>JAWWMP010000116.1:79875367-79933841 GCA_035047865.1 Dendrocincla tyrannina | reverse complement strand
CCTTGCTGGTATTTTTAAAAGGGACATCAAGGAGAATGGGGATAGGGGCAGATTCCAAAGAACTTCTCTCATCTACTGCACCATTCTCTGAGGCATGAAGCTTTTCTTATATGTTTTCTGGGTACATAATCTGGGGGAAAAAATTCCAGGTTTATCCTCACAGAGGATATTGTGAGTAGTTCATTTATGAGCAGCAATGGGCAGAAGGTATGGCATGTAATTATCTGAACATCTGATTTCTACTGTAACCATGCCTCAAAATTGAGAAATTCCATGCCTACTTTTAAAACTGTGTTTACTGACTCATCAAATCAGTCTGGTTCTGGACAAGAATGACCCATGTGTATTCCTACTACACTTCCAGTAAACGCTAATACTTACATGGGAGCTGGAGTACTTCTGAGATTTTCTAAAGATGCTATATTTTGCTTTGAATATCTAATTTGGCCCATTTTCCAGACCACTAAACACTTTCTAGACTTGGGTATCATTTTCTTGATGATGTCTCCCTTCATTATCTGATACCAGCTAGAATATGGGATTGAAGTATCAATAAAGCAGCAAATCACTAGCAATGTATTTACCCCCCCCCCCCAAAAAAAAATTAAGTATTCTAAACATATCTTAAGAAGAAATAACTTCTTACAGTTTGGCAGATTTGCAGGCTTTGCATCTTGCCTGCTATTTTTATCTGTTAGGACAGTTTTCAGTTGGTAGTGTTTTATAAGTGAAATTTAGTTAGTTCAGAGGAAACTTTGGATGCCCATGCAAGGACCTGGGGCATAAATTGTATTACAGCTCTGTATTTTTCAAACAAACTCAGTCTACACAGATCACAGAACTTCAGCTGCTGCAAATCAGCACAGCACTACTGCAATCAGCTTTACCAGCAGCTGGGTCTGTGGCATAGCTAAAGCCTTTCTTGTTGAACTAATAGTACTTCTTCTTGTCAGCATTTCCCTACCAGACAGTTATTCTCAGGAGCACTGACTATGGCTGCCCAAATATTTTGTGACTAGAGAGCTAGATTAATGACAGGACACACAGTAATGATATTTCTTTCATAATTTATCTCCTTTTTTTTGTTGTTGTTGCAAGAAACAGGTGGACACAGGTCCCAGCCCCATATCCATCAATTTTGTCATTTCAGGTAGCAAAAAGGCAACTTTTAATCAGACATCAAAATGATGCAGGTTGAAAAATAGAAAGAGCCTTTGAGCGGGATTGTTTTGTAAATACTGGAATAGATTTTCTGTAGAAATTACAGCCTTCTTCATGGACATACATAATAACAGGAAAGAAACTCATCAGGAGCAACAGAGCTACACTGTATCCTACCTCTAGACAGCAAAATGGGTGATGTCTTAGACCCTTCTTGACTTATTTTTCTGATTCAATAATACTACCAATTATCCTTCAGTGCATATGAATACTACAACTCTTTCCTACATGACATGTCAAAATATTTGTTCCATTTGCATCTCCTTTGACATTGCAGTATCACATTTAGTCCTTATTTGTTGTTGGCTGTTATGCAAATCTGTGATAATTGATTTCCAGCATATCTTCTAAAATTTCTAAATACCATATATTTATTAATTCCTAATAGATTTATTAGTTCTTTATTAAATCTTTAAAGTAGTCCAAAATGTTGGTCTCATTTAGCCATAATTAAAGATGTGCTACAAAGCACCAAATTATCAGAAGCAAGACACAACACGAATTGGAGTTCATAGCTAGCTGTGTATGTGGTCACAGATACTGTACCAGAGAGCAAATAGTAAATGACTCAGACTCCCTCTGGGGGGAGTGCATTATAGGCAGGAATTTCTGCACAATTCTGGGTACTTTAATACCAGAAAAAGACAAAAGAATAATGGATATGTGAAGAAAAAAAAGAAGCCATAAAAATAAGTGAACAGCTGGAGGGTTTTATTTATGAGGAGACATTAAAGGAATGATGTTTGATTGTCTGCACAATGTCCAAAAGCCATATGTTATACACTTCAAGTATCTGAAGAGTGTAAACACCAGGGAAGGGAATAAACAACCAGTGTGGAACAAGAAGGTTCTAAACTAAAAATACTAAAAAAAACCCACTAAAAATACACTAGGGTAAGTTTTTAACAATGAGCTTTATAAACTAGAGATAAGTATCTGAAGAAAGGCAGAAGAAGTCTTATTATTCCTAGGAACTTTGAGAGTAAACTGGACAAATCACTGAAAAAAAAATTGCATACCTATCTGGGGCTGGCTGGCAAGAGAGCTTGCCAGATATTATTGTTTGTTAATTTCTTCCTTTATGATCTTTATAAATCAAAATGCAAAAGACAAGTGGTCACTCATTTAATTGGAATAGCTATTCATCTCAACTAACCTTATTTGTCTAAAATGTTAGAGTAAACAAAATACTGCCTTTAGATAAACTTAACTCATAAACAGTTCCTTAAGGTATATTCTGTCAGATATTTTTCAAAATAATAAAACCCCATAGCACTGCACATTTAAAAGAAACAAACAATTTTTCCTAAACTTTTGTTTAGGAAGCAAAGTTGGAATTACTAAAAGAAAACCTCTATCTTCTGCATTTGAAATCCAGAATTCAGGCATCCTCATTTTCCTCTGCAGCTTCAGAAATTGTTATTTTGTACTTTTCCTTTGCTGGTCAGCCTTCCTGTTATAATAAAAAAGTTTGTTCCCTGTCAAAGAGCTGGAATTCTCATTTATTTACAAAAGAGGAACCTGATATTCCCAGTATTCTTGCACAAAGCCATATCGTTATTTACTAATTCCCTCTTAGTCTTGCTTCTGTGTTTTAGAGATGGATTAGAAGGTGCAAAAGATAAAAATGTACTCAAGATGAACTCCAGGGAAAATTTCTCTCAAAAAAAAAAAAATCCTCTTGGGAGATAATTAAACTCAAGTTCAGCCAAATAGAGGACATACAAAACATAGAATCATTGAACAGTTTGGCTTGGAAGGGACTTCTAGAGGTTGTCTAGTTCAACCCTCCTGCAATGAGCAGGATCACCTTCCACTAGGCAGGTTGCCCAGCCCCTTCTAGCTTGGCCTTGAATGTTTTCAGGGATGGGACATCTACCACCTCTCTGGGCAACATGTTCCAGGGCATCACCACCCCCATTGTAAAAAATATCTTCCTTATATCTAGTCTAAATTGACCCTCATTCAGTTTAAGGCAATTCCCCCTTGTGCTTTGACCACAGGCCCCTGTGAAAAATCCCTCTCCAGCTCTCTTGTAAAGGCTGCCTTTAGGTACTGGAAGGTGCTTTACTGTTTCCCCACAGCCTTTTCTTGTTCAGGCTGAACAACCCCAACTCTCTCAGCCTGTCTTCATAGAAGAGATGCACCAGTCCTCTGACCATCTTTGTGGCCCTCCTCTGAAGTCACTCTAGCAAGGCCACAGCCTTCTTTTGTTGGGGGCCCCAGAGCTGGATTTGGTACTCCAGGTGAGGTTCCACAAGAGCGGAGTAGAGGAGGAGAATGACCTCTCCTGACCTGCTGGTCACACCTCTTGATGCAGCCCAGGATGCAGCTGGTTTTTTGAGCTGCAACCACACATTGCGAGCTCAAATGCAGCCTCTCATCCACCAGCATTCCCGAACACTCAGCTTGGTGTCATCTGAAAACTTGCCAAGGGTGCACTCAATCTAGCTGTCTATGTCATTGATGAAGATATTAAAAGGTATTGGTCCCAGTACAGACCCCTGTGGGACAGCACTTGTCACTGATTCCCACCTGGACATTGAGCTGTTGACCTCTACCCTCTGGATACAACCACTGGACCAGTTCCTCATTCACCGAACAGTACCACCAATCAAACCTACATTTTCCAAATTTAGAGTGTGGGTACAAGCCAAAACAACTTTTCTGACATATTGATACTGCCTAGAGTACATGTCTATAGCTTCAGCTGAGGGCTACAGACATCAAAATACAAAATGCTTCTAAGAGCATCTAACACAGAAAGAGAAACCACTTTTTCCAAAGAACAATTTGAACATATATTGAGAAATGTTGCCTCAGTCCAGTTACCAAGATCACAGCTACCAACATTCTCCATTCAAATAATCTGTAAAAAGCAGAGATCACTTTTTCAAATTGAATTATTTTGGGGTTTCACAGTGTTCCCATTTCTTTGGTTTTTTTAGGTTTTTTTTTTGTTTCCTACTTTCCTGCTTTTTTCTTTTCCATGCCATCCCTGAAGGAATGAAGGAAAAGTGAGAAGAAAAGAAGTAAAAGATCTCAGGGAGAAAAAGAAAATCAATCTGAAATTTCAAAATGTCAGGAAAAGCTAAAGAATGAAACCAAACAAACATGGAGAGTTCTCATCAGGATCCCATGAGGGTCTTTCATTTTACTCTCTCATCTCTTGGTGAAACTACTTGCAGAAATCTACCAAAACATCAGCAGAGCAGGTAGTCAGCAAATGAGTGAACAAGTGGAAATCCAGGACTGTGAGAGAGAATTCATCCTGTCAAGCTGGCATGACAAACATGACCTGCTGGCTCTGACTGCCTGCAAGGTTTAATGCCCACATCCTTAAAAGCAGTCAGTGCGCTTAATAGGAGTAGGTGGAAATGCAGCACATATGTAATTGTTAGTCACATTGGCAGATTGAGGTCTTATTTCAGCAAAGGGCACTATAGGTCACTTTTTGTTATGGATATCAGGATTCTGTGGCATAAATTGCCACAGAAAGTCCCACGCTGAGCAGCTTTATTTGGAAATGACCAAGTCTACAGGAGCAGTTACTTTTCTGAGCAAATGTGTGCATTTACACTTGTTTCCTAGGAAACAATTACAAGAACGCTGAACTATGGAAAGATTTTTACTGTGTTGTGTGTTTTCATAATAGAATGTTTGTCCACAAACATAGTCCTCAAAAAAAAAAAAAAAAAGTAAAGAAAAGAAGTGTGACTCAAGGAAAATGGCATCCAGGGCAGAACAGAAACAGAGCTGACAGCCCTGTGAACCCAAAACAGCCCCCAAGAAGATGTGTCTGCCAACAGAGCCAGCCACAGCGTCAGCCAAAGAAGTCAGCCACAGAGCCAGACACGGTTGCTGGAAAAACACATTCCAGGTCCGACACACTGCTGCCAGGTCCACCCCATGATTATAGCCACGGACTTTGGAGAACCCAGAGGAAGAAGGTGGAAAGGAATAGGATCAATATTGCCTACAGTGGGTAGAGGCAGTGCAAAGGCAACACCGAAATTACTGGTTAGTCCCATTTTACTTTGTTCTTGCCCTATTTTAATACAGAGTCTAGCTATGGTCTTTCAAAGTTTAAAGGAGATTTTGTCATTTTTGGCAGTGTATCTAGCTTTCTTAGCAAGCATGATAATGGCCTTACATTACATGGCCTTATGTCCCAAAGGATTCCAAAGTGTTTTACAAACTTCAGCTGATATGTGGCCAATGTATACAGGGACCTCTTCATCCACCGCTGAAATGTGCTCAGCCTCTAGGACAACCTGTCATAAATGCTTAGCAAAGCACAGAAGCTCTTCGCAGTATTTTAAGCCAGGATGTGGTGAATGTGTTACAATACTGAGTCTGAACAAGAAGATTGGAACCTAATTATGTGAGCAGAAATTCAGTTGCACACCACACTTACTCTTTACATCTGCTCTTACGCTCCTACTACACTTCCCATTAGTGTTACAGTCTGATGGCAACCTTTGGTTTTCCAAAGTCTCCTTGGTTAATATCCTCAGCTACACAGTCGGATTCTCCTTCCCTTCTTTCCTTATCCTCCCACAGTAGGACTGCGTATCTACTGGATCCACATCACCGGTTACTCCTTCACGGAGGCGTCCCACCACAGTTTCCCAACCAGATTCAACTTCGTCTGGAACAGAAATACATAAAGGCCAACAAAATTCTGGCTGAAGTCTTGCAGATCTCTTCCCTTTTGGTTATTTACTGCACAGTGATAAT
This sequence comes from Dendrocincla tyrannina, assembly GCA_035047865.1. Lineage (NCBI taxonomy): Eukaryota > Metazoa > Chordata > Aves > Passeriformes > Dendrocolaptidae > Dendrocincla > Dendrocincla tyrannina. The sequence goes on along the minus strand of JAWWMP010000116.1, from coordinate 79,927,880 downwards.
TTGCCACATATGGGTTTTTTTTCATAAGCACTGATGCATTTTAACTGTCTCCTCCACGAAAAAAAAATATTTTAAGAGCAGAACAAAGTTTTCAGGCCCGATATCTACCTGTTAACAGGAGCATTCATCTTAGCCACAAATTGATTTATTTTCATAATTCTATAAAAAAATTACCATTTTTACTCTAAGATTAAACACTTACATCTCGTGGCCTTTTCAAAGCCAGAAGAACACCAAATGACTTAATCCTTTAAATAGTTTTCTATAGCTAAGCAGATTTGTGCAAATGTCTACAGAGTTTGAGGAATTTTGAAGTTCAATAAAAAAATCTAATAAAGATTTTTAGATAAAAAGCCACCACAAATTCATTCAATGATGATTGTGGCTGCCTTTTTTAAAGGAATAGCAAAATCCCAGACATTCTGAACAAAATAAAACCAAGCACACTTTTAAACTTCACCTCCAGGACAGGGATATAAGCACATATTTCTCTTCAAGGGACACTAGGGATAAAAAGATTTCTAGTTCCAGCTGCTTTCAGCTCTCTCTGAGGGGCTGAATTTTACAGTTGCCACTCACACTGCATCTAATTCTGGCCCCTCCAGTGCCACCATAGACCTGTGTCAGAACAATCATTGTAAGAATGTCAAACCCTGATTTTTATCTTTTTATTATTAAGTTTTGAAAGCAGATGGTATTTTCTAAATGTAAAATGCTTCTGTTCATAGATGAGTAACAAATATTAACTGTCAGGCTGACTGAAGTTTTCATCCTAATACTCAGCAGATGCTTCACCCATTTCAGTTTCCCTGAATGTGTCACACAGCCCTACATCATACATCCAAGAACAGATTCAGGCTTTCTTCATTTAGTTGATGAACTTTATGAATTTTCTCTTCATAAGGATCAGATAAGGTCCAGCACAAGTGATAAAAATATGACAAAATTGACTGTATTTGCCTCAGGAATTATCTATAAATTGGGTACACACTAGCCTTGAGAAACTGTTTTCAGAAGCTCACGCACCTTAGAAGACTTGAATTAAACATATTTACAATACCTCTTAACTATGTCATGACAACATCTAGTAAAAGCAAGCACATGTATTAGAGTTGAGCCTGTCAGTCTCAAGATAAGATGTCTTTCAGTGTATTCATTTATTTTCCATGCAAAGTTTCTCATATTCAAAAAGTGAGTAGGATGTGCTGGAACTGGATCTTTAAATCACATGCAGTTACTCCTGGGCTTGGCTGAGGCATCTGCACCAGACACCTGTGAGGGCAGCACACAGATCTAGCACTGAGGGGTCAGGTTAATTGTGAAGATGTCCAGAGATGGAGATACTAACATTCCCCACAGCGGTATTTTCCAAAGGATAATATTTTCCCTGTTAAAAACGTGAAAACATGTGTCTGATTTCCAATATGACTTTGTCTGGATTCTGTTTCAGGCCATTGGTTTTCATTATTCCTTGGACAAATAAACCTGTTCATAGTCATACACATAGATATACAGCCCTGACCCTTCTATACTGTCTTATCTGCAGCTCCCAGAAATCTGAACAGATGGTAGAGGCAAACTAGCTCATGTCTTAAAAATGGGAAAGACCAGCTAGGGAAAATATTAAAATTAAGAAACCTTTCTTTTTTTTTTCCAGAAGACAACAGCACCCACAAAAAACATGAAGCATTTTGAGACTGCAGGTCTTTGTACTTCTTACCATCCACTCCCTGCTAGAAAGCTGTCTCCACAGAATCCCTGCCCACAGCTGCTAGTGGTGAAAATACTTTCCCTGCTCAAATTTTTCTTGATAGGAGATCCAAATTTATTCCTCAGTTTGCCATATTTCAAAGGGTATTATACAATGCCAATCATTTCCAATGCTTCTTTGTTGGATTGCTACTCTCAGCTGAGGTGACTGAAGATAATCACAGCAGCATTTTAATGAGGAATTCAGAGAAGTTAAAAGACCTTTCCATTGGTGTTTAAATCTCAGACAAATGCCAGGCTGCAGCTGTAGCCTTTGCTGCTTATGGATAAATGCATTATTTTATAACATGGCCAAGACCTCCTTGTAGGAGGTCTAGCAGGAGTGGAGCCAACAAGTGATTATGAAAGGCAGCCTAAAGAACATTTGACACTGTTTTCTGCCTACACTTAACAAGCACCTCGTAGTTCGGGCTGCAGTTTGCACGATTTTGGCTTTTAGAAAATATGAAACACCTTAGTAGATGGATTTTACGTCTAGGAGATTCCATCTGAGGCACTGAACCCACCCAGTTTTATTACTTTCAAAAGGTTGGGAAAAGCTTCAAAGTCGCATCTGAAGAATTCATGAACTTATTCTAAAAAAATACCTGGAACTTTGGCATCCACGCACTTTTTTAAAAAATAAACATAGACAAAAAAATCTACTCTTCAAATAAATCTCACTAGACTTATTTTCTTAGGCTAAAATTAATGAATTTTATTCATTATTATGTATTTAATTCCCTTTGAATAAACAAGCCTTTATTTACTATCTTTGGAGATACTACTCAGTGTGTTGCATGCCGCTCTAGTCTGCCTCATGATCCTGTCACTGGGATGGAAGAACCAGCTGGCAACTGAGAACATTTGATTAAAATAAAAGCAAAGAGCAGAAGCTGCTGGGCAAAGCTACAAAGGTGAAGAGAAGGGCATCTTACATTTCCAGAGAGAAGATGGGGTGCAAACTTCATTCTGAGGACTGCAGATGGATTGCCTCCCTCTCTGTGTCTTCTCTCGTTATTGTAATAAGACACGCAGGACTTGACCCCCAAAGGGACTCGGGTAAATGCTGACAAGCCTCTCAATTACTGTCTTATACACTGCATGGCCATTAGTCTCAAATGCAAAACAATGAGCAGCCACTGGTGCTCTATACACCCTGCACAGGATTATCAGGCAGGTGAAGATTAGCTTGATAACTGCGACCATACTGGGAAGCCAACAACAAATGCTACAGAGAAGTGTCTTATATCCATTTGGGATTTTAATTTTGCTTAAAATACTTTAGAGCCATAAAAGAATAGATTAGAGCTCAGCTCTGGTCTCCCCCAAGTAACACTCACTTATTTGGATACAAAATCACCTATCAAGGTCTGTGAAATTTGCATTTATTTCTACAGGGCAGTCCAGTTTCAAAAGGAAGATTGGAAACTGACCCTTATTACCTGAAGTTGGTGACCCTCATCCTTCAGTACTCTCTGGAGGGAAAAACTGGCCAAGGTTTCCCTTTTACTAGCAGAGAATAACAGCATACTTGTGAAGTTGTGCTGACCTCTGGGATTTTTTTGTCCTGACTGCACTAATACTGTTCTGTGCTGGATGTGGCTTGGACACACTTCCTGGGCTGGCTGACTCCCATGTGTCCATCAGAGAAGCACCACCAAGTCTGAGGATCTCCAAGTGATGGAGGGGATGTCTCCTGATAAAAAAGGTAGGAAAAGTGGAGAAAGGTTTCACTTGCAAATTTTGACCACTGCACTGTATGAACTGTGCTGATGAGCCGTCTTATTAACTTTAGATATATTGTAATTGTTTGCCAAGGTGTTTTCTGCAGCAGTGCCTGCTGCTCAGAACTTTAGCCCAGAGGGACTACAGGTGGCAGTGCATCAGAGGGCAGAGGAATAGGAAGGAACTAAAAGTCTTTTACAACGTCCCGCCTCAACATCTCGGAAAAACAGGTGTTCCTCCACAGGAGGAGATCAATAGGAGTGTAGGGGCAAGGGACTAAAGAGAAGGAGCAACCAGGGGAAGGTAGCACAAAGTAGGAAGGGGAAAAGGGCACAAACAACAAAAGGATCATGATAAATTTCCACACACACTTGTAGTCACAAATGAGGAAAGAATAAATTAGAAGCTGTCTTTGAGACCATTAAGGAAAAAGCAATCTAACATATGAGAGGCAAGGCTGGACTTGTGAGGGCCTTCACCATTTAATTAGGAATGGAGCAGGGTGACTCTATCTGAGAAGGAGCTCAGAGGCTAAAAAAAAGAATGACGGACAACATATACCACGGAATCCTGTAGGGTTACTAACTCTCCTTTCAGAGATTCGAGCCTGGCAGCAGACATCTAGACATTCCAACACTTCAAAGACATGGAAGAGAGCAAGCCCAGTTTCTAAGCAGAAGTTCAGATCAAGAAAAGTCAGCAAGCCAGATGATGATGTGAGGAAAGAGCTCAGCCTCGCCCACGCATGAAGAAAACAGTAACATCACATTTTGTTGGGCCAGCCAGCTCTCCGGTGTTCCAGCACTTCTTGTCCTCTGGTATCTGCATCAGATAATATGGCTAATTCAAGAAATTAAGGTAGTGAACAATCTCAGTTGGCATTGCTGTGTTTCTAAAAATACATGTTACTAAGCTAAGAGTTCAGCGTCTCCACAAAGTCACTATGCTACTCTACCTGCAGAATGAATTATTGTGAAACTACCTGCAAAAAACAGGTAGTGATTCACATCATCATACTGCAAAGTCTGCAGTTTTACACAGACTTCACAGAATATTCTGAGTTAGAAGGGACCCACAAGGGAGCACAGAGTCCAACTCTTAGGGGAATGGCCCGCACAGGGATTGAAGCCATGACCTTGACATTAGGAGCATCAGGCTCTAATCAACTAACATAATCTCAGGGTTTTCTGGGCCTAGCTTAGTTATGCAGGTTAACCCAAGAACAGGTTAGTGCTAGACAGTTTTAAATCATCATTCTAGAATTCAAATACAAGATTCAGCAATTTATGATCAAGTTGTTTCAGCTTTCACCCTTCTGCTCTGCTACTCTTGGGTGTTACCAAGCACATTACACTATAAAATAAATCAAAACAACTGCTAGGCCATGGCAGTGAAATTAAAAGTAACTGAGCACGCCTCCCAAAATAAGGTAAATAATATATGGAGCGAGTTAAGTCAAGTATGCTTAATTCTCAGTTGGGGTGCTAATACTATTATTTACTCCACTGTTCACAACTAGTTGCCAGCTTACCTAGCTCTCCCTTCATCATTCACTTTTTCCATTTGATGTGGAATATCAGGATAGGTAGTGTATCAAATTTTGGAGAGGGGGATGAAAGTGTTGTTTTCTTAAAATGTTCCTTTTTGTGCATGTATGTCATGCCTAAAGCAGGACTGTAATGGAAATTATGCTTGAAGTATTTTCTAGAGCAAAAGGTCAGGCTAAGCAAGAACAAACAATCATCTCTTATTTCTGACAATTCAGATACAAGCAAATCTTAGCACCAATAAGTTATGTCATCTGTTAAATTCACATAAGCAGAATGCCTCTGTACATTTTGCACTGTTATGACATGGCTGTACAGAGCAGGGATAAATATTCCACATGAAACAGCTATCTATACAGGGTTACTTGTATCTATTATTATCTTTAAATAAATCAACTGAGAATTAAAGACAGCAAAGTTTTATGTTCTGTCTTCAGAGACCTAATATGTGCCACATCAAACAACACAGTAAGAATAAATTTGTGTTTGGCCAGAATAACACTGAAAGTCATACCTTGGTATCTTACTCACTGAGATACTGTCCATCCTGACCTTGGCTACAGCTTCATATTTTACACACCATTACTGTCATAGTAACAGACAGAGCCAACAATAATTTGCTCATACAATTTACAATACATTGTCTCCCAGCCACACTGAGGACTCTAACCACCAGCAGATGTGTTGCTTATATTAGCTGTATTTGAACAAAGCAGAATCTATTCAGCCCTGAAGTCCCCATGGCTCCTTGGCCGTGCCTTGAGCTTACTGCATAGCTAATTTGGTGTTCATAGCACTGTAACTATTTACAGCACAGCTGAGGAGGTTCAGAAGTTTTAGCCCACAACCTGCTGACTAAACTTGATGTGTTTCTCTCCCTCCTGACATCTGAGTTTTAGGAGTCCACTCTCAGAGAGGTTAACAGTAATTAATACTGTAGATGCTCTGTGATGTTCGGCCCTTTGAGTTGTTTCTGTGTGATTAATATCCAGACTTTCTTTCACTGCAACCCTAAAACCATTAAATGGCATTTCTTAAATGCTCAGTATTCGTGCTTCATTACTGAGCCATAAAATCTTGTACAAAAATCTGCATGTTCATACTAATATTCATAAAAAAGAAAGTAATGTAAAGAAGAAAAAACACCATCACTGTTGTCTCAGATGAAAGACAGAAGAACAGTGCTGTTCCTTAATGTGTAGGTAGGGAGCTACTTGTGGAGGCAAAGGCACTAAAGAAAGGGGAATGTGGACCAAAAACAAAGAGGCAATTCTTTAATTCTAGGTTTAGCTTCCTGATGAAGCAATACAAACATATCCAGCACAGTGCAATAAAGAATACAGCTATAATTACATCTTTTTTGGGTATAAAGTCATCCTGACCTGGTGAAAACACTCAGCTAGGATCAACAAATAACTTAAAGCAGTAGCCTATGAATACAAATTCATTTGGGCAGAGAAGTTGTGTGACTTCAAGTATCAGTAGGCTGAGAGCTATAACTACTATTTTTAACAGCTGAAGTAGACAAAGAATTGCCTTCCCAGAAGGTTCCCCAGAAAACCTTTGGTTCCTACTAAAAGAATATGAAGGAAAAAGAAACAGCTCAGAAAGCTGAAATATATTTTACCTTTTTTTTTTATTTGCTAATTTTTGCTCCTTTACTTTTCAGAATAAGAACTAGAAAACAAGGAACAAAGCCAATCTGAAATAGATGGAGTTGACTTAGGTAGTCTGTATTTTCCTCTGCCTATTTACCCCTTCTATCAGTATTTCCTGGCACATTTACCCAGTGTACAGCCTTGTCTTTTCAATAACTTCATCCCATTATTTGCCCATAATATCCATCTTTGACATTTGGTTATTGAACCATGGTAGCACAATGTAGAATATGGTGTTTATAAAGCTTGTTGCCTATTTTGATGGTATGGCTTCACAGCCCAAAGATTTTGCTCTTAAGCCTGACATATCCAGTCTGCAAGGGATTCATACAGCTGCTCTTATGCTCAGTAGAAAATGAGAAATTTTGGTTCAGAATTTCCCCTTCTTCTTCTCATTGCCTCCACAGAAGATAGTATTTCTCTAAGCTGATCCCCAGCTGCTTTATTGGCCCCTTGAGTCCATTGCCAGATAATACATAACCCCAAACAGCCTTAAGTTTGCTGGAAGTTCCTCCAAGGGTCTGGATGCAGAATCACTGCAACTCAGAAAAAGTCAGCTTTACACTTCCTCCCCTGGGTGTCCTTTTTGCTCCTTGAACATAGTAGAGCATCCGGACTTCATATTTCACTTCTTTCTCTCTGCTTCCCTTTCTGGAGTGCCGATGTATGTCAGGCCTCCTGCCTATTTGCAAAATCTAGGTGAATTTGCTATTAAGTTAGATGTTGGTCTAATTACTGCAGACTGGTTGTTTAATCCTTCTGGTGCTTCTCTTTGAAGGATGACAATGCCTGAACTGTCAAGCATTGGCAATGTTTCTCTGGGGCCTTTTGTTCTTATATAATAATATCCATCTCAGTTGTGATGATTATGAAATGAAGGACCTTGTTCCTTTTCCTAAGCTGGTTTTGCTTAGTTCCAACGTGTCTCCAAATTTTCTGAACTTCAGGGTAGTAATTGTCATCAAAATAGATAATTTTGTTCTTATACAGCTCTTCATTGTTCTACCCAGCTGCCTGTAAAAAAATTATTGCTGAGTTTGATAATTCTGGAAACAGAAAACAACATATCTTAGTTGGATCTCAGGGTTTTGTGTTTCTGTCCTATAAGATCTTTATATAATACTATCAGAATGCAAGGATTGTGTAAGTGACATAGACAACATTCCCACATTTTAGTTATTTTCTGTGTTTTTAGGAACGCCATAAATCCTGTCATTGCTTCTCCTTTGAGCGTTTTCTAAATCACCACATTTTATTCTTTGGAGCCTGTTCTGTTTTACCAGGAAAAATGAGATGTGTGTTCCCTGCACAAGGTTAATCGATAAAATCTTTACAGTCTTTTCTCATCTGGCCAGCCTCATTTTAATTTCAGGAACAGTGCTAGTCAACTCACTCAGAGAGGCAGTTTAATCTTTTTGAAGCCTTTCTACTTCATTTCCCCATTCTTCTAATCTTTTTTGCTAACCCTTCTGAATGTGTTTTCCAAGTTTCTGATAGCCAGTGGTTTTCGCAAAACTCAAGCTCTTCAAGCAATATTACCTGGTGAAAATCTGTTTTTATGAGTATCTGTTAATCCTCAAGGATGTGGAAGAATACTTGGAAAATATGTCGCAATGTACAGTAAGGACTGAATAAACAGAGGGCAACAAAATTTTCTTTTTGGCCAGCTGAGTACCTCAAGACAGTTCTGGACAAGAGTCACCCTTCATCCCACTGCCTGAGCCACTTTTCCCCTGCAGGGCTTAATACTGTACTTCCTTTCCTTTTCCCTTCTGATGGAAGAGACTCTTATCTACTTTTCCCAGTTCCTTTACATCTAATTTTTCAGCAACCAAGTGTTGAAATGAATAAACTGAGGCAGGTAACATTTATTTTAAATACATATTTTGTAATATGGGTCACATTTACACATGCATCTCTTCAGCAGGTACACAGAAACACATCAGAAAACTGGGCGATCAGACACAAGTGCAGCAATGAATGCTCAAAGACAGTTAGGATTTGTTTCTGCCAGACTGGTGCTTATGCCAAATACCTCACCACAGCCTGAGATGTGATGAACCTGAATGTTTTGGAGAATATTGAGGAAAACTGTCAATATTACCCTTAAAATCAAAGCAGTGCACGAAATATTATTTTTAATTTTATGATTCTGAGAAAAGCAAGCCATTTATGCAGGACAAGCTTTATGACTGAAATGGCTTTTTTTTAATTGGCCATTTCACTGTACTTTATTTTTTCAGACCTATCTGTCACATTGTAGGGAGCAGGAACTGAAGTGGAACACAAAACTTCAGCAAGGTTCCAGGGTTATTTAAAATTTGTGATATTAGTGTACGAAAAATTTCTACTCTTTTTTTCAGTCCTGTCACTGAAATATTTGAGAACCTGAGATTTTATAGTTATAGCATTCTAGTTTTTAATTAAGGAAACTAAGGATAAGATTAAATTATGGGCAAGGAAACAAGAACAATGAAAAACAATCAAACATAATTCAAAGTGAATCTTCTTTCTATTATGGCTTAGAGATTGCTGCAAAGGTAGGAAACTCAGGTCTATTATAGGTTCTTCAAATAAAAATTACCCTAGAAAGACCTGATGGGAAAACTGGGAGCTGGGTTGTTAAACACTGAAAACAGTGCAAAACAGAAAGCATGAAAAGGTCTCTTGGGCAAGTCTGTAAATAATATTTTTAAATGCAGTCTGAGGAGAACTGGGAATCATTGCAGACATTTACAAGGTAGGTTAGGATGGTTTATTCTGAAAAATGGGTCTACAGTTCTAGATAACATGGAGAAAGGTTCAACTACACATGGCATTTTCCACTACAAAGAGCTATCAGCCACCAAACACAGCTGGTAAGGGCCATAATCAAAACAAGCAGAAAGACGTGGCAGCCACCTGCAAACTTGTGCAGCTACTCAACAAGGAATATTGGAGATAAGGCACATGTACATTATCACAAGGGAAGTTAGGATACATACTTAATGATCAGATCCACTGAACATTACAAAACAGCTAAGCTACAAATCCAGGAAAACTGAGCTGACAGAATAGTTGAAACAGGGAGAGTACAGTGTTGGGACAATACCAACACATCCTTGTCCTGTTCCTGCTCATTCCTGGCATTTGCTTACAGTCACTGTTGGTGCCAGGACAATGGTAAAGGGCCCCTTGCTCTAAACTGCTAAGGCAAATCTAATAGTCTTATTACTTTAACATAGATATTATGCATTTGTATAAGCCTGCTAGACCCATGAGCAATCCACTGCAATGATTTTTCCAAATGACTTGTAATTGGAATGAATAACCAACAAATTTTATATTCTGCAGCATCACAAGCCTATATTTCCATTAAAATAAATTATTATTTCAATAGTCACAGATTCCGTCCTTAAAAAGGAAGAATTTTTTATTTTCAAAATATTACTTTTAGAGAACTTCTTTTAATTAAAAAAAATATCTCAATGTGAAGGTCCTTCTTTAAATAAATTACTAATTTTAAGGACATGAGGACTGTCATGTGTTTTAAAAATTACTAGCTTGGCATGTTAAATAACAAATAAATAATAGAAGAATAGATCTTTTCTGTTCCCAGTTGTCTAAAAGTAATGTCAAAAATGTTTTTAAACAGCTGGATTAAAATACTGCGCATTACTTATTATGCTGTTAGCAGCTGCACTATCCTCTGCAAGCTTAGCTTTTCCAAATGATTAGAGCAATATATTACAAAATCACACTTTGTTTACTTTTCTAATATCTTTAACTGGCACTCTGAATAGAAGTGCTTTAGGTTCCAACTCAAATAGCAGTAGGTCTTGAAGCTGTAGCCACAAGCACTTTAATCATGTACTGTATGAAACAAGTTCTAAATATCAAGGAAAATATGAGCTCTACCAGCTAAATAAAAAGATAGTATCCAGCAAACATAAACTAAATCTCACTCTCTGTGTGACCTTGAGTAAGCTATTTGATCTTTTTGTGTCTTGTCAAGACATTTAAAAACTTGGACTTCTCTGACCAACAGATGTTACTGTACATCAACAGAGAGAATACTAGAGTAAATGCATTACTGAAAACATTCATGACAATAGAAGAATGCGGGACCAAATTTCTTTCATTCCCTGTGATTTGCATCTTCATAATTCTTACTGCACTCACTGTCAAAGCCATTGAAAACATGAGATCACTTGTTTTCCAATAAATTAAGTCTCAAAACTTTCCAATCATTCTGCTTGCAGGTCAACGAAGATAAAGTCCTTCTCTTCCTTGCACAGATCCTTAAGGCCATTAGAATTACATCCATTTGCAAGAAGTACTCACAAAGCTAACAAGTTCCAAATGTTTCCTTTTCTTAAAAATGCTTGTTTGTTTCAAGTCACATGTTTTTAATCTGTGCAAACTGTCCACTTCTTATTTATCTCCAGTGTATGTTGTCCAAGACATAGCATAATTAATACAAGTTAAGCAAATACCTTTGAATGGCCTATTGCACAAACTGTCAAGATAGATGAAAAACCACTAACTTCTCATGACCAGGTTATGAAACCTGTAGAACAATTAAATAAAATGCTAATTATGGAGAGCATCATCATTAAAGCTTGTTACTTAAAATAGGCATAGCCATAACTAAGACTAAATACCCACATGTAATAGGTTTTAATAGCCTGGAATTAAAATTGCATTTACCTAAACAGTGTAAGTTCATTACATGCCATCTCAAGGTGATCGTTCAAAGGTTAAATACTTATCCAAAGCTCACCTTAAATTCTAGCAGTATTGAAGGGAGGGAGGGAAATGCTTCTTAGGGTGGGACCTCCTGCCCTAGACCAGCTGTTTAAAATCAGCAAGAGGAAATATGGCAGTGCCTGTCTCAGTGATAGAGGCAGTCCAGATTAAGCTCCAAGTTGTTTTTCCAGGTTGACCACCTAAATTTAGGCAAGATGCCAGCCAAAAGTAAGACAGTCTTTTTAATGGTGTCAGACAAAGACTGTAAAAATTAACCAAAGACAATAGGCCTGTTAGAAAATATTTCTAGGTCTCTGTTTCTTTCAAGAGCATTGCTTGGTCATTCTTGATTGGAAGAAAGAGCTTTGAAGCATTTAAAAACTATACGTTTTGGTTTACATTTATATTAAAATGAATATGCTTTATACAGTTACGACAGCATATAAGAATATAGAGAAAGAATGTACATCAACATGCATCCAACAGTCCTATTGTAAAATGAACAGTGTTGAAAGAGACAATGCACAAAACCAGGTAGGGTAAACATTAAAGTTTGGACTCAGGAGAAACATTATTCCATAATTAGTGTGACCTTTGGTAGATTCAGATTCTTACTCTTCAGACTAATGTCAAAGAAACCCCCATTAGAGGCTGCAGACTCAAGATGGCCCCATGAAACTTGCTCTCCCAATGGACATCATTATAGAATCTGGACATTATTTTCATAGCATTGATAAACTTTTATCACCGGGCAGTTAAAATACAAGTGTTTAAACTGGGTATGGGCCTGGAGAGTTTTGAGGGAATTTTTTGGCTTTACTTTTGGAATGGTTAATAGAAAAATGTCCAGTAAAAATTATCGCTTTCACTTAGGGTAGTATATGAGAATCCATGTCTTTCTAAGGATATAGTGCAGGTTGCTTAACAATTCAGGTTTGAAAAATGAGTCCAGGTGAGACAGGGACAAACCAGAGTCTCTCTGGTGTCTCAGACTGATTCCAGAAGGTCATCCAACAACAGCAGCTATGTTATATGCTACATATTATACATGGCATCTTTTCATATCACAGCAATAGCCTATTTCATACCAAATGGAATACAAAGAGATTTTGGCAAGGAAACAAAAGGATATGTATGTCAGTGTAGCTCTAGTGGTGTCCATTCTTCCAACAAATTCATGGGGACTGGAGCTAGCTGTAGAGCTGGGAAGGAAAGATGAAAGGGTAATTAAAAAGAATCTTTGATCAATATTGATGGAGTTATGCTTCCAATTTGAGTCTGGTGTGAACTCTAATGAGGTTTCCCTCAGACAAGTGGGAAATCATTTCTTTTCCACTCCTTTTGAAACAGCTTCAGCAGTTTTGCACTTGGCTCTTGCTGCAATGTCCTGAGTTTCTCTCTATTCTTACCTAATTCTTAAAGACATTAAAAATCTAACAATGCCAAGTGCTTGAAAGATGTCTTCACAAGACAGATTCTGGCACATAACATTTCAAGGCTGTCTGGTCCCTCACCCATTTCTATGCTGTAAATGAAATACTGACATGCAAAGATGTTAATCTGAGAAGCATTTTTCCACTTCTAGCTTAAAAGAACCTCACAATCAAACTCTGCTGTATGTCAGTATCGCACAGGCAGCTGTCATTACAACTGGCTCTGTCCAGCTTTTTTACTGTGATCAGAGCTTGATAGGAAACCCGAAGCATTTAGCCATACCTCTCAAGAAAAGAAAAGAACAAACGCAAAAAACCAAAACAGCTAAAAAACCTTACTTAGGTTTCCCAAAAATGTAACTGCAGAGTAATGCTAGTCAGCAGGTTTCTAATGTGTAATTAATCAGTTTTCTCTGAGACAAAACAAGATTGTAATAGTAATACTGCTGACTAGAGGAAGAGTGGTTTGGGGGGGGGCTTTTTTTAGGACAGTAGGAGTAGAAAACCACATGGACTGTTCCTGTGGATTGCCTTCACACAGCTGTATGTGGATCTAAACCATACAATTCTTTCCTGGGTAGAGAAGTCCCAACTGAAATGAGTCTCTGACTCACTGTCTCTGACAGCCCTACTAGAAGGCACCTTCCAAGTCACAGAGCTCTCCTCAACAATCAACTCCTGGCCCTGGCCAAGCAAGAATTCCAAGTCTGCAAGAGGAGGATATATGACAGCAAGGATCACAGTAACCTGGGGGCTGGAGTGTGTGAGATGTGCGCTCCCTCCTTTACCCCCATTTTTGAGTAAAGCCCAGTACACCAGGCACCCAGTGAGTGTTCCCCATCCCATCCCTTAGCAATCCTTTCCCAGCCTTTCCACCATGTACTTTCAGTTTTCATCAGTTTTTTCTCCTGACTAAATTCTTCTGTTTCTTTGGCCCCTTCCCAATTGGTGGAGACTTGGTGAGAACTGGGTATTAGTCCTAAAAGGAAAAGCCAAAATAACCACAATCTAGTGGTTACAGATGCTCTAGCTTTCAGCCCAAATGCATCTATATCACTTTTCAGCCCTGTGCCTTTCTTCCAGAGTTAGGTAAGACTGAGTAGTTCCCAACTGTGTTTATTCTCTGTTCTCCTAACCCACAAAATATATCTATAAACTATTTGCATCCCTTCTCAACCTTCATTAGTGAGGCTAAAGATCAATTATTTTTAGTCTGCCATCCTAAAGCAGGTTTCCTCTTCCATCCTTCTCTGCACCTGTTCCAACTGGAATCTTTTTTGTATTTTTTAACACAGGCAAATAAAATTGTATGAGAATTCAGATCAAGTCATATTGGTACCACACAGAAAAATTCCTCTTTTGTTTAATGCCTCTGCTAGCAATACTTTGCTTGAGATTTATATTTACTTATTCCCCAGCTGTGCCACATCCTTGGCTCAGTCGGAAACTTTTGTCTTTCCCTGCTTTCAACTGCAGCTTCCTGCTTCACATAAAATTTAAGAGAAGCTATGGCAATGAATTGAAATGTGTTTAATAACGTCTTGTTTCACTTAATTTAGTCACAATGAAGATTAAATGTTATTTATAGTGCTATTTTACTTGTTTAGATTAGAAGAATCTCTTATTCTTGAAATTCTAATAACTCAAAAATTATGCCAACAGTTATAAACCAAATGCAGGGTGAAGAGAAGGCATCTGTGCCAGGTTCTGGGGCTGCAGTTCCAGAAGCTTCAACTTTGCTACTGTCAGCTTCAAAGCCTGACTACAGTTTCAAAGATGTCATCATCTCACTGTAAAAATTAAGGCTATTTTAAGAGGTTCCTCAGTTGTTTATAGGGATTCAGATCTCAGCACACTCAATTCAAGAGGTGGGAGCACATGTCTGAGGACATCTTTGGACTCCTCAGACACTCATTGGGCTGTCCCTCAGTGCCAGTTCAGTATCCTGTAGAGCCTGAGAGTTATTTTGGAAATTAGCAATGACTTGAGCACAGAAAGCCAAAATCATGCTAACCTCACTCTGCCATGGTAGTTGAAACATGAGGTTCTTTGTTTTTTCATATTCCTTGAAAAGTTCATGGCAAAGTGACAGATTTACAGATCAGATAATCTTTCTCCAGCTGTTGCTGAAGCTCTGTCTCGTCCTATGCTTGATACAGCTGGTTAAGCCAGCATTGTGGCTGTGAAGTATCAGTACAGCAGTGAAGCCAGGGATCAAGGTCTTGTACAGGTTATGATGCCAGATAGATTATCTTTTATAATAGAGGCAATAAAATTCCTCAAATCTATATATATCACAATTGAAGTAGCTTTGTCAGTGTTATTTAACTCTTCCAGAAAATGCATCATATCCTCTGTTATTTTACTGGCTTACTTTGCTGATCACTGGAGCATGTGCACATTAGGAAGCTGGCCTTACAGGCCATGGTCTCGATTCTGTTTTTATTTCAATTCAATGATTTGTTATTGGACAAAACAACTGAGCCCTGGGAGCATGGTTGGAAATCCTAATTCTGCTCATGGTCCAGGCACAGTGAAGGACTAGAGTCGGGCTCCCTTCTGCCTCTTGCTCTCCACCTCCCACTTCCCAGGTGAGTGTTTTAGCATTAGCCCATCATTCAAGAGGCAGATAACAGCATGTGAGATAAGGTTAGTTTCTTTCCTGACAAGATACCGTACCAAAATGCCTACATTTTGAATATCAGGACAGTAATAAGTGGAAAATTAACTCCTCTCTTGAAAGTGTGAGAAACGGACTCAGGACTAAACATGAGCAGCTAAATAAAATTGTTCAGGCTGTCTGGGTTAGTTTCTAACAAATCTCCATGCCTATGGGGTTGTCAGGCAAAAAGATACGTAGACTGGATGACCACTTGGTCTGTTCCAGAATATTTCTGCCTTTTATCACTCCACTTCAAGGGTTAATATGATATGGGCTGTAATGAGCTGGCCAGCTCCTGACATGAACAGAATCTGATTGATTATATGCATAGTACACTAACTCTCTGCAGATGATAATGGCCATTCATGTATCATGCATTCAGCAATCACCAACATCTTTAATACAGATGTAAACCTTTGTATTGATGCCAGTTAAGCTACAATGAAGAGAGAAAGAATGTCAGAGAACATTCATTTTATTTCAAAGGGTCACTCCCAGCAGTGCAGCATGCCATTTTGCACTGCCGTTGTTTCTCAGAAACATTATTCCCAAGAATGTACTGTTCCTAGTTTCAGAAGTAGGGACACAATTAAACAGAATTACTGCAAACAGATAAAATCCACTCCAGCACAAGCTCTCGTCCTTCGTGTAACAGTGTGACAATGCAATAGCATTTGTGACAAAACATTAAAGTGAGATGGTGACTCCTGTGCCCTACTGGACCAGCTGTGATGAGTTTCAGTAGATTTTTCTCACCTTCGGTTCATAAAATGCATTTTCATGTACAATTCCCTGGAGTTTTCAGAGGTTCTGAATAACCTTTTATACTTCTGTAATCAATGGGAGGCTCAGTCAGATATCACAGAACAAATCTGCAGAGTAACTCGAGGTTTTGTGCAGGGAATTGAAAAAAGGTACGGGTGGAACAGAGCATAACATGAGAAGAAACAAGAAAAGTTCAACAGCAAAACAAAAGAAAGACTGCAGATATTCCTGCATTTCCTAGTTCTCAGTATGGTGACTTCAAATAAGAACATGCATGACAGACTAGAAAGGCAGGGAAAGGAGAGCAGGGAAACATGGAATGAGTCATAATGGACAACTGAAATTACCAGGAGAAGTAGGTTGATCTGAAAAGAGAGAGGTGAGACAAATAATAGTTTCAAAGAAGATGTTTCTTTGCAATATACGCTGAGATCAGCACACGTATGTGCAAGTTCTAAATTATATGACTAAATCCTAATTTTGTGTTGAACAAAGCGTACTGCTGGAGGTGGTGTGCCCAGACCCTGCCCTTGGCTCAGTGTCAGCCTTCTTTTCTCTGTTTTGCCAACAGCATTCAGGCAGCAATGCACCAAAGAGCTCACCTGGCTGAGAAGTGAAACACAAAACACAGCCATTCCTCACTTGCATTGGTTTTCTCATCTAATTCAGTAGAAACCATTGCAAATGGTTCTGTCAGTAGTCAGCAGACAGAGATTGGCATGAAGGATGAGTGTTCATGGAATGGGGCATGGACACATGCAATGAATTACACCCTCGACATTTGCTGTTTCTGTTTCATATCTGAAAGAGGGCTTGTATACCTGAAAGCTCATCTGCGTTATTTTATCAGTTAGTCTAATAAAAACAGAGAAGGCTCAGATGAAGATTTCGAGCAAAACTAGCTCTATTTTGTAATTAAAATAGTTGCTTCCTTAAAGAATTAGATTCATAAAGTTATTTCTGTTTTGTCTGCAGGGTTCTGTGCACCATAAGCCAAGTTTTGCAGCAGTTAGAATTAAATCACAGAAATGGGATTGGTCAAAAAACAAATGATAAAGTAGAGTAGTTTAAAGGTCAAAGTTCCAAAGAGTTAAGAATTCTTTGAGGAACATTTCCATCCTCTGATGTAAATGGGTGTAACTCTCAGGCTTGAAGTCATTGATAGGAGTGGCTGATTGCATCAGGTGCATGAACATGGTCCCTGAGAGACCAAGGTATCCCATGACATCAAATTAGATAAATGTGAGGTCTGCTTTCTCTTTGACTCTCCAAGTGACACTTCTTGCTTACTTTCTCTCCCTAGCTACCCTATAGCAAATATGTAAGTCACTTTACATGCCAAATATCCAACAGAGCTGCTTATCTTTCCAAGATAAGCTCACACCATCTGATGTGCCATCTCAAATAACATGAAAGACACTTATCAAACCCAAATTTGCCCACACTCTATTTAGCCCAATGTTTTCACAGAGGTCTCACCAGGACAAATGAGATGGACTTAGGTGTCTGTATTATATGAAGAAGGTAGAAACATTTGGCACTGTTATTTTTATACACATGTGACTCTGACGGATCTATATATTCTGATAATTAACAGTTGTATGTCCAAAGACAAAACAGTTACCAATTAGGTTTATTCAGTAGTTCTGGCTATAATAAGACAGTAAGAAAAAAAGAGAAGTGGGGAAAGAAACTTCCATGTGCCAGAAAAGAATGGCCTAGGACACCAGAAAGACAAAGGAAAGCAAGTCCGCTTAATGTATAATCAATTCACCTCATTTTATAATGGGAATTAATCTCATTTCCTCCTACACAATAGAAAGTATGCAAACAGAAGACTGCGCTTAACTGAAGTATATGAAGAAATGTCAAATCTTTCATGGATGCAAGTTGGGAGATCAATCTAACTGGCAAAAGACAATAAAGAAAGAAAACAGATTTAAGGACTTACTGGACTTCTCTATTTGTATAGCTAATTCCCACTTAGGTTTTAACACTTTGCAAAAACTATTTGGCCTTAAAACTTCACAAGTAAAAATCAGCAAGAATTAACTAGCCCTTCTGTCCTGAAGATGTCATTTTAGGAGACTAAGGTTCAGCATTTCAACTGCACAGCAAAAGCATTTAAAGTAAATTCATTGGTCTGACTTTTTCTAGAGGAGATTACTGAAAGTAAGATCAGTCACTTCTTTTTTCTTTTTAAATCTACTATGGGAATTTCGGATCTCTAAGTTTCTTCCTCTAGAAAGTGTCCCATTCAAACCTGGAATTCTGGCATGGATTCAGTTGCCTGTAGATCTGTCCAGACTCTCAGCACTTCCACTCAAGCAAAGAAATATTCGGCCTTCCTACAGCCACAAATTTACCCCAAAATCAGCTGAACATAGTTACTGGGAACACAAATAACACTCCTATGTATAACAGGGTTGGTGAACTTCCCTTTTTCTCTTCCTCCAGAATGAATCACAGAGAAACTGATGACAATACTGCCCCTGATCATCATCATCAAATCATAGAGTCATTGGGGTGGAAGGGACCATAAAGTTCATCTAGTTCCAACCGCCTGCCATGGGAAGGGACACCTTCCAGTAGACAGGTTGTTCAAAGTCCCATCCAACCTGGCTTTGATGACTGTCAGGGATGGGGCATCTGCAGTTTCTCTGGACAACCTCTTCCAGTGTCTCACCACTCTCACAGTAAAAGAATTTCTTCCTAATATCTAATACAAACCTACCCTCTTTTAGTTTAAAGTCATTACCCCTTGTCACTGCATGCCCTTTTAAAAAATCCCTCTCCACCTTTCTTGTCACTCCCTTTTAGGTACTGGAATGTGCTATAATGTCTCCCAGGAGCTTCATCTTATCCAGGATGAATAACCCCATCTCTCTCAGCCTGTCTCACGGGAGAGGTGCTCCAGCACTCTGATCACCTTCAAGGCCCTCCTCTGGACTTGCTCCAGGAGATCCATGTCCATCTTATGTTGGGAGCCACAGAGCTTGGTGCATTTCTCTGGGTAGGGTCTCACAAGAGCTGAGTGCAGGGGCAGAGTCATCTCCCTTGACCCTTCCTCCCTTTCTTTGATGCAGCTCAGGACACACTTGGCTTTCTGGGCTGCAAGGGAACATTGCTGAATCATGTTGAGCTTCTTATCAACCAACAGTGCCAAGTCCTTCTCCCCAGGGCTGCTCTCAATCTATTCACCACTCCGCAAGTATTTGTGCTTGGGATTGCTCTGACCCAGATGCAGGACCTTGCACTTGGCCTTATTAAACTTCATAAGGTTCACACAGGCCCACCGCTCAAGCCTGCCCAAGTCCCTCTGGATGATGTTATTTCTCTGCCATGTGTTGACTGCACCACACAACCTGGTGTCATTGGCAAACTTGCTGAGAGTGCACTCGATCCCACTGTTAATGTCACCATCAAAGCTGTTAAACAATGCCAGTCCCAATACCAAACCCCAAGAAATGCCACTCTTAACTGTTGTCCACTTGGACAAGTTCTTTGAGTGCAACTATCCAGCCAATTCCTTATCCATTGAGTGGTTTATCCATAAAATCCATGTTTCTCCAGTTTACAGAAACAAATCTTGTAGAATGAACATCTAAAATGAGGAATTACTCATGTGCCTTGAGTTGTCTACTTATCCTGCTTTTGAGTGACTAGTTGAGACACAGAAATCAAGAACAACCTCAAAATAAAATGTAGACACCTTCAGGGCTTGGGATGCCAGCCAGCAGCAGATTTCCTTGCAGCTGACACAGTTATTTTTCAGTGACAGTCCTGTCTTCTGCAAAACAGTGGGTAGCAGAACCACACTGAGGTCTCTAACATTACAGTGAGGTGGAAGCTTGTTCTTCTGCAGTGCCAAGTCTCAGAATATCAGTGGAGAGCTCCCTTGCCTACTGCAGAAATTGTTGAGCATCTATTGCGGATCATTTTCAGCACTACATACTAAAACTGCAAGTCCAGATAGAGCCTGTGAGCATCAGTATGATATCCTACTATAACAGTCATCCTCACCACCACAGCTTTCTTGGCTAAACAGGAGGAAGAGATTTCCACAACCAAAATTTCAGAATGTTCTGCTTATTGACAACCCCAAATTACTTCTCTCCTGAAGCCCTTTAAACTCCATTCTGGGCAGCCATGGGGAAACACCTCAGGACGAACTGCTTGAGCAGCTCAACACCTACCTGAGGCCTGAACCATGTTCAGATCCACAAACTCTGTCAATCTCTCCTGAGACACTCAGTGTAGCAAGTACTTGAAGGAACATGCAAAATGCAGCAGCAGCCTCCATCCTTTTTCAAAACAGCTCAGTTTAACCAACATCTTTTTTGCTCCCTCTCTTACCGCCGGTTATGGAGACTTACCCTTCCCTTTCACCAGCTCTTGCATTCATTTGACTCCTTGGAAAGTGAATTTAGCTCACTAAACTGTCAGAAATCTAACCCAACAAAACAAAACAAATCGAGAAAAAGTGAATAGTTTTCACCACTTTAGTGAGCTAATGCATCAGACACATCCCAGAGATGGCAGAAGGGAGACAAATGGAGCATGTGACCAGGAATGGGTCTGCCCATTTTACCAGCAGCAAGTTCATGTACTGACGCAGCTGCCTCATGAAACCTCACCCGCAGGACAGGAGAAAGCCTGTTAAAGGGACCAGGTACACTGAAGAGGATTAGGAGAGACAGAGTGAGCTCCTTCCAGTCCAGCTGGAGTGCTGGAGGACCCAAGCTGCTAGGAAAGCAGGGCTAGGTAAGACTGTCTTCTCAGAGGAGTGCTCTGACACCATCTCCTTCAAGTTTGGTCACCCATCGGCTCCAAAATGGAAGGAAAGACAGGAAAGGCGAGGGAGGTTGTCAGAACCTATCAGTTCCTTGAGCAGGGGTACTGCTGGACTAGTTGTGCCTTTGAAAGGATAAAGCTAAAGTTGGCTGTGAGCACAAAAAATGATGTGTTCTATAATAAGAAAATTAAGGACCAATCACGACGAAGTTTACCACAGCAACTGTGGACACTAAGAACGGAGCTGAAATAAATGCAGATCTAACACAGCAAAACTGGACGACATGCAACATTTTCTGGTCAGTATACACAATTGAGAAACATCAGAGAGCGAGAAGTCTGGGTTGACAAAGCTAGTAAATAATTTGTCAAAGAAAAGAACCTGCCCCATGTTATATCCATGTATGGATATAATTGACCACATTTCATCTTACGAGAAAAGAAAAGTTGTGGCCAACTTCAAAGGGAACTGAACAAAAGTATCTCTAATGATTAATGAATTAGCATCGTGGAAGTAAACGAGCTATTCTGAATGCTTGCCCAGAGGCAGTCATGGGAAAGTTTCCAGAACTATTGTCATTTTTCCTGGAACTCGTTGACTTTAAGGACTCCACAGCTGCAAGAATTGTGTGAGCATTTCAAGACTGTCATTTTCACCACGGATTTTCTGAAAAATTCTTCCTGAACTGATTTTTATTAGTTTCAGCTGGGGAATCCATTGCACCCAGCCAGGAAATGCCACATGCCTCCTAAGCTACCGCTCTATTCTTCTCGCACTGATAATATCAGAGACTCAAATTCACTGCAGGGAGAACACTGGGGGCCAAATTTGCCCTCTGATGTATGCACATAGCTCCCAGAGAGCTAATGCAGAATTTTTTCGCCTTTGATGCCTCTTATAAAGAAGCCTGGAAGTATTGCATTAGAACAGGGAGTTCACACTATTGGTGGTCCCCATTGTCATTAACACAGTTAGTGGCATTCCAGTGAAAAACACAGAGCAACTCTTTTGTTTGTTTGTTTTATAAGCGGATCTTTCAGGGTGGGATCCAGCTTGCTCAAATCTTGCCAAAGATGAAACTTCAGCCTCTAAAATCCACGTACACCAGCAGTGATCCATTCTGCCTGCTTTCCAGAACTGTCTAACCTTTTAGGCACTCAAATTAATCAGCACTTTCCTCCTCTGCCTGAAAACTCTCCAGGCAACTAATTCACAGCTACATGCTCAGCAAAGCCAACTGAGTGTACTCCCAAAAGGAGTTAGGGAGGGTGTCTCACTCCTCTTCCCTCTCTTACTCCCAGCCACACGAAGCCATCCCTTCTCTTGTGCTAACTGTGATGCTTACAGGACACTTGTTGTGGCAACTTAACTCAATATACAGCAGAAAATAATCCACTTCTTTGCTGGGCTTCTTTTCTGCCACTTCAGTAAGCTGAATCAGCTCCCAGGGGGTCTCAGTCCCACAGCCATTCTAGGTAAGTGGTTGCACACACACAGAGTGAGTGGGAGCGGGACCCCTTTGGCAGCATTTTTGCCTCATGAAACCAGTTGCTCAATCACCAGTTTGTGTTCAGAATGTCCATTTCTGTGGAGAGAGGAGCTCCCTCCAGCTAAGACATCTGCTGCAACCTGCAAGCAGGAAACCACCCGGTATCTACTTCTAGCCTCAGCAAAATCTGAAAAACAAAGTAAGGCCAAGGCTTCGTACAGCTAATACCAGTCACTGACTCTTGGAAAACCTGTATAAGTAAGACAAGTTCTTTCAGTTGGCTTTGCTTTTTCTTTGATACAGTTTAGATTTTTTTTTCTATGAAGTCTAATAAAACTGGACAACTTCAAGTAAATAATAAAGACAGACAGAGTAAATCATTAAAGTGAATAAAACACATATAAACATAATTTCACATTGAAGGAAACTTACATGAAGGCATGTCTCTTGGAGCACAACTGAGACCCACACCCGCCAGCTGTAGTCAGCTCACCTCCGCCTTCCCCCATGAGCACATACCCCGGGTGTGCTGCTCTGTGGGACAGCCCTGGTCCTCTATCCACATTCCCAGTTTGAGTAGAGCTTTGATCACAGCTCCTTCCTGAATGCTCTCTGTGTGCTGGAGCAGCCATGTGAGGGCCCTTGATGGGACTGAGTGCTGAGAGCAGCAACAGAAACTCATTTAGTTTGATGTGACAAAAACTACTCCTCAGACAAATGCTCCATGGTGGTCCCGTGGTAGGAACATGTGTAGAAGGCAGTGCTGAAGTAATAATACTGAAGTAATTTCATGCCTCCACCCACTTCCAGGCCCTGAATGTTTGTCATCCTCAACTGGTATAAATGGATGCAGCTTCTCTGACCCCAGTGAAGCCATGTCAATTTGCCTTTCAAATTTGCTGAGGGTCTGATCTTCGTGGTCTTACAGTAAACTAGCTTAAGGAGCTTTATTCTGAGTCCTATTTATAAATAAAACTTGTTCTTCAGAAATTCAGCCTTTCTCCAGTCACAAAAATGCTTGCTTTTTTCTAGCCTGTGGTTAGAGAATAGACCTACAGACTGTATTTATAAATATCTAAATACTTAAACTTTCTTGTTTCACAAAATTAAGGACCAAATTCAGTAGGAGACTTCCTATAAAAGTATTCTCTCACAGATCTGCAATTAGGCTTCAGGCTGATCTGATGTCCATACATTACAGAGAAGCTACATTGCCACCTAAAGCAAGGAAATCAATGTGTGAACTTTTACAATGCTTTCTTGAAGTACTGTTACTTTGTACACTTGAATTCAAGTTTTTATGAGCTCATTTGTTAAGCAGCTCCATCACTTGCATAACTGCCATCAGTAACCTCTCCTTCATCGCCTCATACATACACATGTCATTCTTGGCAGTCTGCTAAACCACTGACAGCAATTCTTCAACAATTTTTCAAGCACAGAAAGGGTCTAATTCCCATGGCCACCACTGGCACAGAAGAAAAGAGGATACAGCAGACTCCTCTGCCATCGAAAGAAACCAGCAGTGAATCCACCAGGAGTTTTGAGCAGAAGAACTCACAAATGAGTTTAGACCTGATATGAGTGATATCATGCAGTACGTCTAAAAGCACTCAGAATGTTAACAGAAAAACTCCCAAAGAGCTTGATGTGACACACAGGCTGAAACCGCAAACAGCTTTGCCTCTAAGCAAGAAAAGGCCACTATGCTCCCATATCTTACTTGCAAATCTGGTGTTCAAACAAGCGTCTGAAATTCTGAAGCTGATGCAGAACGTTAAACCTGTTAAGCTGTTTAAGTCTGATGGGATGCATTAGGTGGGGCCAGTTCTCTAGTAACTGGATATGAACTGAAATTTATTGAAGCTAAGGTCTCCTCCAATCCAAGCCATCCTATGATTCTATGAAATACTGCTTAACAGCTATTTTATTTAATGAAGTACAATCACAACCAGGTTTGCCATTTTTCTGAGGCCAGCGGAAAAAATTAGAGCATTAGAAAAATTCATTGGCTGCCTAGAATGCAACATTTCACACTGGAGCAGAATGGAAATCACAGAGATCACTGCCAGGCCTGGGGATTTGTTCTCATAAGATCTCTCAGACTCAAACTAATCTTAGAAGAACTAAGAAAGACTACCTTGCAGTGCAAAAATTCCAGTGACAAACTTATACTCTGTTCTTTTGTATTTCATATACGCTTTCAAGTTCTTCACTACTACACTGTCAAGTTCTGCATCAGCGCACTGTGAAAAGACTGCAAACAAACCACAAGAAAAGCTGTCTTGCTAAAATAAACCTGATTTTTCTTTTCATATGAGCTACCTAGTATTTTTAAAAACTACTATTTTACTGTATTTTAGTGAAGATGTTTGCAAAAACTGCAAAATTTTGGATAGAAACTTGGTTTTTTAATTTCATTGTTCAAATTTCTGTTGAGAAATACTTTCCAGATCAAAGAGTTCAGGGCTTTTATTTCAATCTCTCCTACGTGTTTTCTCCTCAGTTTCTCCCAGTGTCTCCCCTCAGATCCTAAGGTTTCTGTTAACAAAGAAAAATACATTTGCACACTGGCTTGGTCACATAATGAGCATAGTTTTAAACTGGAACTGCTGGGCAGCTGAATTCGAAATTCCCAGGGAATGGTTAAATGAGGGCAACCACAGGAGTGGCTTAAAATAATAAAAGGCAAAGTTACACTAAGGTTATAGGGGCCAAAAGAGGATGGTGGGCAATGAACCATCTCTTTTCCATGAACCAATTAAGGGGAAAAAGATCACTGATCTTAAAGCCTGATCAAAAGGTCAGAATTATGATTTCATTGGCATGGCAGAAGTCATTGGACAATATATAGGACTGGCATATTTACAGAAGGTTACAGTTTGTTGAGCAGGAAGGAGAGGAAAAGTCTTACATATTAAGCACACGTACACTTTCTCTGAGGTCCAGAGAGAGAGACCTGCTGCTTTAAGGGCTTTGGATAATGTTAAAAGGGGTAGAAGACTAGTGGGATTGTCATGGATTAGATCACAGCACAATATCACATGGGAAATCCACATGGCAAAGCTTGTGATGGTCGCAACTTAAATGACCTCAACTGTATAATTTGCTGTTTTGAATTTCACAACCTTTAGCTGAAAAAAGAATATGACAAGGTCTGTCTCATCCAAGTTGGCCAAATACTCAAACACTTTTATACTCAATGAACAGATACAAATATTTGACAAAAGCTATTAATCCTAGGCTGATATTGTAAATAGAATCAACCATTCTTAGACGTGTTCCTATTCACTGACTGGAGACACAGCTTGGTCACCTGGTCTAGAGACTTACTGTCTAAATGTCTAGGATATGTCAGCTAATTCCTGCCCACTAAGTTCTTGAAATGTATCTGTCCTTGAGCAAAAAGGAGAGGGCTTGCCTGAACTCTACTCTAAGAAGTAGGGAGGGATGAGGTAGGGGGGGCAGAAGTGGATTTGTAACTGTGGATTTTTTAGAAGACAAAGTGGCAAATAGCAAAAAGGATGACAGACTTCAGGAAAAAAAAGCCATCCAGAAATGCTACTTTAACAGGTTAGAAAGAAAAAAAAATAGTCCAGGATAACTGGCAGTTCTTTAAAGAAGCAACAGTGAGGACATTGTCAAAAAGCAGCCATTCTTTCAATCTACATCTCACTGTCAAATGGTGACACAGCACTTGACAAAAGATGGCAGCCTCCTGTGGGGAGTCTGAAGAAGGTGTCTAGAAATATGAGGAAAATTAGTAATTGCTGAAGGACCACAGGTTATTTAAGTTTAGGAAAAAAGACTGATTTGCAAAATTGTGATAGGACTTTAAAGATAGAGTAGTGCAACACGAAGGGGATTAACCAGCTAACATGAACATGTCTGATTTTGAATCGGCAAAAAATGCTCTGAACTTACAGCAAAAGAAGTTTAGATTAGACATTAGAGACTTCTTTCTCTGGCAAGGCTAGTGATGTGGAAAATCAACAGTCCCAATCCATTAACAGAATTTTACGAACAGCTTTCATCAGTGCCTGCAATAAATGTAGGTAATTGCCTTGGAGTAAGAGGTGGAGTAGATGAGCTCTCAGTCATTTCCTAAAGCAGACTCCAAGACTTAGGAAGGCTAATTTTAGCCTGGAGAAGCTAATTCCTTTTGGCTCTCTCCATAGTCAGTTGAGAACAGCTCCTTTGAGACACATGCAGAACAGGACTCTCCCCACTGGTCTAACATGAATAGCCCTTATATTTCCCCAAAGCTGGGTACACCCATCTTGGTCCCCTCCTTCTGCTATGGCCACAAACAGGTTTGTGCTCCTTTCATTCCACTTATGATCTTCTCTTCCTGATCTTCTCAAATACCGGACCTCAGCCTATGAATCCCATACGGATTGCCATTCCTTCACTGTTATCCTTGCTCCTTATTTCCTAGTTTTGAAAAAACACAATTAATCAAGAATTTTTGTAAAGCATCTCAGTCTGACAAGGTTGTGTATGAGGAATTCTCTGGTTTCAATTACAGCCAGGTCCATTTTTCAGGAAGTGCAATTACAGTATCACAAGTGTCCTTCATCTTCAATATTTTTAGTCAACAGTAACTGATTGGCACATACTGGTGCTCTCCGCAACATTCCCTCAGGTTTGAAAAGTAGCCACAAGTCAGCAATCATTCTTAAATACTTGCACAAGAAAAAAAGTGGCCTCTTTGCCTTCCAAAAAAGCCTCAGAGTGCCTTCAGAATTAACTGTAGTTTAGTAGGGCACATTGCACAATAGTGAAAACAAAACAAAAACATAATCTCTGACAAACAGAGGTCAACAGCAATGACCAGCACACAGTCACTCTCAGGTTTCTGCCAGTGATAGGGTTCAACTTTCACTCTGCAGGTTATGTGTGGGTTCAGTGATCACGGAATATGCCCCTGAGCCCCCCCATTTTCCTCAGGGTAGACTGGCTGCAAAACGTTTTGCCTACTCCTATCATGTGCAGATGCTTCAGCCTCTTTTGCAGGTCCAGGGCTAACTGACAAGTGACAGAGATCACTCAGGGTGAGACCATAGGCACTGCCTGAATATCAGATGCACGTATGCAACTGCCCCACCACATCTCCTAGGAACAAGGCAAAAAAACATTGCCATGGTCATCTGGTCATTTTACAAATTGCTTTTGCTGGTAAGGAAACTCTCAGGGACCTCTTGCTCAAACTACCCTTGCTTCAGAAATCAAGATTATATCTAAAGCCTCATGAGATAAAGCATAGCACAAGGTAATCCAAAGAAGCATGCAGGTTTCAAAATTATTAGAAGAGTCAACACTTAAATCTCAAGTACTGCTCAGCCTTTAATATCATGGTCTGCTACGCCCAGTGTTATTCAGCTGCAGTTCCTCTCTATCATTTGCTTCTGTCTTATAAACTACCATAACTGGGAGTCCCTGGGTGAGTAACAGCAGATGATGTGGCAAGGCAAGACCACAGACTCATAACAACACAAGCAGCATAGATGGGCCCACTACTCCATCCCCTTAATTTACCATTACATTCCTACTAGCCTGCTGGAGGATAAGAAGGTCTGTGGATATACTTGTGGGGGCTGGAATCATAGAATCATTAAGGTTGGAAAAGACTTCTAAGACCATCGAGTCCGACCTTTGACTAAATACCACCTTGTCAACTAAACCACAGCACTAAGTGCCGCATTCAGTCATTTCTTGAACACTTCCGTGGATGGTGAATCCACTGCTTCCCTGGGCAACCCATTCCAGTGCTTGACAAGCCTTGCAGTGAAGAAATTCATCCTGAAGTCCAACCTAATGATTTGGAAGGAAGCAAAAAAGATTTTTACCCTGTCGAAAAGGTCCATAGGTCACAACTTCTTCCTTGGGAGATACTAAGCAGTACTAAGGCAAGGCAGACCGCTGGGCTGAAGAGTTGCCAGCAGGAGAGACTTGAGGCTTGGCAAAGGAACTCAGCTATTCAAGAATTGTGAAGAGAGTAGAGTGAATAAGCATCTACAGACTCATTCACACAAGAACAGTAATCCTGAGTTAGATACCTTGAAAAGGTAAAACCACATATTTGTTCACAATCCTACTATGTCATAAGGGGGAAAATGGCAGAGAGAACACATGCATTGCTCTATGTGAAAAACAGAATGAGAGACAGAAGTGACAGTTTGCTCAAAGTAATGAAACAGTGGCCAGAGAGAGAAAAAACTGGCTAGGAGAGAAAAACAGAGCAACACTTGGTGAGGGGAAGGTACAGGCAATGGCCATTTCTGTAAGTGCCAGAACTAAGGTTCAGATAAGGAAGAGGTCAAGATCCAATAGCTTAATGAAATGGTCCTTTTAACCGCACCCCTAGCTGGAAAAGGGAGACTGCACAGGAAAAAGAGAGCAAGCAGTAGATAGGTACAAAATATACTAACTAAACAGATCAGCAAAAGTTGTTCAACAGACACACTTAGTTTATTTTTCAGCTCATTGAATTGAACTCCCTTAAACAAGTTTATGATAAATAATAAGACCCATTCTGCCTAAGAAAACCAACATTGTGCTAACATAAGCCATGCCAACTAAATGCTGAATGCACCATAAGAATGCTATTGAATAAGAATGAATAAGAAATATTGAATGCCTAGAGATAATTATCTTGGTGATGCCTTCATTATTCATGTCATGACCAGAGTTCAACATTCCTATAGAATAGCCCTGTGTAGCTCCCAGCAAACTTCTGTTTCTTTTCTATTCCAAATTGTGAATTTTTTTCTCAGTGTTTTAAAAAAGTTTGTCCTTGAAGGACAGATGATACATTTTGCTGAGGTATAAAATAGGTCACTGACTCTTCTGTAAAAGATTCAACATGTTTATGATTTTAAAACCAAATTGCTTTGAAAAATTTTCAGGTGCTGGCCTACAATTTTCCACACATTTAGATACAAATAGAAGCAGATTCAAACACTGTACTGGCATTTCCAGTAATCCATAGTCATCAAGCCACCAGCTCTACAGCACCAGCAATACCACCTGTAATTTAAGATGAGAACCTAAATAGTCAAGGGTGTGAAAATAGACTGTCTGTTTCTGAATGTGAATGCTGCAGAGTAAATTGTTGCAGTCCCTTTTCTGAGGTAATTTGGACTTATAATGAACAAATTTCTCACGAATTCTCAGCAAGTATGCAGACAACTGAAAGTTGGCCAAATATCCAGCACAAAGGTAGGCTGAAACACAGGAAGAGAAGTGTAATAGTAGCAATATATAATTTATTCCAATATCCCAGTTACACTTGTATCTGCTTTCATCTCCACCCAGATATTTTCCTGCACCTTATAAAGAAATGTCAAGCACATTCCTAATCGGGTGTTGAGTGTAATCCGACATTTGGAAAAGTTTGGTAACTAGAAGGTGAGGTCACATACACCCCTGAGAGAATCTGGATACTTCAAAGGATGAAGTTACCAAGCAAGCAGAAATTATTTTTGCAACTTGCACCACAATACTAAGATCACATCTTTCTCCGTTATTACTGGATGGAAAACTATCCTCATTCAAAGACTACTCTTCCAAGACAAGCAGACAGAGGTCCCCAGAAGATAGCAGGTCTTTTTCACCTAAAAAACATGAAAAAAGATTTTTTTAATACTGGTCAAATTTCTAAAAAAGAAATCTAAAAAAGCAGGAGAGGTTTTCCATACAATAACACAAAGAATGAGTGACATAGGAGGAGGAGAATGACTGTTTATGATGGTAGAGTGGTCCAGCTCCTTCCAGTGGGACAAAACTCTCAGTAGGTCCAAAGTCTTCCTGTGATCCTCCCTGCCCACTGCTGTGCCAGGCAAGAAATAGTGCTGCAGTCCTCACCTCTAACCTACTGCCAGGTTCCTGCTGTCCTTTCCCTCTCTGCAGACTCCTGCCTTGCTCCTTTAGTCCCCTGTAATGAGGACTTCTCATATACTAGTTTTCAGTCTGGCCAGCATCTTTCACTTGCACACTGTGCTCTTCCTCAGTAGCACCTCACAGCACTGTGGGCCTTCCTCAGACCCGTTTCCGTCAAAAGCCAGCTCCACACAGACCTCCTCAGCCTTTCTTACCCTTCCTTGCCTTCCAGCCCTTTGTGAAAGATCCCTATCCCACTTGATGAGAGTAAATCATTCAGTCATCACCATTTCTAGCCTATCTTTCACTAGAGTTCAGATCACCCTCCCCCTGCTGCTCCCCAGCTTCATTCCTGTCTTCCCTGTTCACAATTTCTTTTGTACAGCAGGAAGCTTCAAACCTCATTTTTGCCATCTGGAAGACAAGACAGCATGCTTTGAAGAGTTTCCCTCCACCATATTTAATCCAAATCCTTTAACCTTCTGGGGATGAGTTGTTTTTGTCAGTAATTTGTGTAATAAGAGCACAAACATAATTGTTAACTGAGCCAAACTGTTTCTGACCTTTCCTCAGCAAAATTCCTGTCCTAAATCACAGCTCCCTGTGTTCTAGGAGGTAATTATCCTACTAACTCCATCTGTCTTAAAATCAGGATAAAGTCAGTGTCTTACACATGCAAACAGGCAAGAGATTGCAGGAACCAGAGGGTTCAAAATTTGCTAACAAGAGGGGTTGGGAAGATGAGCAGTGCCAGCTTGCTGTAGAAATCTTAATAAATGAAAACAGTCCAATCAATAATGGCCTTTATAATTTTCATTCCAGACCTATCCCTTTAGTAGATGAAAAATTATTTTCAGGGAAGATATTCCCAGCTTCTGGTTTGGAATTGGATTCCTTGGTTAATGTTTTTCTTTAAATTCCATGGCCTGTTTTCCTTCATTCCTGAAGACCTTTTTTCTCTTTTCAAAGTGCATGAAAGCTCTTATTAAGCGTTCATCCAAATACACTCAGTAGATCTTGCGTGCTGCCTTCTAGCAGAATGCTTTTAATTGAAAGGAAAACCCTGCCTCCTGCTAGGTTTGGGTGGGCTGCAATTAGTTCCATACTAGTTAGTTTTTCCAGAAAGTCATATAACTCCTCTACACAGGCATTCCCACTCTGGTCCAGCTGCAAGCAATATGCTGAGTCAGCAAAAAAGGAGGCAAAAGGAATTTTTCATTGAATTAAGAATCCAATCTGTCCTCAATCTTTTAAAGTATGTGTTGGATTCCATCTGCCCCAGAAAATCCCCACTCTGATCATGCCAGCTACTGGCACTCATACGGGACCCACTTGCCTGCAGCAATACTGCAAACTGCCCCACTTGCAAAGGGGCTTTGGGCTCCATCAACCAGGGGCAACATCTTGCAAGCTAATAATGTGGGTGTCTGTGGGGAGTAAAATACAAACACCCCCTTAGCCTGAACCACACTGCTTTGGTTAAAGAAAAAAAATGTGTCTTCTGTCTGTTGCTTGCAAGGAAAATGATATCCACTGCCCTACTATTAAGATGCAACTGAAGCCAAGAGCAAAGCAAGCAGAACATCTGAATTTTGGCAAATTCAGACAGAGACAAATGAAAGTTGGAGGAAACCTTTTTCTGGGTGCCTCTGGTTTATTTGAAGCCAACAAAGCATGAAATGGTCTTAGCAGTTTGTTATGTTTTGATGTAACACGAGGATCTAGAATCTCTTGACAAGTAGAGTAGGAGCTTGAGTTTCAGTTCGTTGATTGGTGGTTTTCTGGATTCGTCCAAGAAATGTATTCAAACAGTATGTGCACCAGAAACCATTTTAGTCATGAATGTTCAATGGCAAACATATGAAAGTGGACATCAGATAATAAAAATAACCCTTAAGTAAATTATCATTTCCAAAGACTGTTGGAATTGGAAGATGTTTACCCCGTCATGTGTACCTAGGTATCTGCAAGATTAGTCTGTGTTCTAACAGAACTCTATGAGTTGCAGGAGCATTCAGAAACCTTTACTAAACCTAAGAAACCCTTATCTCGAGACCCATGGATTTTGTAGGGTTTCACAGACACGATTTAGATCAGCACTGTCAGTCTTCTAACACAATGTCTACTGCATAAAAAAACAAAACAGTGAGCCCTTGTTTAGCTTATTCTTTCACAAGCTTCTCTTGGTAGTAATAAAAGACACAGGTAAATTCTGCATTGTTAATTATCTGTAAATGGGAAAATTAAGGATTTTTTTCACACGGGCAATGTTTTATGGGGAAAAAAATCTCTGTTTGAACTTTTGGAGTTGCAGGTTTTCATCACAAAATATTTTTGAGAATTTTAAAGGAATGTTTTACCTTCACTTTGACTTAAAATACTAGGTGTTTTTTTCCAAAAAGACATGAAACAGTATAAATTAAAATGATTCAAAAATATTTCTTTCTGAAACATTGATTTAGCATGAAAATCACTTTTGGATGTATTTGCTGCAGGGAAATTGAAAATTTCCAGTGGAAATAAAGTAACACTATAAAAAAATCAGCATTAACAAAATAGTATTTTTTGCTAAGAAAATCTTCTGCCCTAAATACTGCAGCCAACAGTAATTAAAGTTTGTCCAAAACCCTAAGAGAGCTACAATGGATTCTTGGAACCTTTTAAATATCCCACCTAATGCAGTAATAATGTTGCACAGTGAGAGTGTGAAAAGATTATAGTGAAAGGTTTGCATCCCAACAGCACCTGAATATAAACAACATGGTTTTTTAACTGACAACAGCTTTTTCCATACTCGATTTCGAATTTGCAGAAACTATAAATAGATAACACTTTCACTGAAAGCATTAAATTAGCCAACTGGGTACTCGACTTTGTAATGTGGAGCAATGTGGAGTGATAATGAACACCATGTGTGTGTGATAATGGGGGTTGTAGAAAATAGATCTGGCCAGCTGAGTGAAAAGGAAATGCTAAAGAAGAAAAAATCTGAAGTCCAAGCCAAAACAAGTGACCTAGAGGAGCAAGTAAAGGTTTGTATTTGGGGCAGGCTAGAGGCCTGAGAGGGATCAGCAATTCAGCAGGGTATTTTTAAGCATATGCTCAAGGCCCTCCTTATTCGGCAGGAAACTTAAGCATATGCTCAGAGGTTAAGCATCAGCTAAAGTCTCATTGATGTCAATGGGTCTTAAACACATGCCTAGAGATACATATGTGCTGAAGTGCTTTTGCAAATAAGAATGGACTGGGGATCAGGGCCTCAGTCCCCTGGTATTCCATAGCAGGCTAACCCTGAAACCTCCTGGCTTTCCAAATTCTTCAGAGTAGATCTCATTTATTATACACACAGGGCCAGACTTAAGTGTTAAGAACTTGCATTACTGTACATAACTGCCATTGGCCCTTTGGTCCAGAAATAAACAGGACAGTACAGATACAGGTACAAAACATCAGTAACCTCTTAATGATAACAATGAAAGCACAAAATGAGCAGAAATGCAACTTTTGAGCAGGTCATTTAACCTTTCCATTACTGATGTAAGGAAACTTCCGCAAGAATGAATTCAAAGGTAAAACTGAATCGTAACTGAAACCTGACTTAAAGAAATGTCTTTTGAAAGAACGCACGGTGCACTTAGTTTTTGTGCAACCAATGGATTTGTATTTCCTTAGGACCTTCTGTGCCTGAGTAGTCCAGTTACCAACCACAGAGCTGATTGGGCATCACTGTAGCAACAGAAAAGTCACTTTATCTGCTGATTCAACTTCATGTAGGCAAAATGCAAAGCATTATTCTGCCATGATATAAACTTGGAATTTTAGGTAAGTTATGTCAGATTCAAGTATGGCTTCTCCTTCTTCCTCCTTCTTTAAAACTGCATGAAAATGCACCATTATGTGGCAAGAGGAATTATACAGTCAGTTTAGTAAAGATATTAGATCTTTTTTTTTCAGTGAAGTTACTACAGAATTTGAAATTATCAGTAAAAATCCTTATGCTTTTCAGTGAACCTCAACAACGACCTGATCTCTGCATTTTGTAGCTCTCCAAGGATAAATATAAGGCAGAGGAAATGGTCATGAAGACGAGTTGCAGGACCAGCTGAGAACTACTTCAGATGGACTCTGTAAATGATGGCCCATTTTAAAATGGCCTTAGTGTGACAGCAGCAAACTGGGGTGCATCACACATACCGCTGTGTGTGCAACCACTGCATTGCTGTCCTCCAGTGTTACCACAGCAGGGATTACAGCAAAAAGATGACTTCAACAAACAAACAAAGAAAAACAGCTACATTAAAATTTATTAAAGTAGACAGAAAATATACTATTTACACATGCATTTTCCTTCTGTCACATGACTCGTGTCTTAAACTGGAGAGCATTACTGTTTGGCATTTCCTGCAAATGCACTGAGGAAAAGCCACAGCAATATAGTATTCCTTCCATAGATGTTAACATTTAAAGACTCATAGAAGTGGCTAATGTTCAATTTCTGGTTAACATTTGCTCACTTTCTTGCTTTGTTTTTTCAAATGAAGAGAATCTGGTGAAAGCATTCCCACATTCCTCTTTGCACTTCTGCTATGACAAAACTTAGCTGATGTAGGCAAATTCAAGTTCTAAAAGCATATATCCTAGTCTGATTTTGTTTCAAGTTCCTGCCTCTTTATTAACTATGGAAGGGCACCTCTTCCTTCTTGCCCAAGCAAGCTGCTGATTATCATTCCCATCCCTCTTGTCGGTTGAGTAACACATGATGCTGGCCTAGTGTAAATATGAAACAGGTTCCTATGGAATCTGAAATACTGTTTGTACATCCTACCACTGACCACAGCGGAACAATGGTGTGCCAATGATATGGAAAAAAAATAACTCTATTTGCTTGCTCTTTCTCTACCTCTGTCTGAAATATACATAGCTCCAAAGCTATTATTTATAGTTATGAGGTGACAACTGAGAGCTAGCAGTCTGCTGAGTGAAAAAATGTTTGCGTTTATCCTTTTTAGAGATATCCTATATATACACACACACATACATGTGCAGCAGCTATTCATACTGAATAGGGAGAAGTACCTAATCAACTACAGTGCTTATTCAGTGGCATGAAAAGTTCTTTATTTTGTGTGAATTAAGAGGGAAAAAAAATCATTTTTAAAGATTTTTCAAAATGAAAATAATTTTAGATTTTTCAAAATGAAAGTAATCAAAGCCTACAGCTGCACTAGCATTGTTTAAAACAGTGTTGTAAGTTTTCTGTGAACGCTTAAAGAAAACTTCCATTCTAACTTCCATAGTCGCAATTTGATGCCGTGTTCCTTTTTTGGCAACAGGAAACTATCAAGAAGGGTTTGGCTACATCATCTCCCATAGCTTGCCTTCAAGCAGTTGCAGACTGCCCACAGGTGCCTCCTCATCTGGCCCTACAAGCACAGCACCCCTCACCTTTCTGGAAAGGGCTCATCCTCCATGATTCTGGTCATCTTGGTAGCCCTCCACTAGTCTCTCTCCAGCATCTCTACACTCCCAGTGTTTCAACCAACATCACACATCCCTTCTGTAGTGCTGATAAATAGGATGAGCTCAGCTTTATCAGAGTTGCTTGGATGATTGTCACTGAACAACCCCTTTACTGGCCTTGAGCTCTATGGATCAGCTTTGTCAGGCCCAGTTGAGGCAGTTTAAGACACCAGTGTCCCAGGGCGTGCCTTTTCCCATTTCCAGAGGTGACTATCCCTAGTGCAGAGATGGCAGAAACTTGTACTCCAACAGCTCTCTCCTCTTATTTCTGCCCCAGGCAGATCATGAGGACTACAATGACTGCCATCACCACACCTAAATCCCTTGAAGGGCATTTTCAGGTGAACTTTACCTCTGAATGTCAAACAATCTCATTATTCCTGGATCATTTTTCTCCATGAATGGATCATTTCAAGGAAATATAAAAAACAGTCCTATGATCAGCCGCAGTCTAAGTCTGACTGCTGCCCTTGATTTAAGAGGAGAAGAAATCCCCTGCACAACACTTTCCAGCAGGCAAGCATTTAATAAATCTTGTGAAAGTGTGAGGAAAATATAGGGGGGAGCAAACACTGATAAGAGAAATACTTTCAAAATAGACAGCAACAAAAGACAGTTCAAAATAATTTTTCAGCCAAATAATTACCATAGTTCTCTGTCGTAATTTCCCTTGGATGAAAAAAGTAAAAAACAAATAAGTAGTAATCTGCAAGTCTGAACCACAAAAATCCTGTTGTACTGTTCTTCTAGGGGAAGGTTAGAACTTGTGTCAAAATAGGAGGGCTAATCACACAAAACTTAATGATCTATATCAGTTCTTGTCCCCTGACCACATGAATCTTGTTGGGTACTAATCCTCTCATGAGCAGTGTGACTGACTTTGGCCTCTTCTTCAACAGTTCAGCTGTGTACTTCCCTCCTTAAGGTGGGAGAGACCGCTATTTAACACAAGAACCACAATCTAATAGCTGCAATTCCATCCAAATCTCAGTTCCTAGCACATTGGGACACTCTGTCCATGTTTCTTATTGAGTAAACCCAACTCTGTTTCCCTATTCCTTTAGGTATCTCCTTGCTACGGGCCTTGTTTAGACTCTATGGGTTGCTCTCTAGAAGCCATCAAAGCTGTGTTCCACTTCCCACATGCTAGGCAGAGGGGCTGAGGTGGGATTTAGGTTATCTAACCACAGCCTGAAGAGAAGAGTCCAAGAATCCTGCCAGCAGGTGACAATTGCTTGGCTCTACTCACCTTAACCAACACATGTTCTTGATCCAGCCCAAATCACACCCAGTTCAGGGGCTATCCGTTCCTTTGGGAGCACAGTGTATACACACACTCCTCAGGCAGTTCCCTGTGAGTGTGCCAGGACATTAAAAATATTTCTGGTTCCCAGCCTGGAAACATTTGACCTGCTGAAGAGAAATCAACTTTTGACATGTACTCCTAACCCACACTTTGTTTTCATATTCTTTGTTATCAGTAAAGACATTTTAATAAGCCACAAAAAAGTTCTGGATAAATTTGTTTAGTTAAAAGCATTTCTGAATCTACACTGTAAACAGAGCGCTGACTCAACAGCAACACTTCCTAAAACCCCAAGTACTCAACAGTAAGTTATATACAGGAAACAAGACAGTTTGAGTCATAAAAAACAAACTCCACTCTCATACTGAGTGTTTCTGTCAACTCTATGAGACATGGTAATAAGTAATCAGACCTCTTTTGTCTTATTTACCCATTGCCTTAGCATGTAAACTAATTCCAGAGAAGTAAAGTCTAAGTTAATAAGCCTATTATAAGGAAGGAGACACCTTTCCCTTTTGCACTCTGGGCAACTTAAAAACTACCTCTGAAGAGGCTTACATCCATTTGATTTTCAGCCATCAGGTGACATGGAACAGCAGTAGCAAAAACCAGAAAATTCTCTCCAGAACTTTTCTGAAGACACACTGTTTTGAGATGGGATTTGGGACTTTGGGTCAAGCTAGATGTCAGCCCAGTCTGTACCGTCACAGCAGCATGGAGACACTGCTTAAACCACATGGACACTGACGCTCAAACAGCAGAGTACTGGAGGTAAACCAAATGGCATAACAGATCTCTGTACGCACAGTCCAAAACTGTCTCCCCGAAAAAATATGCAACAGGATCTACCCATTAAAATGGAAATCTTTTTCTGGATTCAAGCAGCAGCATCATTCTGATGAAACACAGAGAGGAACATTGGAATGAATATAGAGTCCAGACCAGAAAACAAACTAGGAACCCACCCCTGAGGTCTTGGATCATACATGTAAACGGTGCCTGCTGTTCTCTCCACTTGGATATGTTCCTATTTATGGCATATCCCTCCACATGGTCTTGACACTGGTACAAGGAGACTGTGTATAACCAATTTCATGAAGTTGCCTCTTCTCAAGGAATCAAGGGATAAGCATGCTAGTATACAGTGGGACTGAGGCTGGCACCAAAAAAAAAAACAAAAAGAAAAACCAAAAAAAAATCAATTCAACAGGTTCTTCCCATCTTTTATGCCTGTCTTAGAGTCAGGGATTGCCATCAGGTATCCCTCTCAACAGAAAGAGAAAAAACGTTCTGATAGTTGGTTTGTTGTTTTTGTGAACATTCTGTTATAAACTCAGAAACTGTGCTGTTTTAAAGTTTTTGCTTCTTCTAGGAGAAAAAAAAGTGCTTCCTTTCAAAGACAGAAGTGCATTTAAAAAAAAAAAAGAAAAAGAAAAAGAAAAAATAAATGCATACTTTAGGAATGTTTCTCACAGGAAAAAAACCCACTCATATGAAAGGACATATAAGGCAAAATTCACAGGGGTATAAACAATACAAAAGGAGATATTAAAGTTTACCAAGGTTTTCTACTAATCATACACCTAACCTATTTGACAGCCCCTCCTCTTACATACAGACAAGCAAGCTGCTCCTAGGTGAATGTCAGTAAGAATGGTCTACACCAGACACAGGATCTTAACCTGGACTAACACTCTTACACGGACACTAAGGACATTGCTAGAGAAACACAGACCCTACTGTTAATTTTTTCTTTTAGAAAACTTTCCTTGCAGCCTGAGCTAACTACTATACTAAATTGTGAAGAAACCACTAGAACTACTATGCTGCAAGTGACTTTTAAATCAAGTGCATCAGTTATACGGTATTTAGCACTGTGCTGTTAAGGGTGGTAAATGGAGGTGTCATAAATATCTGACTTTATCATCTGTTGACTCATAATCCAGATGCCAATGGGATATAAATCATGTAAAGCGTGTTTCCAGATTAGGAAAGTCTGGCTCTTCAGTATTGTTCTACCAAACCACATTATTTCTTTGTAGGATCAGGAGTGCCCTCTGATGGACAACATCTGTTACTGGGAAGTAAGAGCTGACTGGAATGTGGCACATCCTAAACCATCTATGCAACACAAAATGTTCTCACCTCCTGCACTATATATTTACAGTCTTCTGTATGCTTAAATATAATAGTGACTAATCACAATAACCAACTTTGGCTTGTTGGAAATAACTTTTTGCATATTTCTCTTTCCATTTCCCTAATTTATATTGATGTTTAAGGGTGCACACGCACATATTAGGGATGCAATCAGAGTACTGTGTATGCATACCTTTAGTTTCAAAATAAATAAATTGAAACAAATTTGACACACAAACTGCAAGATTTCTATAACAGGCTATGAGAAAGGCCTTGAAAGGCTCTGAACAGATTCAGACACCTAGAAATTCAGATATTCAGCTGAATATCAAAAAAGAGGATATAACTGGAAAAAACAGGTACAGCCTCTTAAGTGCTTATGTGCACATACAAGCCCAAGAGCTTGCATGCATTTTTCTAACTCTGTAAGATAAACTGATAAAACATGTTAACTCTCTCTGCAAATTTTGTCTCACATCCTTAGAACATCACAAAAGAACTGTGAGAAAACAGGAAATAATTTTTTTCCCCCTCACCTGTTACTTTACCTGTCTGTCAGATATTGACCATCTTAGGACTGTGTGTAATTTTAAATTTTATCACCTGTACTATCAATGGGCCTTTCGCAACTAAGTTGGCAGCTGTAAAAGAATCACAGATTTGGAGCTTTCTGTGACGATAACCACTATGTCCACTACATGGTGACATCTCTCTCTTCCACTAGGGTAGCTGGACTAGAGCTAACATCTTTGGTAAGAAAAAATTCCCCCCAAACTGGTATCAGCTGCACAATTTCCCTATGACACATTGGAGAAAAAACCCACAAATTTTCAATATCCCAGCCCTTGCAATACTCAAAAACAGCATCTTAGGGTTAATACTAATTAATGGTAATACTGACTGCCTGAAGACCCTTAAAAGTCAGGCAAAATCCTAAGAATTGCACATTGTTTAATAAGTTACAAATGCAAACATCCACAAGTTTCAGTGCAAACCCCACCTTCTTAGATGTGTAAAGGCAGATGGATGGCACCAAGGGCAGTAGCCAGGGAGCTGTGTGTGTTCTCCCCACTTCTCCATTGCCACTGCAGCCATTTTGTCCTAGGTCTGTTGTATTCTGTTAGCAAGCTCTGCTCTCTCACAGCTACTTTATCTTGTTATTTTTATATTCTAAGCAAAATACCATGTTTCTATTTTCCCTCTGATGAGGAAAGCAGGAGGAGATAACAGCTTCGGATGAATCAGACCAGCAGCAAGTCTTTCCTGTGACAGCTTTTACTCCGATTTTTTTTTTTACTCCAATCTACCGCAGAACCTGAAATACTCTGAAATACGGCAATACTTGGATATTATGCTTGGAGTGTCCTTTTTCCACATGGAATTGCAAGCAGCTGAGAGTCAGACTGGGATTATCCCAGCACTGAACCGGACGGAGGGTGAGGCACCTCTTAACAACATCAATCTCTACAGACCGCTGGCCTCCCGTGTGAAGCCCAGCAGCCTGGCCAGTTCTCAGATGAGCGGGCACGATGCCGGGAGCAGCTCCAGGCCCATGAAGTCTCTCCCCCGCAGGCCTACCGCTCGTTCTGGCTCCGTCTGAGTTAAAACTGCTCAGCCCCTTGTCCCTGAGGAGTTTCTGCATCCCGGAGGGGATGCTCGGGGGGCGCTGCCCGCCCCGGGAGCGGCTCAGCTCCGCGGCCGCTCCTGCCCCGGCACCAGCCTCTCAAGGAGGGAGCTGCAATTCCTCCGCTAGCGACGAGGAAGAGAGAAACCTACTGCCGTGTCCCCTCCTCTGCCCACGACCCCCACTTAGCAGCATGCCGCCTAGTAGAGTTTCAGGCAAAGCGCTCCCTCTGGGCATCCCGTCCCAAGGCTGCAGCCTCCCCCGCGGACCGCCCGGTCACCCCGGGCTGCGGGAAGGAAGCAGCGCTGGGAAGGCTAAGCCAGGCGAAGAGCCCGCGCCCCCTCTCATGGAAGTCGGGAGAAAGGCGCCCCGAGGGGCCGGCTCTCCCTCCGTCCTGCGGCATCCCGGAGCCCGCAGAGCCATCGCCCTTCCCAGCCGGGGCTCGGGGGCTCAGCGCCGGGGCGGGCGAGCAGGCTGCTGCCCGCGGGGATCCCCCGCCCCCTCGGGGATGCCCACGGCCAGCGGGGGGAACGCGGGTGAGCTGCGGACACGGGTGGGCTGAGCGGGCAAGGGAGGCAGGGCTGGTGCGGCGGCGATGCTGGGCACACACATCGCCTGTGCATCGCTCCCGCAGCGGCGAGCGGAGCGTCCCGGAGCGCCCCGAGCCGGCTTCAAAACGGTAGGGAAAAGGCATGGGAAATATGCAGATTACTGGTTGCCAAAAAAAAAAAAAAAAATCCTAAACAAACAAAACCCCCAAACAAACAAACAAAGCAAACAAAAAAATCAACAACCAAAAAAAATACCAAAAGCTGTGCCTTTTGGCTGGTTTTAGAGCAGGAATTCCAGGACTTCAGTTTAGTGCTCTAAACCTTTCCCACACCCCTACAGCTGCCACCTGCACCGCCCTTTTGAAGGCACCAGGGTGCTGTGGCAAGCCTCTGGGCCATGCTGTGTCCTTGGCACCTCTCGGGCCTTGATCCAAGTCCATCTGAGTCCAAATCCAGCCTCGTGCCCAAAATGTCCCTCCACGTTAATTTTGTACCCTCCAGTGGTGTCCCATGTAGGGCTGGTGGAGGGTTTGGAGCACAAGTCTTATAAGGAGCAGCTGAGGGAGCTGTGGTTGTTTAACCAGGAGACTTTATCACTCAACAGCTACCTGAAAGGAGGTTGTAGCCAGGGGGGAGTTGGCCTCTTCTCCCAGGAAACTAGTGAGGGGACAAGTCTTAAGCTGAGCCAGCTGAGGTTTAGGTTGGACAGTTAGGAAGGACTTCTTCACAGAAAGAGTGATTAGACATTGGAACGGGCTGCCCAGGGAGGTGTTGGGAGTCACGGTTCCTGGAGGTGTCTAGGGAAAGGCTGGTCATGGCACTGAGTGCCATGGTCTAGTCCACATGGTGGTGTTCAGTCATACCT
Organism: Dendrocincla tyrannina; assembly: GCA_035047865.1. Classification (NCBI taxonomy): domain Eukaryota; kingdom Metazoa; phylum Chordata; class Aves; order Passeriformes; family Dendrocolaptidae; genus Dendrocincla; species Dendrocincla tyrannina. The sequence goes on along the minus strand of JAWWMP010000116.1, from coordinate 79,885,440 downwards.
TGGACTTGATGCTCTCAGAGGTCTTTCCCAACCTAACTGATTCTGTGATTCTGTTGTTGTCACCCACAGGCCTGCCATTGTCTGTGAGTCTGGTGGGTAACTTGCACATACATGCCCAAGGCAAGTTGTAGTGCAGCTGTGTGGGAAAGGTTTATAGGACAAAACTGGAAGTCCTGCTCTAAAACCAGCCAAAAGGCACTACTTTAGACATTTTTTGTGAACTAATAATCTGAATAGAAAATAAAACAGGTCCGCTGAAAAATGGAAAGGATGTTTTATTTTGACCTTAACACTTTTCCACTAATTTCAGCATAAATTAGCTAAAAGTCCAAAGTATGTGCACTTTCAAAGTTAAAAAAAAAAAAAAAGCGGGTTTAAATTTAAGATGTGAAGAGGTTATGCTGGTATCTCTTTGACACACTTTTCCATCAAGATTAACGGGAACTGATCCTTTTACCTTGATATTTTGTTCGAAATGTTGAGTGAAAATCACAGTCATCATGATCATCACCATTATAATGTCACCAGCACTGTTTGGCATCACAAGTACCAAGAAATTCCAGTTTTCTTCTGAAAGCCCAGTGTCTCCAGCATGTAGCAGTGTGCAATATCTGCAGTTACTGTTTAGCTAGGGTGGTACATCTCAATGGGCAAAATAAGCACACAGCTGCAAAATAAAAACTGTTTCCAAAATGTGAGATGGGTGGTGAAAGGGATGGGCTAAGGGGAAATACTTGTAGTTTTCTACGAGGAGCATTCTGACAGTCATGCCAAACTGTATGGGAATAGCTCAGAAACAGCAGCTGAGTCATGAGTGAACAAAATAATATGGTAAAAGGAGAGGTCTACTGGGTCCTTCCTGTGTTCGTGGCCTTAGGTGATTGGGAAGTGCTTACATTATGAACAGTGTCAGAAGGAAAGTACCTGAGCTGGAGCCGGGGAAAGAGAGTTACAGATTGTTGATGTTGTCCTTTGGTGAAAACTTTATTGCTTAAAATTGTTCTGGGTTTCTGTAGAATAAATCACTACATTTTGTTGCTGCATAACACAGGAGGTGCAAAATTGCTGCCAGTTGCAATCTTAAGAGATCAGGGTATTATCAGCTAAATAATACGACACTGTTCCAGGGTTTAATTTTAACCCTAAAGTTTGACTGGGTTTGCCCTTCATAGGTGAGATCCTGCACGCTTGTCTCGTCCATAAATAGGGAGTTAAAAGTGTGCTGTGTACTTTTTGCTTTGCTTCTTGTTCCACTGATGGAATCTTCTTTGGCTTTGCTGACAATTCAGGGCAAACATGAATCAAATGCATAAGATATGAGAAATGCAGAATTGAAAACAGTCCAGAAACAAAACTCCATGGACCAAAAGGCAGTGAATTCCTGAGCCACTGGTATGGATGGACTTTAATTTCTCAATAATTCTTTGGTGTTATGGAGGAGAAGTATCAATAATAAAATGGTATGAAAATACCAGTGTTGTTCCTTTATGGACAAATCGACCTAGCCAGTCCAACACCTTGAATGAGGGGAGACTGACATGCAAACCACAGTCTACACATCTTTACCCTTCAGGCATGCTGAGGTGATGGCAAGATCAAAGAGGCTTTTGAAATGCCAAGTTCTGAGAAAGGAAATTGGGAAATATAACTCCAGAGTTAGCTGGAGGGGGCAGGGATGAGGGTCATGTTAGAAGGTGTTAACCACTGTATAGAGAAGAGAGACTCTTATCCCAGATGGTGCAGACATTTCGTTGTTGAAATACAACTGTGACCAGCCCATGTTATAAGGTAATGAAATCTGTCACAACTTGAACATCAAAAGTGGTCACAGGTTATAAAGGAACGGTGTTTGTGGGAGCAGTAGGGGCAAGAAACGTCGGACACTGGGGGCTGTGTCTCTGAGTTGCTGTAGTCAAGAGGATCAGAAAGAAGAGGAAGGAAGAGATTGTCTTGCTGACAGCTGCCCGAGGATAGGAGCGGAGGACAAGTAAGATATTGCTTCCTGTGTAATGAATCCAAGATGTACCTCCCTAGCCTGACATTTACTGAATAAACTGAGTTAGTTACTCACTCAGACAAGTCCTTTCAGTCCACTCTGGTTTTCCTATACATTCTTAGTACATTCTGTTTTAATTAGACCAGTTGAGTCCTTGATTGTTTGCAAATTTCATGCAGGCTTTTCCTTAGCGGTGCTTCTAAAGAAGAGGAGCTAGAGAAAGATGCCTGGAGCCTATCATAGTTGGGATGTTTGGTCAAAGGGGCTTGGACTAGGGAGAATTCTCACAGGAGATGGTGCTTGCAGAACTGAGGACTGGCAAATACAAAGGAAACACCTGGATGGTCAGATGTATTTCCACCCCTTTTAATCTTCCTTCTATTTTCTTACATCTTAGGATTTGAGTATAATGGAAGTCAAATCAGAAAGAGGGGTGTCAGTCAACTTTCATGAAAATCAGCACTGTAAAGCAGAAATGTACTGAAAAGTGCTGAATACAAAACTAATTGCGGGAAAATAGGGGAAGGAGGACTGAAAAACTCAAGTGGCAGAACTGGCCACATCCAGCAGAGTGCAGCATCGACCTGGACGAACTGTCCATGAGCACGACGGCTGCGAACCGTTTGCCTTCTGATAAAAAAATAGGTGTCAGTTGCAAATAAATCTCCCAGAAAAATAATTACACCTTTCTATTTGTGACTTTTTGATTAACACTTAGATGCTCTTAGGTCATTGACTCCATTTTTCAACATAGATGTGTTGGGGTTAGAAAGTAGGAGAAAGAATCTGGAACTAGAACTGGAAGCCAGGAAGATTCAGGCCAGACACACAGGGAGGAGTGGAGGGTTAGCTAAAGAAATAATGATAGCCTAGTGGTAGGGCAGGACATTGAAAATAAATGAACTCACAGGACTGACAGAGCAGAGAATGTAATGAGAGCCAGTAGAGACAAAGATAATAGGACTAGTACCTGGAGCCGGAGACAGGGGAAGGAAGAAAGCATGCTGCAAGAGATGAGACAGCAGGGATCAGAGAGGGAAGGAACAAGCTGAAAGAGTATTCTGTTAATCAGTCAAGCCCATCTCTACAGAGGCCTTGGGATGCATATGTGACACTATTCTGCATCCTGTAAGTCTCTGTGAAACCCCACATCTGACATAATATAATATTGCCCTAAGAAGGATGAAAACATGCTGTCATTTTTCATTTTGACAAAAGTCAGCAGGAAGAGGTCAATTACTGTGGATTTAGAGGTCCTGAGCCAACTTTGGTACCATGGAGATAATAAGATGCTGTCATATGATGGAATTTCTGGGTTTATTTTTAATTTCATTTTCTTTCTTAAAAACACTAGGACGTTGCAGACAAAATTATTTTTTTAAGCGTTGTTAAGGTCACAGAGTCAAATCTAGGAAACCCAAGTAGATCCAGCATTTTACCCCATCCCCTGAGAAAAGACATTTTTATAGAGTCTTGAAGTACATAGCTACCTGCTATGTCTTCACTGGAATTCTTTTAATTTTCTGTACGGAAGAATTTTGTTTTGGAGGTGATCAGGTTAGTGAAAGTGGGTGCTTTCCCTCCCTTCATACCTCATTTGTTGCAGAAGTACAAAGTACACAAGACATGAGGCATAGGTTTATGGAAGAAGGGTGGTTTCATGGTTGGAGTCACTGGACAAACTCTGAACAACAGCACTTTACTTCAGCACCTTAGCACTTCCTTCATTCACCATGATATCTGGAAATTCACTTAGTGAAACTTTTCCTAGCCACCTTTGTTTTCTTTTGCTTTTTTGCTTACTTTTGCTTTCTCAGTGGTGATCATGTCATGTGGTGCTTAGCCTGAGGATCAGTGGTCTGCAGTATGTAGGACTACCAAAGGCTACAACTGAAGTTGTACCATGCTTGAGACAAGGACTGCACCCACCTGAGTGCTCTGAAAAGCCATGTCTTAGGAAACTGAGGCTGGAGAAAGCGACAATTCAAATCCTAATTTCTGTACAGCATAAATCCCTGATTTATAAAATGGTGATGGCATTACTATGTTATTCCAGAGGGGTGGTCTGGAAATTAAGCAACATTTCAGTAACACTGAGGCACAGCAGTGAGGGTTCCCATAGTCCACTTTGCACAGTATATGAATCAGAATTCCAATTAAAAGCATATGTTATGATCTTTTCATTAAAATGTGGTCATAACACATATGCATGGTGAAGTGTAATTAATATTGTATAGCCAACATTGTTTGTGAGATTTTCTGTCACTTAGCATTATTTTACATACTAGTCTTAATTTTGCATACCACTATGATGCATGTTATATGTGTATAAGTTTGCATATGTATGTTGAAAGTCATGCTTACATCCTATGTGCACACGGGATCCATCTGACCTAGTTTCAGTCATCTAGACTGGCTCCAGTCAATACGAATTTTATTCCAAACTAAGTGTCCATGACAGGCAGGGTGCCTGTCTCTCTGCATCTACTTCCTAGCCATTTTCTCATAGACAATTTATTTAAGAACCAGGTATTTTGCTTCATGGCTTAAAAAATACAATGATTATTCACATTATTAGTGGCAACCAATATATTTTACTAATGGCAGGTGCAAAGTATACAACTACCCATTTTAACAGGTCAGGCAAGAATAAACCCAGCTATTCTGTGAATTTGATTTTCAAACGATTTTCTGATGAAAGAAAAGAGTCGTAAGTAAAATCCCACTTTGATCTCAAAATTTGTTTTATTTTCAATTTCTGCATTATCTTTTCCAGACTCTTTTTTGCCATCTGATACTTTTCCCTGGCCAGTTCTTTGTTTAACAGCCTGCTTCATGTACTCTTAATCTGGGCCGCAAACTCTGGACTAAGAGCTCTTTTTTTATGTGCTTGTCTCAGTGACACCTAATATCTGAGACACTTCTTGGGTAGGAAGCAAAGCACTTGTGTAGAAGAGGCAATAAATGCTCATAATACCAGTATCATAATGGTTGCCAATCAAGTAGAAATGAAGTCGTTTATGCCAGAGATCCATGGCTCACTAGATCTAGGCACTGCATTCAGGAGGTCTAAGCAGTACTGGTGAAAGGCACTGGTCAAATGTTTATAGTGAACCATGGTGCAGTTGCCATGGGAATGGGAACTGAGACTGAGGAAGCTACATTTGTTTTCAGCAGCAGCATAGGGTTCTACTGACCACATATGGTTGCTGTTCCATTCTAAGGGAAGAAGTAACCACTGTTCCTTACCAACAGGGAGGGATGCTGTTAGTCGCTGGCACTTTCCCACTCCAGCACTACTCTACTGTGGGAAGAAGGGAGCCTTTTTTCTGGAAAGTTTTTTTGCACATTTCCAGCTAGCCATACTGCTTGATAAACCTCTCTATAGAGACCCCTCAAAAAATTTACAGTTGGTGGATAGCCACTCTCCTTTCCCTGTGCCCCTAATCACGTGCACAGAGCAGTTAGTGAATTATTTTCAGTGAAAGCAAAGTGCCTTTTGGTGTTATTAAAGTAAAATCACAATACCAGAGATAGGGCAGTAGATATTACATCAGTTAATGCCACAAGGCTAACAACAGTTAGTGATATTGGCAGAAACTTATGTGCAGAAGTCCCACCCAAATATGAGGAAGAACTTGACTTTGGAGGAGACCATGCACTGGAACAGATTGCCTAGAGAGATTGTGGAGTCTCCCTCACTGGAGATATTCAAGAACCATCTGGATGCAAGCCTATGCCATGCGCTCTGGGATGACTCTGCTTGAGCAGGGAGGTTGAACCAGAGTTCACTGTGGTCCCTTCCAACCTTACCCATTCTGTGAGCCAGTGATATCAATAAAAGTAAGAAATACAATTGCATCAAAAGGGACTGAGTCTGTTTGGACTAAGCATTACAATGAAAATTCACACTTCTAAGACACAGGAGGGAGAGATAAGGGATCAGGATCCCCACTGCACTAGTGTGGAAATGAGAACGATGCCCAAAGGATGCACTGAGGGAAAGAACAATGTGAGGGATTGTTCTATCTTCTAAGGCGTACCTAAGAGCCCACTGCCACCATCAAGAGAGTGTTCCCAAGGAGGAAGTGAGTCTTGTCCAGCTCTGGAAAAGCAATGACAGCATGTCTCAGAGATTATGTGAGCTGGGGAAAAATGAAGCTGCTTGTGGAGATGCTGAGCTGTATGAGAAGCCAATGATGTTGTTTATGACCCTGACAGTCTTCTGAAGCTGGTTGAGACAGTACATTGTTCTGGGTTCTCACTTCGGTAAGAAGTGGCTGACATCAGTTTAGACTCTCTAAATCACAAAGCTAGAAGGATAGCAGAGAAAGACCCTTTCTATGTCAAGGCTGAAGAGGGAAGTCTAGTTACTCCTATAACACCTCCAAGAAAGAAATGCCGTGAATCATGATTCCTAACAGCTTAGTAGATTGTTGAGCCAGACCACCCTGGAATGCTTGTGGTAGAGCATGGGAAATTCCACCCATGTGGAACATTTACCCAGCTGGCTGGCAGAGTCTGTGACAGCTCTTAGTCACTTCAGAGCCAGCGGCTGAAGAGAGAGTTTCCTTGGCCTCAGTGCCCTGAGTTTCTCTAGGAGCCAGCCAGTGCAGCTGAGTGGCCCAGTCTTGGCCCATGCCACAATATTTTGAAACCAAGTATTTTGTAATGCCCGATGTAAGCTGCTAGGCCCTATGACAGAGATGCCAGGAAGAAATGCCGTGACAAAAGAAGTCATTTACTGGAAGCCCTTTGCACACACTCCAGAAATTACTTCTAGTAACATTTATCCCCTAAAGTCAAGATGTATTAATTATCCTTTATTCCACGCTGGCCTCCAGAGTAAGACTAAGAGTTCATTTACCATACAGCTCTCCTGAGTGACCTGGAGGAACAATACAGAGCAACTTACTTCCTAGAGGGAAACTACAACAAAGGAGAGGTAATACCTGTGTTCTCTCAAGGTACTGCTGGCTGGCTGTGGAGTTCACCAGCCAACGTTTGCAACATTCGCCTACGGCAGAACTCTGTGAGAGGTTTGGGGATAAAGAAACTTCACGAGAGCTTTTGTGAGATATACACCAGGACTGAACATGAAGACTGATCTCGCTGCCATGGGATGTGCCACTGACATCCTGGAATAAGTCTTGATCACTTCTTTCAGAGACACAGAAGGGCAGAACAGAAAGAGTCAACTGTTAGTTACACAAGGCCCTTTTTCCTCTCTTTAGCCCTCTCTCTTTCTCATAGACTTGCTAGACAGACCCTCTCTGGTGCCCTCTTGTCTTCTCTAGCTTCAGTTCCAGCAACCTTGAGTGTATTTCTGTGCATTTTCACGTTTCTCTTTCCTTAAAGCATCATTGGTGGGCTGGAGAGACAGTGATAAGAAGCAGGTGCATTAGGTATCCAGTGACATCTTGTTTTAGTAGCACATCTCTTGGCTCAGGTATCCTTGCTGTGGGCATCCCAACATGGATTCTGGAATGAACCTTTCAGCAGAAAGCTGGTCCCACATATTCTCCCTCTTACTGCCTTAATATCCAAGAAGCTGCTTCTGAGGATGAAGACAGCATCATCAAAGAACCCTTCCCATGGTAAGAAGATGCCTATTTATGTCCGATCACCTTGTAAATGGATGTTGCACGAGATGAGATCTTCACAGAATCAGAATGAGAAGCTTCATAAGGGAGACATCGTGAATGGCCAAGGCCAGCAGACACAAGAAAGAGGGTGACCCCCCACGAGTGCCCCACTGTCCATCCCTGTTCCATGAGGTGCAGTGTTACGTCAGGACACATTTCAGGTGTTTCTGCTATGCTCTCCATAACCATATTAAAGCATGCCTATTCCAGGCACGAAGAGCTCTGTGGAGTTTGGGGTAGGGCTGTGCCATACAAGCCAAAGATAATATTGTGTATGCAAGTACTTTCTGTTTTCTTTGGGGTTTTGCTGTGTTTTTATGTTTGCACACAGCTGCAGTGGGCAGAAGCAGCATCTGTTTAGAAATGGTGTGGCTGTGGACAGTGACTGATGAGGAAAGGAGACAAGGTCAGATAGACACCAATGAAATAAATGTTCTTGGTGCACACATACATGTGAGTTTGGCCATCCAGAAGCAGAGCGACTAGCCAGGGTTATCTTTGTTTCCCACACAAGTGAATTCCTAGCAGATTTGAATCACTTGATAATGCTGATGTTGCTATTTGTCTAACAGGTTAGAGCGGAGCCACCTCATCGAGATGAAGTGGATGTGACTGAACTTGGGAAATGCATTTACTTTCAACATGTTGTAAGCTGTTTAAACTTACCAAGTCAGTGGAGATCTAGTCAATACAGGTAATGCACCCCAAAGAGCAATCCAGAAGAGCAGCCATGTCATGAAACACTCAGTTGCCCAGAGGCATCCAGACATCCAAGACAGCCACATGATGCTGGCAAATATGGCACAGGACCTACACAAGATCCCCCTTTCTGGAGGGAAGCCTGGAGACCACTAAACAGCACCATACCTTCGTTTCGGTGATGAATCCCAGCTGGTGTGTCTAAGGTGACTGGATCCCTCTCTAACTGCCAGTGATTGTCCCAGCAAGATTTCCATTGGCCACAATGAAAACTTAAGCAAACTAGGGCACATATAGGCACCTCCTTGTGGACATCTAAATGTGTTTTGGCTTTGAACTGAATCCCAGCCAGGCTATCAGCACAGATGAGTAGAGAAGGGAAGCATAGCCAGAGAGGATGTAAAAGGACAGGAGGAAGCACAACTCCACATTTTGCTAGTGTGCAGCTCGTGCCATTAGGGATTCCCCTGGGGTAGGATGGGCAGTGCACAGTGCAGTCACTCAGGGTAATAACTAGGTATCACACAGCTATTTTAATTCAAGTCATGTATGGGAGCACAGGGACAGTGGAACATAGCCATCATGGAAGAAAATACAGGTTCATTCACTTTCCAGCCATCTGAGGAAACAAGCAGACCAAATGAGTTCAGATTCCATTCCATGGACTTCGGGTACCCAGGAAACTGGGGCATGACATCATCCAGCAGAAAGGAGACAGCAGCTTGTACAGCCCCCGTAACGCCCTAAGAAACTGTCACTTCTCTGCACTGTGGGTAAGTTTCTGTTTTTAAGAATAAAAGCGACCAGTCGGTCACTGCTTACAATGTGTGATTGTCCAGAAGTTGCAAGGAAGTGTACAGAAGTGACAGCATTTCAAAAGCTAACTTTGAAAAAGAAATTCTTTCTCCAGATAATTTTATCATTTAATAGTGGAAGAAGATGTGGACCCACACTGCAAACGCATGACTTAAAGGAACAGGTGGGGCCGCTAGTCAGTTTGATTTACCCAAGTGATGGTCACCCCACTCCAATATCCCTAATGAGTTGTTTATTTAAGGCATTGGTGGATTTTCCCCTCAGCCTGCATGTGCCAAACCACAACTGAAAGCTTTGCATTTAACCAGGGAAAGAAAATCTTGAAAGCAATCTACACTAAAACCACTAGAGCTATAATTAAATCAACTCTTAAAGTAGTGTAACTTTTTATGGCTGAAATAGCAGTCTTTATTTTAAGCATCGCTGGAGAAAGAGGAGAAGAGAGGCAAACATTTCCATGTGAAGGTTTGGAAACTCCTTTCAGCATACTAAACATTCACCAAGGCTTCCTGTGCGTATTGGAGTTTGTCCTTTTGCTGCTAGCTGCATTTTCGTCCCGTTTGACCTCCAGCAGCTGGCTGAAAGCCCGTCTCCAACCCGACAGCAGCTGTCTGCGGGTGAAGGACATCGGTGGGGCAGACGGGACAGCGGGGGCTGGGACGGGCGCAGGACACCTCCTGGGGCTTGAAGAGCCCTGAGGACGAGCGGGACACAGCCGGCAGCCCCGGGCGGCCGCCCCAAGCCCTCGCACACGCCCCGCAGATGCGGAGCACCTGCGGCTGCCGCGCCCGACGGGCGGGTCAGTGCCCGCTGCTGCCCGGGGAAGCCCCCGGCGGCTGCCCCGCTCCCCGCCCCGCCGCGGCGCTCCCCGTCCCTCCTCCGCCGCAGCCGCCCCCTCTCCGGTCCCGCGGAGCGGC
>JAWWMP010000116.1:79810473-79875267 GCA_035047865.1 Dendrocincla tyrannina | reverse complement strand
CGGCATGGCGGGCCGGGCGGGCGCGCCCTGCCCGTGGCGGTGTCCGTGGCTGTGGCTGTGGCTGTGGCTGTGGCTGTGTCTGTGGCTGTGTCCGGGGCTGTGCGCGGCGGCGGAGCTGCGGCTGACCGTGCTGCACACGAACGACGTGCACGGGCGGGTGGAGGCGCAGGGCGCGGGTCCGCGGCGCTGCGCGGGGGATGCGCCGGGATGCTTCGGCGGCGTGGCGCGGAGAGCGGCGCGGGTGGCGGCGGAGCGGGCCGCGCACCGCAACGTGCTGCTGCTGGACGCCGGCGACCAGTACCAGGGCACGGTGTGGTTCTCCCGCTTCAAGGGCCGGGAGGCGGTCCACTTCATGAACCTCCTGCGCTACGATGCCATGGTAAAGCGGGACGGGGAACTGCGAGCGGAGCGGTGATGGGGGCTGCTCCCTCTCTGCCCGTGGGTGCTGGGTCTGTTCCTGCCTTCCCTCGCCCGCTGCCGATTTTTTTGCATTGCCGCCTCCTTGAGTGTGTAACATTCCATCAGAAAAGGCTGTAGGTCGTGCTAAAGTCGTGGTCAAAAGCAGCTGGGAGGTAAGGGAGCAGAAGTGGTGTGCTAGGTGACGGGCTCCGGGCCGAATTAAGTTGTGAGCTGGCAGCCCCACGGGCAGCCACAAAGCGGGAGATGGTGACAAGGCTACAGAGTGTGATGCAGTGGAAGAGCAACTCTTGGGAGAGGAGGGGGACTGGACGGGCTCTGGTGGAGAGGGGCTGACAAGACGTGGAAATGACCTAGGCAAAAGCCGGGCGAGGACTCTGGTCTGCGATGGAGGGGCTAACTCTGCCTGAGGCTCGCAGCCTGTCCTGTTTCTGTCTTGCAGGCAGGGACAGATGGAACATGTTGGCAATGCTGTTTAAAAGGGTGAGGATTTTTAGTTTTCTTTAATCCCACTCTGGTTGTGCCCAATCCCACCCGGGCTGTGGTCATGACGGTGTAAAGGATCGTGTGCAAGTGGCCCGGAGACTGCAACCGTGAATCGGTGAGATAGCTCTCTGAGACTGTGCCAGTCCTGCACCTTTATCTTTTTTTTATCTTCCTGCACCTCCGTATCTTTTGCTCGCCCAAGTGCTGAAAGGTAGAATTTAAGGCTGAGATTGGGGGATGTCACTCCATACCCTTAAATCTTTTGACTCAGGGCAATGGCTTATTTAGCTTGTGTGCAATCCAAGAGAGGGGCGTTTGAGAGTGACTGCGTATTTGTTTCATCCCAATTGACAGTTTGAGGGGAAAATTTTCTGGGCATATCACGTCTTCTGTCTATGCCTTATTTTGCATTCTATGGAAAGGACCACACTTTCCCAGGTTAAAATGCCTTCATTTGTTTTTTCCCTCTGCATCAGAACAGCTATGAAAGTGAAAGGCATTCCCCAGTGCACTTTCCTAGGTTACACATGCTTCATACCATACAGACAGATCTGTGAAGGATACTGCTCCCTGTTCACATGGCCTAATGAACAGTTTTTTTAATTGTAAAACTAACATTAACAGGGTTTTTCCTCCCAATGGTGAGGAGGAGGAGTGCGTGCATTTAGGACTCATCCTCATAAAGAGCTGGGGAGCACTTTGGGGTTCTGCAGTGCAGAAGTAGCTGGTGGTGTTTTTTCCTACATTTCTTCCCAAAGGTTTCTGCTGTCTGTTATTTCTCAGCCTTGTATTTGCTGGTTTAACTGGTTCATGGGCAGCCTGCGAGCCTGTACAGTTCCTGATCATATCACAAGAAGAAATTCTTTCGGGCAAAATCAGCAGTGTTGAAGCAGTGTTCAGTTTTAGAAAAACATTGCATAGAAAGTAGCTGGTTTAGGGGAGACCATGAGCTTTTTCATCAGAATAAGCTTTAAAAATAAACCCATGCCATACCAGATAGCCAGAGGCTAGTGCCAGATGCTGATGCCTTAGGTGAAGTTGTCAACCACTTGCTCTCTGTGGAACTGCTGCTTATTATAATTTGAATAGAAGGACACAGGATAGACTCTACGATAAGCTATAGAAACTTTAGCACCTTTCTCTGCTGCCAAAGGGCCTGAGGACAGATGCTGAGTGTTGGGCAGTGCTGCAGCATCTATTTTGATTCTTCTGTCTGCAGACAACAGTGGCCATGCAGTGGGGATGATGACTGGGGGAACACAGGGAGCAAGGTAAGAGCCACACTGCAGAAGGGTAGGCTAGTGTTCCTTCAAGCAAAATTTGGTAAGACACATCCCTAACCGAAGGAGTGGGGATTACTAAAATATTTAGACGTGAGATACAGGAGTAGGATTGCAAACAGAATGAAGGACGGAGCATGAGTCACAAAAGTTGGTATAGGGTGTAGGCAGCAGCCATAGGAGGATTTAGGGCAGCCTGGAAATGTTAGAAGTTTGCTCTACAAATAGGAAAAATTTCTTTTTTTGATTTTGCCTTTTTCTCATTTATGCCTGTTATCACCTCTAGCCTGTTTTCTCCTGTTTAAATAGTTATTGCGTTCCAAAAATTTTCTTGGCACTACCCTTGTTTTCTGGTGTAATTAGGACTAAAATCTGATTTAAATACCTGAAAGGCAGTAATTGAAGCGGTGTTGGAAGTCTCACAGCTTTACTTTTACTTTGCATCCTTCTGTTAATTTGTATCCTGATCTTGAAATATTTTTAGCTTTGCTTCTTGTGAAAAGGAGGATTATACAATCACATGCTGTGTGCCTGAATATTTCTCTTTATTCTCCCTTGTGACTTATGTTGGCCAACCAATTCAGATTTGGCGAAGGGATATTGCACAGGTACAGAGTCCAAGAAATTCTGGATGTAAGGATAGTTAGGTAGAATATAAGAACCCAAAATGGTCCACATCCTCCTCCCCAAAGGAGGAGTTGCATCAAAAATAAAGCAAAAAATTAGCCACCAGAGATTTCTCATAAACAAGAGACTTTATAACCACCCACACCATGGGAAATTTTTGATCAAAGTTTGTATCCTAATGGACATGAAATAATCCAAATGCAAGATACAAAGCCAAGAGAAACAAGGCTTTGTAAGTGATTGGCTGGGTTGTTTTGTTTGCTTTTTTTCTAAAAGAAATAACCTAGTGACACTTATATCCAATTCAATTTATTAATTCATTTTCAACCTTTTGTGTTGGAGTCTAACTGCATATTTAGGAGGAACAAAAAGTGTGTGCATCAGCCAATAGGAAATAGCTTGTTACCATTTTGAGATGCTCTACCTGTCCATGGATACCTTTTCAGAACCTCCAGACAGCATCAAAATGAGGGTCTTTTTTTTTAATTAATTTTTTTTTTTTTTTTACAGAAAATTAGTTTGCAATCAGAATACAAATAGAAACAGATTGTAGTTGGAGAGCATTGTGTCTTCCCAAGTCAGGATTTTCTTAAGGATAGTTCTTGGTTCTTTTGGAAAAGTGCTGCAGCAACATGCAAGCAAACTGGCTCTTTCCCTGGGGTGTGAGTGGTGTTCCCACTAGCTGTCAGCAGGAGCAGTTGCTTTCCAATGAAAGTTACTGCTGATACCATGATTTATTTCCACAGGGTCATTAACTACCTGCCTGTGAGGATAAAAGCAGTTGGGAGTCTTTGTCTGTCCCGAAAGAAAGACACCGCCAATCAGTTGATCCAAATACTGAGCCTGGAGTGGCCTCAGGGTCCTGGTTGGGTTGGAATATGATCAGGGTTAATATATTCATTTGGAGAATAGAAGCTGGAGCAAGCATGCAGAGGTTGTTTATCAAAGTAAAACAGAATGGTATAAAAGTCTTCTTAGATGATGAATGCAACCTTCCCCACTTAATCTCAGAGTGAAATTAGGAGCACACTTTTGCCTGGAAGAGTTGGTCCATTGGCTTTAACATCACTTACCTGCCTTGCTCCAGCTGCCATTGTATGAAGTTACTATATACCAAGTTACACTATTATCGTGTTTCTGTAGATACATATTTTCGTTCACTAACACCTAAATATGCTACAAAGTTCTTGCATGTATTATTCTCCTGCAAAATTCCATCTATGGAGGTTTTGCTGGCTTATCACCAAACATGCAGGCACAGGCATGTGGCAACTTAGGCTGAGCATGAAAAAGGGGCAGGTAGGAGAAATTTCCCTCGAGGTAAGTCCCTTTTTGTCTGCTTAACCAACCTGGAACGACTGAATATTTTCATCTAGCTGGTATTACCATGCCAATAAATAAACTGGACTGCTTCTTTTCTGCGACAGTCTTGGCACTTCACAGTGCTATGTTACACACCTGCCTGTGTGAACACACAGTTCACTATGGATTCTCCCTAACTGATAAATATTGGAGCTTCCACCAGGTAATGATGTTGAAGACAGCTAGAAAATTATGTTTTCCTGCTGCATGTTAAAACACAGAAGAACCTCTACTAAATGCATAATAAATGTGTTTAAAAAACTGTAGTCCAAGGACAAAACTCTTAAAATGCACTTTTTACTTAAAAATAATATTGTCATTGACATTTAACATTTTCCTCAGCATTTAAACAATCTATTTTCCATACACAAAATACATACTTTCCTTTATGGTTTTCGTTAATCACCTTTCTTGCAGCCACAGGATGAAAAAAATCATGGGTTTTAATCTGGTACATGGTTACAAACAGATTTCAGGTTGTGTTGATATAAGGGAGTCTGAAAAGCAAAAACCCTAAAAAAAATAAAAATGGCATTTCTGTGTTCATGAGAAAGAGGAATTTGCTGGTTTATACAAGTTAGGGTTTTCTTCCCTAGAAATAGACTTTGTTTTCTCAGACATACCATGTATATCCTTTAGGAGGCTATTTAGACTGAATATTTGAATTAGAGTCTCATATTTTCTTCTTGTCTTTGCAGGCTTTGGGTAACCATGAGTTCGATCGAGGTGTGAGTGGATTATTAGACCCTCTTCTTAAAAATGCTAATTTTACAGTCCTGAGTGCAAATATTAAAGGGAGAACTCCATTAGCGAATGAAATGATGAAATATGTGCATCCTTTTAAAATAGTTCATTTTGAGTCGGAATCAGTAGGAATTGTTGGCTACACTACAAAGGAAACTTCCTTTCTTTCACAGCCAGGTATGTTTTCTTTAGTATATAAGTTTATATTCTTTGGTACCGTTTTGTTACTTACCCACTTTTTTGAGTCCAAAGATGAATGTTTTCAGCTGAAAAGTGAGAGGTTTGTTGTTTTATCAATATTTACTTGTATTACTCAACTTTGGATTTTTAACCTAAAAAAAGCTTGCTAATATTAAAAGCCATTTTCATATATACCTGGATTATATCTAGGAATAAAAGAAGGTCAGTGAGGTTACAAGAGAGCTGTGGGGCCTTTGGGGGTTTTATTGCTGTTTGAGTTTTTAAAGTGATACTGTATTATATGTTGTTGTTATTTATCCATTTAAACAAAAGTTAAAACATGAATACAGATTGTCTCTGGCATGAAATGTGGCATTTCTCTGTGTGTTGAAATTTTGCTCTTGGATACCTCCATGCTCAAGCCTGAGTAAAAACAGGGAGAGCTTCATTTGTGTTTTTGAAGCAAAAGTTACCCAACATGTTTTTAGACTCTCAAAATATTTGCAGAAATTAGTCTACAGAAGGAACACACATTCAGCTTTTACCACAATTGCTTCATTCATGAGTAAAATTAGAATCAATGGGGAAAAAAGACTTCTCAATTTCTGACTATTTTTGCAGCATTTCAAGGTTTTGGTTTGATGAGTGTTTTGGGGGTTTTTGTTTCAAGTTTTTTGGTTTTTCTTGGAGGGGTTTGTTTTATTTTTTAATAAAATAAAGTGATCTACCAGAATGAGAAACACATTTAAATCAGCTGTAGGAGATATGAGTCACTGCCTGCTCAAAGCTCAGCCCACTTCTGATAAAAACAGAATTTCTTCCCTGAGTTTTGCCGTTGGGATACCCTAGGCGCCAGTTTAAAACATTTTCACACCAAAAAGGAACTTCATATTATTATTATTTCTCTTTCTGTTTCTTAATAATACAGAAGTAATGTATGGCTTTCCTGACAAAAAGAGAATACTCTTTTGGAGTATTAGAATGCAAACCTGTTCCTTCTGTGTTTTTTAATTCCACTGGTGTATGTTTAAACTGTCAAGAAGTGGATGCCTGAGATCTGAATAGAATTCATCTCACTTCTATTTTACAGTGATGTGGTTTTGGATTCCTTTCTTTTTTTTCCCCTCACAAAACAGAAAATTGATCTGTATTTTGTGTAGGCAATAGAATTTTACCTGCACTTGAAAGCATGAGGGCAGATACGATCTGACACCATGCTGAGTTTAAATAATAGACACCCAATATTGTCCTCTATTAGGGATTAATAAAATTAATAAAAAATAATATTGCCACGCTTCTTCCAAGCAACAACATTGGTGCAGTGAGATCATCAAATTAACTTTCTTGCAAATAAATATACTAGATGAAAATGTAGACAGTGTTAGAGTGATTCTGTGAAGCATTTGAATGCATTTCCAATAACGTTTAGACATCATATCTAGTGCCTCAGTGTCCCACAGCTAGGAAAGAAAGCAGTGTTAAAAGGGAAGGTTTGTTAGCTCCATAGATGGAGCTGAAGCATCCCTAAGCTAAGTATATCCCACTGTGTAATTGAGCAACAAGCAGAGCAAATTCTAACCACAACAGTCATAGTGATCAGAGTTTTTATAATTTTCTACTTTGCCTTCTCAGTGTGTGGAGGAACATTTGGAAGCTTTGAAAAGGTGAATTCAGGATATGTTAATATAACTCAGTGACTGTATAAATCACCCATGACCTAGCAATCCTTCAGACTGATAAAATCATGGCAGAGTGGGTCAGCGGCTAAATAATTATCAACCTAGTTCCTTCATTCAATTAATAAGAAAATTTTAAATTCAGCACCTTGCTTATCTCTATGCACTTCTTCCAGATGATTCAGCTTTCTCAGCCTTTGTATACTTCAGCATGTTGTACACTCTTAGGGCATTCTCAAGGCAAACAGGAAGCCTGAGAATGCTGAAACATGTGAATTCCTACGTTATGACTTTACATGGAAGCATTTTGTGAGTGTGATTTCTTCTATTCTTAGATCTTGATAACTTTCACACAACTATGACATGACAACTTGTACTTTTCATAGTCTGCTAAAAACAGTTATCAAAAGACTTCAGCAGAGTATGAAGACCTTAAATCTCAGTCTTTCTATTGGAAGAGGTCAACTAATCTCTGTTGAATGTACTGTTAATGTTACTGTTTGGAAACCATAGGGATGGGAAACACGTTTATAGATTACAGCCAACTGGCAGTTTTTCTGAAGTTCTCTGTTTTGCTATACACAGTTATCTCAACTGAATGCCCAGCCAATTTTTCCGTGTCCTGCAAGAATTGTTCATAACTTGGCACCTAGACAGAGTTGTCCCTGCCTTTGCTTTGCACTGATAATCCCAAGACCGTCTTTCTAGTTGATGACCGCTGCTCTCCTGCTTTAGTTTTGCAATGATGTTTGGTCCACTCTCTTTTTGTATAGGGTTGAAACCCAAAGCTGCTTAGTCTGTAATCCTACAAACAGCAAAATATTTACCAAACCTCTCAACTTGGCAGAGTTTTCTAAAATGGAGTCTTAAAGTCCATTTTTTCCATCATATTCTGGTTATCTTGCATAATATTTTTAATAAGCAGCCAGTTCTTTTCCTTTGTTCATTTGTAGCACAGTTTGGATGTTTTTTCTGAAACTCTTCCTCATCTAAAAAGAGAAGAGAATGTCACATCAGTTTAATACCTTGAAAGAGAAGTGAAATATTAGCATGAGCAGTAACTAACTCTTAAATAAGTTAGTTATTTCAATTCAGATTGTTCGGGAAAATGCACAGATGAGTGCTAAACAATATATTGCTTTATGCCTGGTCTCTTAGAGGACTGAGAACTGTGTCTCCTGATGTATAACTTTTGATCCTGCTGGCCCCTTTCATCTTAGTTACAACAAGTGCTGAGGTGATTAAGATACAAAGCTGTATGAAATCCTATGGCTAGGTTACAGAGAGGGGGTGCAAGAAGCCCCTGCATGCCCAGACAGATTCCCTTTTTGATGGCAAGGTGGACAGCAGGTGATTGGTGGGCAGGTGGCCTGGCAGTGGAACAACCCACCACAGCACTGGTGTCTGCCTGTGTCCTGTCATAACAGTCCTGGGAGAGGGAAGGGCTTACTGGCATGGCAGGCCTTGTTTTTCCCCTCATTATGAAAGTAGGTTGGTTTGTTTTAATATGTTTTTCTCCACAATTGCCTGAAAGGAGGGTGTAGCGAGGTGGGGAACAGTCTCTTCTTACTGGCAAGTGACAGCACAAGACGAAATGTCCTCAAGTTGCATCAGGGGAGGTGTATATTGGATATTAGGAAAAATTTCTGCATGGTCAGGGTTGTCATGCATTGGAACAGGTGGCCCAGGGATGTCATGGAGTCACCATCCCTGGAGGTATTTAGAAGTCATGTAGCTGTGGCACTTAAGGACATGGTTTAGTGGTGGACTTGGCAGTGCTGTGTGAATGGTTGGACTTGATGGTTCTAGAGGTATTTTCCTACAGAAATGACTCTCTGCGTTGAAGATTAATGATAATATGTCTACAGTGTGTGGTACATTTGTAGGCTGCAGTGGCAGAGGGGTAACAGAGCTGGTGGTCCATGGTTACCATGGCCCATCTGGTTACGTGCCATGGGAGAAGTTAGCCTGCAGGCAGCTGCATGCTAGCACAGCTACTCAGTGGGTTGCTCTTGGTCTTTGTTTAGAGAGCTCAGCTCTTTGCAGAACTGGTCCTCACACCATGGAGCACATGGTCATTGCAGCTTGTCCATGGTGGTGAGATGAGCATGTGAAGAGTGTACACTCAGGGAGCATTTCTCAGACTTTTTTTTTTGCCAGTAGCTCTGCATCGGGCCCAGTTTCTGTCAAATACAAGGATGTACAAAGTGGAGCTGAAGTCAGTGGTTTCCTTCAACCTGGAGAAGGAAGGCTAAGGGGGAACCAAATGCAGTCATCCACTGGCATCAGGGGGTTTATAGAGAAGACAGAGACAGATTCTTCCCAGAGGGGAATAGAAAGGACAAGAAACAATGGGCTCAAGTAGTACAGCAGGAAACCATGGTGGGATGTAAGGAAAAAATTTGTCATGGTAAGGGCAGTTAAGCCATGAAACAGGTTGCCCAGAGAGATTGTGGAATTTCAGCTTGCTTGGATGAGACCCTGAACATCCTCATCTGGCTTTGAGTTCCTGCTTTGAGTGTGTTTTGGATCACATGGCCCCAGGAGGTCCCTTCCAACCTCAATTAACTTATGACTCTTTGATTCTAGGAAGAGGTCCAGAGGAAGAAAATGTGGGGATGCACTGCACAATTCACTCTGCAATGTGCAGTACAGTGATTCCCTCTGGCAGTAACAGAACTATTCAATGGGTGTGGTGGTGAACCAATTTATGTAACCCTCTTTTATCTCTTCCATTGTAGCAGCTTCCTCCTCATTTCCTGAGACATTTTGCAGTGGATTGTGAATTTGTTTTACTTCTCCCTTTGTTATGAAATAATGTAAATCTTTTGACTTTAAATGCATATTTCAAATGATTTGAAAACTCTGCAGGAAGGAGAGGAATTAGGTAGGGAGGAATTGGTAGAAATGTTACTCAGTTGTCTTCACCAGAAGATTTGAGTTTACAGTTGGTTGAGTCTGTTCTTAAACTCTATTCTTAAGACTTTGTTAGAGAAATAATCTTCTTTCTAAGGAAGTCCTTATGTGCAACCTGAAACACTGCCAGGATAGAAGTGTCTGTTTGTCAAGTGCTTGTGTAACTGTTCGTCATGTTAGAATACTTTCAGCATGCACAGAAACCTTGAAGAAGGATTGTGAGATTCCTTACACTGTGTACAGAAAAGGTTTCTCCTTTCAAGCCTTTCTGTTCTTTATGTTCTTGTTTCAGTATGGTATCTCAGATGTGTGCTGTCCTGGACTGGTATTACCGAGAATGGTTCCCATAAAATGAGATAATTTGTATAAAAAGACAATTCAAAGTTTAGTGGAAGACTTTGGAGAAGTTGCTGTTTAAAGCTCAGGGAAGGGGGGATAACAGAAAGAACAAAATGTGTGTGGAGTAAAAAGGAAGAGAGATTTAACTTGGGAGAAGATAGAAGACCTCATAGAAATGCAGTTTGGGAAGAAAAGAAGCTTTATAATAGAATACAAGTGTTTATGTGCAAATACTGACATATTTGGTTTCCTTACTCTAGTTAAATAATAAAACTTGTTCAGTTTTTGATCCTATATTTGGTGTCACTGTATTTTTTATGAAGTTATAATTAATTTAATCTAGGCAAGTACATACAGCTTGGGGCAGGTATGTTGTGTTAGTCTAAGAACACAGATGCTCCTGAAAGACTGAAGAACATCAGATTGGATCAGGAGTTTGAACCAGCCAAGGACATTTGAAAGCCAGTGTCTTTCAAAGTTCCATTAATTATACAAAATATTACCCAATATCAATGACTTCTTTTTTTAACTAGTAATTAAGGTACTTTATAATTTTATTTTTTTAAGGGGATGATATAATCTTCGAAGATGAAATTGAAGCATTGCAATTGCAAGTGAATAAACTTACTGCTATGGGAGTGAACAAAATAATTGCACTAGGACATTCGGGTTTTACTGTGGACAAAAACATTGCCCAAAAAGTGAAAGGAGTGGACGTTGTGATCGGAGGACACACAAACACGTTTCTCTATACAGGTATTTTACTTTTTACTAAAATGTTGCTTCTAAAACAAAGCTGAAACTGTTTCTCTTTAAACTCTGAGAACTTTAGCCAATTTAGTTTACTGCTGGCTGCTCTCATGCAGATTCATAACTGGTAGGTATCCATAACTTCCATGGAAGAAATCAATTCAAAACAGTCTGTGCACAGGAAGTACCATAACTCACTGAAAGGTTCCTTAATGCTGTGGATGTTCAAAGTGACCTGTACAAAGCGGGACAGAGGAGGAAAGGTAGTAATACTGATAAATTACTGCTAAATATACTGTATCTGTTTCAAGCTCATACCTCTAATGAACTCAATAAGATGACTACTTTTGAACTTGTATGTGGCTTAACCTGAAAAATCAATCATAAAAGACTTTAAAAATGATACCAACATCAGTTTTGTCTATATTCTGATTTTATATTCATAGGTCTCCATTAACCCTGCCATTGAAACACTTTTCCTGAGTTTCCTCTGTTTATTTCAGTCCCTCTTTTAATCTCCGACTTTATTCTTCTTTTCTCTAGAGATGGATGTCATTCCAGAGATAAACATTGCTGATGTGATTTCTCCTGCAGCAATGCTGCTTTAGGCAAAACCTGACATCAGCAGCTTCCCCAGCACTGCTGCCTTCCCCCTGCCAGTATATAAGGACACAAGCAAAAGAAAGGCTGGTTAGGTTTTTTGTTTGTTCCACTTTTTTGAGTTCATTAAATTTAGCAGAAATTTCAATAACTCCTTGAGACTATACTGGAAATGTTCTGTAATTTTCAGAAAAATTTCCCAGAGGATATCACCATGTACTCCAGGAACTTAATTGCTTAAAAGGTTTGCACTGTCCACCACCCCCTCCTCTCCCTGCTCATCTCCTCTCTGTTTCTCATGGGTTTTTTTTTATTCTCTGGGCTCTCACCTTTTGTTATCCCACCTGTTCAAAAGAAACAATTGCATGCCACAGTTATACATTAAGCAGGTCAGAATATCTCCTGAATTTGACCTCAGGAATAACTTTGATGACTAAGCTGGAGGCACAAAGCATTTACACACCTACCTACCAGTAAGAGATGACAAACACTTCACACAAGGGTGCAGCAGAGAAGTGGCTGAACTGGAAAAAAACAACAGGACAGATCATCCTAATATCTAGTTTTGAAGACTGACCAAGGGGGAAGGGGTCTGGACAAGCCTGTGGAGACACCTTACTCAGATCTGGCCCTGCTTCCCCCAGAAGCATCTCAGGGACTCCCTAAGCCAGAAGTGGTATCCTGATATTTACTATCTCCACTGGAACTTCTCTTTCCTGAACTTGCCTCGTCTCCTCTTGACTACATTCAAGTTCCACAACAGCCTGTAGCAGGGCATTCCTCCACCGACCTGCACATCCTGCAGAGACTTTGGTCGTACCTGTGTGCAGTCTGCAGTTTTGTTGAATTATCTTGGAGATGGGAAAACCAAGCATACATGTCATATTCGAAGTGTGCATTCATTGTGGGTTTACACAGTGGAATCCAGACTCTTTTGCATGGTCTTGTTGGTCAATGCCTGTAGGGGGTTTGTTCTCATAATGGTAGCCATTGTAGTCAAAAGACCTTAGTGGGTGTGGTGCAAAGATATGCCTCTTGTCACAATTTGGAATTTGACCTGAAGTGGTGCAGGAGTTGAGTTCATATCCTTTCTAGATCTGCAGGAGTTCACATGCACATCTCTTGTCATCCCAGAGAGTACCCCGCTGTCACTCTAGACTAGGTCATGCTGTCCCATCCCTTCCCATTTGAAGCTGTCCAAGATTCACAAGGCCAGAGATCATACAACATGAGACTGCAGCCTTCATGTTAAAGAGTTCAGCTGGGAGTGAGTTCTGAGTCTCTTTTCCAAGGGCTCTATTGTTTTGATAAAACAAGACTGTCTTACTGTTTTTATTAAAACTGGCAAGGTGAGAAAATTAAAAAAGTAATGTCTGGGGGAGATACACCAAAAATATGTATCTATTTACTTAATCAAAATATGATTTTTACATAATGTGGTCTGAGCATGTAATTTTTATTCCAAGTGCTGTGAAACACATACTAATCCATTCAGGAACTTCATGAGTGCATTTGTGAACCATTCCCTGCTGAGTCAAAGCCATCAGCCAACATTCGCAGCAAAATAGCCTCATCTGTGAAAGTGATTTCACTGCAGACTAAAACATCTATTTCAAAGTGTCTCTGTGTGAGTCTATATGTGTATATTAAGCCCATAAGCTCTCATTTAAATCAAGAGGTGTAATCAATAACTGGCAGTGGAATTTTGGAGAATGTTTCAGCTCTGTCTAAGTGGAGATATACCAGCTGGTGAGCCAAATCTTTGTCTGTTGTGGAGTTTTAGAGACATACTGCCCATGCTGACACCTCCATAGAGATACCCTAACGTAAGGGCTTAATGTTGGACTAGTCCAACCTGTCTGTAAGATATTTGCCAATCACCGTTTTATCCACAGATTATATGGCAGACACTGTCTTGACTTGTTCAGGTGTGCCAGCATTGAGTTTGTAGAACTCATTTGAACTGTAATGGTAGTTTTGGGTTAGAGCTGTTTAATTTCAGAATGGATGCTCTGAAAATGCAGTGTGTTGGCTAGAACAGGGTAAGAAGATAAAAAAGTGTTGCAGGTTCTTCAGTTACCCAGCATGAGTTTGTGCATTTGTAATGAAACCACTTTGACTGAGTGCATGAATTCTAGTGCTGTGTTCTTTGGGAATAAGAGGTGCTGAAAAGCCTTTGCATTTCAGAAGGAACACATCTATCCTAGAAAAGAATAATGTCATAGTGGTAATTAATCCTGCAAGGAAGTATCAGTATCAGAAAGTATTTCTTCAGAAAGCAAGAACAAGCACTTAACCATGCACAGCTGATGTAAACTAAAATGATGACTAGAAAGAACAACTTTCTCTTTTTAATGCTCTGTTTGTTAGGTGGCTACAGAACAGCAAGAGATCCAAACTGATTCGATTTCAGTTCCAAAAACCCCAAAGCCACTTTTGCAGGCATGCAGCCTGCCCAGTTCTCGTTAGCTACAGGTTTTCTTGAATTCTTCCCAAAATTAATGAATAGTTAAGTGGCTCCACCACTGCGTCATCCAGGCTGAAACTAGAAAAACTAGTTGTGGTAAGTTTGGTTTAACTTGTAGTTTATTACAGTCATTCTCCCTGGGGAATAGGAGGGATTAGAGAGAAATATGAATCATATTGGAGTTCGAGAGGGAAGGTTTGTCATGCTGCTTATACTAGGATTTCATATTATATAAACAACTGTAAATGGAAGGAAACAAGTTGTTCTGTGAGCAGTGGAAGTAAAGAGCTTGCTTTACTCTGGGTCCACGTTCTCTGTACCTGCTCCCTCATGCTGCCATGGCTCCCCCATGTCAGCCCCACTGGCACCCCAGTTCTCACCAACACATGGATGGGAAATGCCACCAGCTTTGGGACAGGAGCAAGCAGCAGACTTTGAGGGGGCTCTGTAGTGGGGCCAGCCATGCAGCACATGATGCCTCTTGATGCTGCCCAGCCTCAGTCTTTGCTGGCAGTGGGGTAGAAATACTGACAGGAATAACAGCAGAGAGAGACACCACTCAGATAATATTGTCAAGGAGACAGGAAAAAAGCTGGTACCCTTGAGACAAGATGTTTTGTGTAGTTCTAGTTTTCTTTGCTGCTTTCCTCACTGTGTGGTTTCTAAATCCTGTGGTAGTCTATGCTAATTGAGCTCTCTCTTTTCTCTGTTAATGCCTTGTTTTAATCTATCTGATTCCAAGTCCTACATCTGATCACCCTTCAGACTTTGCAGGTTGACCACAGAAATCTAATGCTAATTAAGTTTGTTTTTGTGAAGGATTTGCAGCCTGTTTGAAATTTTGTAGGCGGTTTGGTCTAGTGAAAAAAAAAATCAGTTGGCAGTATGCACAAATTCATGGAACTGCTTGTAGGCATCCTGACTGCATATTAACCATAAAAATAGTTTAGACTTTTTCATATCAAGTCCAATGTATGTTTTGCTAAGATTCTCATTTTCTATCTGATCCAGAATAAAGTAGTGTGAGGGCTCAATAATCTTTTCACCCAGAGGCTGGTATGTTTGCATTACTGACCGTTTTAGATTGCAGAGATTGGAATGAAAACCTCCTTTGTTGCTATTGTGGTGTGATGTCATGGAGGACTGTGCTGTCACACTTCACTTAAAAAACACTGTGGCAGTTATTCAAGTTCATGTCCTGAAAACAAAATTGTCTCTTATGAAATAACTGAACACTCAGAAGTGTGCCTGTCCAGTGCATTCATTGTCATATCTGCCTAACATTCTCTTTGATGTTTTTAAGGCTGAGAAACATTCAAAAGGTCATTCTAATAATTCCTTGAAGGTCACACAAGCTGAAGACCCACTTTTACATGCTTGTTCTGTGCAGGCACCCCACCCTCTACTGAACTGCCAGCTGGCCCCTATCCATTCATGGTTGACTCAGACGACGGGAGGAAGGTGCCAGTTGTACAAGCTTACGCTTACGGAAAATATCTTGGTTACTTAAATGTTACGTTTGACAAGAAAGGAAATGTAGTTGAAGCAGTTGGGAATCCCATTTTGCTGGACAGCAGTATCCCTGAAGGTATGTGCACGAGACATTTGAATTTGCCTGCAGCACTCTGCTACAATTCAAGTCTTGTTAAGTACAATGTCAAAGAAGAATTCAGCTTTCTTCCTGAGCTTGCTCTTTTCTTCTGTGTAGGGTTCAGCCTGTGTTACAGCTGAATATGCACATGTTCAGTGTATGTTTTTATCTATTTAAAATGACTGAAAGTCCTTTTGTAGCATTTCAGGTGATAAACTACCTTACCATTTTGTAGAACTCGTTTTAGCTAGTCCTATAATTATAATTTAAAATAGTATGAGGACTAATTTACACTGTTTTGCTAGAGGCTCGGTTCCTCAAAACAGAGTTTAGTGCAACATAGGAAAGTGGAAATGTTCCAGAAAAAACTTGGAGTACTCTGCCAATATGCAAATATAGTATACAAACTCATGAGTTCTTGTTTTCAGTGGTGTGATCAATGTTTTAGCTCTGAAACACTTGAAGAACTGAGAGGAGGAGAGCCTATCTTTTTGTTTGTAACTCCATCTGAGCTCTGCTACCTGTTTTGGAAGGTTTTTTGTCAGCTCTGTAATCACATGGGACTGGTTCCTTAGTCTTTGTTTCTTCTCCAGTGTTTGCTATATGAAGTTCTGAGCTTTTATAAGACTACATGAGTATTTGTGAAATAAATCCTTTAAAAACTATTTGTTCATAGATATTTACTGTGTTATTCTCAGTGATCTACTAATGTAATAAGATAATGTAAAGAAAGTTTATGTTCTCTCTGTGATGTCAGTAAAAGTAAAAATTCAGACACATCGGTGCTCTCATTTTATGAATGTTGCTCTTGCTGACAAATGTGAGAAAATTGATTAAAACTAATAGCTCATATAAAACAGTTGTGACATCTGTCTGCATATACAAGTATCCTGGATTTTTTGTAAAATACTTAAATTTGCACCTGTCAGACAAATGTGCATAGAGAACTAATTTCTATAAAAGGTTATTCCTTGGCATTGGAGCTTGTTTTCCTTTTAGCACAACATTAAAGGGAGGAAGTTAAATAGGAAAAAAATATGATGTCAAATAAAGACTAATCTAGCCTGTATATTAAAAATTCTCTCACCTCTCAAGGTAGGTACTAGAAACCCTATCAGTCAGAGGTTAGAACAGGACTGGGCAAAAGTATTTTGAAGTGTTACAGAGGAGATAACCGTGTTGTGGCCTAGGACTAGGTTGTTCACTTCTCCCTTTACAGGCTTTGTTTGAAGTGAATATAGATGTCATCTTCTTGAGAAGCCTTTAGGGATAGTGTAGCATCTTAGAATCATGAACAGGGTTTGGGTTTTTTTCCTAAGGTTTATTGACTGAAGTGTTGCTAATATGAGATATGTGTGATGCTTATTTTACACTTTTATATTATTTTATAGATGAGCACATTAAAGAAGAAGTGGAAAAATGGAGAGAAAACCTGGGGAATTATTCAAAAGAAATTGGAAAAACTAGTGTTTACCTGAACGGTACAACCCAAGCATGCCGTTTCCAAGAATGTAACATGGGAAATTTGCTTTGTGATGCTGTGGTAAGATGTTTCTACTGCAGGTGGCAGTTATATCTAAGGGTTAATTAATCCAGAGCTATCAGATGAAATGTACCCAGCCTCCAAACTATCAGCACATGGGCTCTGTGCTGCTTTTCAATAGTGACACCTAACATCTAGCATATCCCTAGAAAAGACCTGGCAGAAGCGAGGCTATAATGAATCTTGCTGTATGGAGTAAGGAGCAGTTTATTCTTTGTGTATAGCCTCACATAGAGAACAGCTGATGCACAGCTGGCTCTGGGGCTGCAGTTTTAAGAGACATGGCATTCTGATCGGAGAGCCCATTCCTCAGGCAAGAAGAGCTCAGTTCCCCTGCCCCACTCTGGGCCCCTGCTCACAGCATTTACCTTCTGCCCTCTCATTACTCACTGGGCTCTGCTGTTACTTTAACGCACAAGCACAGAAAAAAATCTGTGTAGTTTTCTGCCAAGTTGCTGATATGAATTGTCCCCCCAAAGAGCCCAAAAGGTGCCAGCTGAAGCAAAGTGGGAGGGAAAGGCCATACCCACAGCTGGGCACAGAACACCCTGGCCCTGTGGCATCCTGACAGGTACTACTGAACTTTAACAGTCCCAGAACACCAGAAAGTCTCTTTACAAGAAGTTGCTTTCAGTTTTTAAGCTATCTGGTTTTGATTGTTTTACAGCCCTGCCAGCAGCACCATTTCATTTGGGTGTTCCAGGGGAAAACATTCACTAATGTGACTGTTTCCAGAAAATGATCTTTGCTGTAAATGTCCAGCAGTATTGCCACAAAGTCATGGGCCAATTAATAATCATGAGTTTTCACTTACATATGTCCCCAAGCTATTTCTCCAGTCCTTGTGGTTGCTTTTATTGTAACCCTTCAAATAATTCTTAGTTCATGGGCTAATCTCCAAATCAGAGTAATATTTGGGAATTTTGTGTACAGTTCTACTAGAATTGCAGGACCTTGCTTTTTCTTTCTGCTAGACTGTTTTAATACTTTTATTGGAAAAAATATGAACAAGTGTTTTTGGCACTTTTCAAGCTTAAAGAAAGTAACTCTGTAAACTTTCAGAAGTCTGTAGATTTGCTGGCAATACATTTTTTCTTAGGGGGCTCAAATTCTACTTTAGTTAAATCCATATCTTTAGACAACCACCTGCAGTCATCAGTAGATACATTGATGTCCCTTCATGTTCTTTGCCTTACCAATTCCACACTTGCTTTCTTGTCTACTGACATGTTTTCAGAGGTATAAAGGCAAAAACCAGACCTGCCCATTCCATGAGCTCTAGTATTTAGAGTCGTCCTGAAAAATTGAGAGAACGAGAATTGTAGAAGCCTTATTGAATGTTTGTGCTAAATCAAGAGATCTGTTTAGTTCAATGACGCATCTCCAACAGTAGCCCAAAATCTCAAAATAAAAGGTTGGCAGGCCCAGATGGTGTTTTATGAAGGACTTTAAAGGAACTCAAATATGAAATGGCTGTGAAATTGGTAAAAGCACTGTGTGAGTTCTTTTAAATTGTCTCTGCTCAGGGCTGGGGAGTTGCAATCCATACTCTGATTATGAGCCACAAACATAAGCATGGATCTGGCCTCAGGGAATATCCCTGATGACTAAGCTGGAGGCACAAAGCATTTATGCACGGGCAAGTCAGAGGTCACAAACACTCTACACAGGGATGCAGCACAGAAGTGACCCACCTGCAACAGATGACAGGGTCATCCATCCCAATGCTTTGTCTCCAGGAGTGACCAAGTGAGGACAGTGGGAGAACAGCGCACTCTTGGAGAAGCCTGTGGAGCTGCTGTGCTCAGATCTGCCCATGTCTCCCGCCAGTTTGCAGCTCAGGGATTCCCCAAGCCAGAACTGCTCTCTTGGTATTTACTAGCTCAGCTGGAACTTCTCTTCCCTGAAATTGCCCCATCTCCCTTTGCCTTCCTTCGGCCTTCATAGCAGCTGGTGGCAGGGTGTTCCACCACTGACCTGCACATCCTGCAGAGACCTTGGTCTTTTCAGTGTGCAGCCTGCTACTGCTGGATAACTGCTGGAGTGGTCCTTGCTCTAGAACACTCGGTTCCTGTCCACCCTCACATCACTCATGACTTTATAGGCTTCTCAGATATTTCCTTCTGTTATCTCTTTACCAGGTCAGACAGTCCAAGCCTGTATCATTCCATGTTCAGAAGTTTTTCTGTGTAGTCAACCATCCTTATCACCCACTCTGAATCTTCCTTAGTTTTTTATCATTCTTGAAACAAGAAAACAGATTCCTACACAGCCTCCACATACCTTCTTCATTTTATAGGCTTCTGTCATGTACTTTCTGTACTTCTCTCTCTGTGAGACTGAAGAGTCATGATCATAGTCATTCCTGTACAGAAACCAGTCCATCACTTCCATTATCCTATTTTATTTTCTCAGCCTTTTTCTGTTCTATTCAGTTATCTCTCAGAATTAACACTGTAGGCTTATTATCCTTATGCAAGTGAGCAGATACTCAGGATGTCACAAACAAATATTATCCTATTCTTGCATTTTGCCAGAGTCTTGCCACTGTTGGAGACACATTGGTGATCAAAAAATCACCTTTCCTTTGTTCAGCTGGCCTGCCCTGGCCACAACATAGACACACAAACTAGGGGAGAGTTTTAAAAAGCAATATACTTATTTGGGGTTTTTAAGTATTTTACAATGGTGCTGAAGGTAATGTCAAAGATATAAAACCTTTTTGTCTCTTTCTGTCTCTGATTGTATTTAGTGTAAATTTCCAGAGCCTAGAATAAGTGAAGATAAAATCAGTTTAAACATTTTCCTTTGGTAGCTTTATGAAAATGTTGGGCACCCGGATAAAACATCATGGAACCATGTTTCATTGTGCATCCTGAATGGAGGTGGGATACGGTCACCCATTGATGAACAGAGTACTAATGGTAAGTAAAATTACAAGCTGAATGACAACTTTACCAAGAAGGAGGAATCAAGTTATGCCAGCCTGAACACAGTTTTAGGTGTTTGGGCTTGTTTTGATGGGATACTCACAGTATTTTGAAGTGATTTCAAACTTTCTCAAATGGTTATACATCACTAGAGCACAACTGCACTTAGGGTGACATTAATAGAAGTCTCTAGCATTGTTTGTACACAATGCTTTTTATAATTTCCCTCTCTCTTTGCTGCCTTGGAACAAAGAAAGACCTTCTGCAGTATAGGGTCATCCGGTATGGTCGCTGGGAGCCTTCTGTAGTCTGCTGTAGAGTAAGTAAATTCTGGGTTTTTCTGAATGCTAAGGTTTTAACACTCTTTATTTTCCTGGTACCACGTAAAAGAAACCTGGAAACAAACAGCTTTTTCAGTTAAGCTAAATCTTTCTGTAGTACTACGTGAGTAAATCTCAATCAATTGAAAAATTGCCGGACCCAGTACAAATAGATGTGTTTCTTCTTGGGTCAGCAGTTTGTCATCTCTTTTAGTAGCACTGTTTGAATAGCAATACATAATGTTACACGAAACTCTGATTTATTGGTCTTGATACTTGCTGAGTGATAAAAGATGCAGGTTCTTTGATTGGGACAACAGATCTGATTCTCACCTCTAGCACCCCTCGTTTTCTTAAATTGCATTTGACACATTCCTTGTCAAAAACTTACTGTTAAACAATCCTAAAATAGTTCTATAAACAAACAGACAAAAACAAGCAAGAAGTAAACAAAGTCTCCTTCCTCCAGGTAGCATTACTGTGGAAGACTTGCTGTCTGTTTTGCCCTTTGGAGGTCGTTTTGATATGGTAAGGGTAAAAGGCTCCACTCTGAAAGAAGCTTTTGAGCACAGTGTGCATAGATATGGAAGAGGAAGTGGAGAGCTGCTGCAAGTTGGAGGTATGTCCTCTTCTTTCCTCTTCTCAGCTTTCCAAACCAGCTGTCCCTCCTGTTGGCCTTGTTTATTACACCTGGGAGCCTCTGTTTAAGAATGGAAGCCAAGCTGTCCATATACCTCAGCTCTGTGTCTCGCACGTGCTGGCCAGCTATCACTGTTTATCCTGTGTGTGTTTAATTGAGCCACTGCAGCCCACAGGCCACTGCTGTTCCCATCAGCAGAGACAGTGTCCCCAAGCTGGATCCCGAACCCATACTGGCATCAGTTTAACACTTCAATTAACTAGAGGAAGATGTAATTTAGTATAGCTGTAACACAGAAATAGCTACAACAAACTCCAATTTCCAGTTCTTCACTGGGCAGCCTACCTGAAAGCCCAGACTGCATGGCTGTGCCAGTTAGAGCCAAATTTCAGTTTATCAAAATAATTTTGTGCAATTCTCTAATGGTTGCTGACAGTTTGTTCAAGTGGGTATGGAATTGCTCCAGTGAATTTCTAAATATTTTATGAATGAACAGTTAATATTAAAAACCTAAAAATTTCTTGAATTGCAGCTCTCCATATGTTTATCCAGATGAGTACCAGGCTACAGTCATGTTTATTCCTGGTCTCTCCGTCATGTTGTGCAGATTTTATAGTTTTGTTTAAGCAGAAAAGCTAAAGTTCAAGGGCGGGGGCTGATGCATTTCCCCCCTTCATGCCTCTCCCCCCCACACTGCCCAGTGAGGAGGGCACTATCGCCACCATGTGATTGAGAACCCTCATGTGCCACAGACACAACTCATGTCTTGCATTTTCACCAGTAAGTTACCATGTTCTTAGGTACCACTAAAGTAAAGCAGGAGCAAGCTCTGCTTGCTGCCTCCTTGCAGTAAAAGAAGACAACCAGTAGCTCTGGAATGAGTTCAGGACAGAAGATCCAGAGCAGGAAGAGTGCCAGAGCTGGAAGAGCCTCTGTGCTTTGGATGAGCTTTAGTGGCTTCCTGATCTGCAGATTCTTGCCAATGCTGTTGTGGGGGCCTGGCTCTCCCCAGGCTTTGATCAAGGAAGGCTCACAACTAGGAATGTTGCTTCTCCTACAGTGAGTAGAAACTGCAAAGTAGAGCCCTGGCCTGGCTTTCTTTTTTTCAGTACCTATTATCCACAACAGGCATGGTTAGGGTGACTGGCTGGCTTTAAAAAATGTCATTTCAGCCAACAAGCCAGGGGAATGAGAAAGCATGTGACTGCAGAAATAAGGAAAGGTATTTTTATCATGCAGCATCCTAATCCCATGACTAGTAATTTCCTTCTGTGGAGTAGTGACGAGAACAGACAATCAGATAAGTAACTGAGGTGGGACAGTGCTTCAGCAATTCTTATGCTCTTGAATTTTCTTGCATAAAAGTTGAGTGGTGTGCAAAGAAAGGCATTAGCTGGTGTAATTCAGAGCAATACAACCTCTCAGTCACAGAAACTAAGGCAGAGAATCAGCTAAAGATGAGGGAGGGTGCTGCTTCTAGCCCTGTATGTTCAATAGGCACTGCATAAAGTGACATTCCAACGTGTTTTTGTAGGCATCCATGTGGTCTATGATCTTTCCAGAGCTCCAGGAACCAGAGTTGTTAGCTTAGAAGTGCTTTGCACAGCCTGCCGAGTCCCAGCCTACGTCCCACTCCAGATGGATGAAATATACAATGTGACTCTTCCATCCTATATGTTATTTGGAGGAGATGGCTATTATATGCTGAAAGACAAAAATCTGGGATACACTAAAGGTAAGTGGGATACAGTAAAGCTGAGTATGGGCACTAACAGAGTAGCAGACAAAAAATTCCCCAAAGTTAAAAGATCTTTCTATAAGACAGGTCTCAGACCTTTTGCCTTTACTGGATAGATTAGATTTACTTCTAATCTGACAGCTCTGGATTGCTAGTTTTGGTTGCAGCTGGCAGCTTTTTTAACTTTTTCAGTTAAATCACAGAAGTTTCAAAGAGAAATTGAGCCTTACCAATACAGCAGAGCTCAGAGAGCAGTTCTAAGATCATGATGAACCAAAAAAAAAAGAAGAAAAACCACACCATGGAGACTGCATCTTACATATACTGCCTTGCACTTGTACTCATTACTGAACAATGAATCAAAAAGAAAGGA
Organism: Dendrocincla tyrannina; assembly: GCA_035047865.1. Lineage (NCBI taxonomy): Eukaryota > Metazoa > Chordata > Aves > Passeriformes > Dendrocolaptidae > Dendrocincla > Dendrocincla tyrannina. Next base: position 79,852,288 of record JAWWMP010000116.1, on the reverse strand, counting down.
GCTATTTTCTTTAGCCCTTGAATTTCCACTGAATAGAAGTATTTGGAAAAACAGAATCATCTCTTCTGCTACTAAAGGACGTGCAGTTCTGGTGAGCAACACTGCGAGGGGAAACACACTGACCTGCTCAGCAGGAATTAGCCTGCCCATCCAAAAACAGCGGGATTCTTGGGAGTCCTGCAGGCATCGGTATGCAGGGTGCCACAGACACCACAGGTAGAAAGGAAGTGTTTTGTAATGCTGGATTAAGGTCCTCTAAAGTTACATGCAAAGTGTTAAAAATTCAGCATTTGTACAATTAACATGTCCATCTTCTAGGAGGAAGAGAAACTAAAAAAAAAATTGAGATTAAAAGAATGTAGTGCTGCATTTAAGAAAAAAAAAAGTATGCTCTAGGATTACATCTGCATTTTGCCAAACTTTAGTTTCATCTGTTTTGCTTCTGGACGATAAAAGCATGCTTTTACCCCCTAAAAATCTTTTCTTTTGGACCTTTGCTATAGACTAGATTTTTTACTTCTATGGGTGTTTCAATTTAAAATTGATTCTCACAGGTAGGAGTGGTGTTTTAAATCAAGTTCAGCCTATAGCTTGTAAATTTAGAGAGGCTGTAGTTTTCCGTAAATACCTGCATATGTAGAAATAAATACACATAGAAATCATTAGGAATAATAAAAGGAACAACTTGTAAGGTTCTGGTAAAGTCTTTCAGTATAGCAAAGGGGTAGAACTATAATTATTGTTAAGATGGAGGATTACACTTTAGGATGGTAAGAGCTTGGATCAGAAGGGGCTGGGGACATGTCTTGATGTGTACTGCTTAAGCACGGCAAGCCATAGAAAACAGTTTGCAATTTTAGAAAGGTTCTTAAAGAACTCTTAAGAGCTGGGCTGCTGCAGAGAATGATTTTTTATTTGTTTGTTTGTTTAGGTGAACCTGATATTGAAGTTGTTTCCCGCTACCTACAGAGAATGAAGAGAGTTTACCCAGCAGTTGAAGGTCGAATAAGGTTTTCTTCTGGAAGTGTTAACACAGCGAGTCTTACCCTGATCTCTGCATTGTTGACTGTAACATTCATGCACACTTGATTTTTGCTATGTTTTTGTTTGGAGGAAGACAGGAGATGATGCTGATGAAGGGAAGAGAGTTGTTCTTTCCTCTTTTCTTATACCTTAAAATGAATGAGCAGTTAACTTGCTGCATGTCAGCAGTAAGCAGCTCAATCCACTGCCTTTAATCTAACAGTGCAATAAAGCACCCTGTGCAGAGTGAGGGGGCAGAATTCATGACTTCTCTTGGTCTGAATCAGCAGGTACCCACAATTCGGTTCAAAGGTTCAAGAAGCAAAGTGCCAGTGAGTACTTACTGCTCAATCATAAAGCAATGACAGATGGAAATAGGTTATTTTTTGTCAAATTCTTTTAGCTGCCTTAGATACCTGATTCAGTAATGTAAACAAGCTTCTAGAAATGGATTCATTATAGGTGTATATTCATTTCTTCCATCTCCACTCAGGGTTAAAGTATTGAATCTAATATTTCTACTTTGCTTCCACCCATATTTATCATACCTATACCAGTATCTGAAAGAGCTGGATTAAATTCAGTGCCATTAAAATCATGAGGTCCATTTAACATGCAATTTAAAAAAGCTTTTCTGTTTTACTTTTGAAGTTTTCCATTAATAAAGGATGCAATGAAAGCTTGGTTTTGATCAATTTTAACAAATTCAGTATTCTTCATTCTTTAGTATGACCGATTTGGAGACTGTAGTAGAGCAAGAACACAGTCTATGATTATGTTTCATATAAATATGCTCAATTTTATACCTTTTTCAAAGAACAGGACTGCTGGCTATTACTCTGTATAAGCAACATTCAAAGAGAATGTCAGACATAGGCATCGATTCCTGCAGCACCATGGCATCCTTTGGAAATAGCCAGGGCTTTTTACAGCATAACCTGGCTTTACCATAACTGTGATCATACCTCAAAAGCCCATCTCTCCTATAGGAAGGATGTGTTTAAAAAATACAGTTGGAAATAAAGGCTAACAACTATGAAATCGGATTAAATGCTAAGTGTACATTTCTGATGCTTTATCAAGAAGTAATTGCTTATAAATGAGTGTGAACAACCATTATTTTTCAAAGTTCATTCAAACTGGGAATTTTGACATCGATGTATTTCCATGTTGTCCACTGCTGTTTTAAACTGACTATCAGTGTTTTGAATAAACCTGTTTTGTTTTTCCAAAAAGCTCATTACACTCCTTTTCAACACTGAAGCTACTTGCCTCTTAAAGTCACTGCACCTGCAGATTTCAGGGAGAAGGTGCAGCAGTAAGACAAACAGTGTGTCTAATTGCAAGACCTCATTTGTTTCCACATACATTCAAAGGCTATGCATGAAAAGCTCTGGGCCACACAACTGCAATAGCTACGTGGTGGTAGAACAGGGGGACAAATGATGACTGACCTTGATGCACTACTAGTTATGCCCTGGCATTGATGGTTTGCCAATACCAGTCCCGAAAGTAATTAATTTACAGAATGCTCTTTCCCAAATCAACATAAAACCAGTAACAGAGAGGGCCCTTACAGACCAAGCTGTACCTTCTGCACACCAATTTTTAGAGCTGTAACAACTCCTTTGGCATAGCTAGAGAGAAGAGAAATAACACTTTTACCTTCCTTTGACAAACATAAGGAAAAGATTTGCAATAGTAATACAGACAGGTAACACAAATTGTACTGACAAAGAACAGAAATGCTGCATTACATTGGTTCATTGCAATGGAGAAAGCAAAGGAAAAAATGGGTATTGTCTGAAAATAAAAACTAAGGAATGCCTATTAAAGTATCGCTGTATTTTTCTGTGAATAAAACATGTTAGAAATCCACACATGAAAGTTCATTTGATTTCTTTTATAAAGGCTGGGCCAACAAATCAAGATTTACAGGAAAAGTCTCCCATATAATTTTATGTGAGTGTATTTTTTAAAAATGAGCTGACCAGACTTGCATCCTCTTCTCTGAGCCTCTAAAGAAGATGTCACAAAAAAAAAACAAACAACAAAACCAACCCCAACAACCCCAGGGAAGAAACTGCAGAAAAATAAATGCTAAGGTAAAGGTCAAAACCACTTTTCACACCCATTAATTATTTTAAGAATGCTTTAGATCTGATGGTCAGGTAAATTAGACTAAATTCACAGACTAAATTTTCCATGCTCACAGAAAGCATGAAAGTTAAAGATAGGTCTGAGCTTACTTGTATGCAAAGATTCAATCATGTAATTTTGTTTTTAAAAAGAACAGTAAGATTTGTCAAGACAGATAAAAATAACTTAATGGGAGCATTCTACAACTTCTCCCAAACAATTTTTCTACATATCCTTTAAGGAAGGCATCCAGTAATTGCTCTTTTAGCAAAGTGTAAGTTGGCTGATCTCCCAGCTATTTTATTTAATGTCATCCTGTAATTTCACATATGGAGAGATTTGGGGGAAATTAATTTGACTTACACTGATAACAGCTAAAACAAATTTAAAATAAATAGTACAGATATTTTATTCACTTGCAATTGGTATTAAATTTTAATGTCTTTATTGAATAAAGATATTTTTTAGAACTTAGATTTTATGTTATTTACAACAAAATATACAAGGCAAGGTTAAAAGGTCACATGTCCATTACAAAAGTGCACATCAGATGCTACTGGGGGTCTAGCAAGGTCCCTTCACTCACATCCAACTTGAGACAGAGCTTGTTTCCTTCGGACCCTGTTAAACAGTAAGGGAGAAAAAAAATACTTTTTAAGTTCAAAAATTCAATAGAAAAGACTGAAGAGAGCTGCAATTATTACTGGTATTTGAAAACATCCACTTGAAACCAGAGTTAAAAGAAAGGAAGGCTACTGGGGTTTAATACTGTTTCTCTCTCTGGAAGTTCTCACCTCCCCCATTCCTAACTGCTAAATACAGTTTTCTTAACAGAGCAATTTTCTGCTCTGGAAATGGTAGTGGAGCAATGTTTTTTCAAGTGGATTTCTTTCCTTCCTCTGCTAGGAATACTTCTCTCCTCTCAGTTGTCCCTTTTCCTTGTATCCTGTCTGACAGACTTCCAAGGGACTGGCTGTGCATTGTATCACAGGAGTTTTTCAGTTCTTAACCTTAGAGCTCGCTCACTTTTGCATGTTACCATGAGACACATCAAGTGATCCAGCATGTATCTGCATTGGTACGTGTAGCAGGAAATACCTCTGAGATACCAATCTCAAGACTAGGAAGCAGACTGACATCCCTGATAATGAAAATTTCTCCCATTTCTGTTTTCATGGCCAAAGGAGCAGTGCTTGAAAAAAACCTTTCAGGATGCTCAGTTTCCCTTTAAATGATGACTGACCTGAAATATTTTTCTGTTCTTCACTGTAACTACAAATCCATTGTGGTACAAAGCAAGGCAAAAAGGACTAGTCTCTGCTGAACAGAGAGAACAGGCATTGGATTGATTCCCCCCACTGCAATATTTTAAACTTCCCCATTACAATGGTTAGGATGGAACAATTCTCTTTCCAAATGGCTTTACAGTCTGTTTGCAGTGATTTGGGGGAAACATTTTTCAGGGCTCTGGATGAAAACCACTGCCATCCCTCCATCCATACCCTCTCCACCTTGCATTTCCCTTCTCAGTCCTGGTCCCACTGCTGAACGTCACAGATACAGCACTTTGTTCTGTATTGCTTTCAGTACATCCAAAATAAGAAAATAGCTGAAGTTCTTAGATGAAGTATTTTTCTTCCTTTCCTCTACTGAAATCTGGGCCAGTGATTCCCTTGCTCTGTTCACAGAGGGACAGGAGTAGTCCCTCAAGTCTGCTGTTTAACCAGGAGCAAAGGTGCCATGAGAGGTCCCCCTTCAGCAGGTGGTTATGAAACACTGCAAGGCAGTCACGCAGTGTCACAGTTACACAGAAAAAAAGAATGTATTAAGAAGTACAAAACGTGATCTTGATTTACATTAAAAAATCTTTTCTTGATTTGTTTTTGAAGAAAAAGTATGTTACCTCATTAAATGTACAGTTTTGGAATCACAGTAGGGTTGTGGTTGGAAGGTACCTGTGGAGGTCACTTGGTCCAGACCTCAAGCAGAGTCACCTAGAGATGGCTTCCAGGACCATGTCCAGAGAGCTTTTAAATATCTCCAAGAAAAAACACTCCACAGCATCCCTGGGCAACCTGTGACAGTGCTTGGTCACCCTCACAGTAAAAAATTGTTTCCTGATGTTCAGGGGGAACCTCTTGTGTTTCAGTTTTTGCCTCTCATCTCTGGTCCAGTTACTGGGCACCACTGGTTCTGTCCTCTTTGTACCATACCCTCAGGTGTTCACATATATAAATAAGGTCCTCTGCACTTTCTCTGCTCCAGGCTGAACCAGCTGTCCCAGCTCCCTCAGCCTGTTCTCCTAGGAGAGATGCTCCAGTTCCTTCATCATCCTCACAGCCCTCCAGTGGACTCTCTCCAGTATGTCCATGTCTCTCTTGCACTGGGGAACACAGTCCTGGACACAATATTCCAGATGTGGCTTCACCAGCGCTGAGCAGAGGGGCAGCATCACCTCCCTCAACCTGCTGGTAACACTCCTGTTGCGGCCCAGGATACTGTCAGCCTTTTGTTAAACTTTGTGTCTACAGGACACCGAGGTCCTGTTCTAAAAAGCTGCTTTCCAGTTGGGTAGCCCCCAACCCATCTTGGAGTTGTTCTTCCCCAGGAACACAACTTTGCCCTTCCGTTTGTTGAAGTTCATGAGATTCCTGTCAGCCTGTTTCTCCAGCCTGTTTAGGTCCCTCTGGATGGCATCAGGACCTCTGCTATATCAGCCACTCTTCCCAATTTGTATCATCATCAGCCTTGCACTCTGTCCCATCATCCAGATCATTAATGAAGATGTTAAACAGGACTGGAATCCCAGCTGACCCCGGAATATAAGTACTGGCCTGCCTCCAATTGGACTTCATTCTATTGATCACCACCCTCTGGGCTTGACCAGTGCTTTAAAGACTATTTAAATGCTTTAAATGCCACTTGTTTTTTTTTTCCATCATCAACTGAGAAAGACCAGTGTTCCTGTATATATATTTATATATGTGTATGTATATATACACGCACTATTAGCTGCTCTATCTATTATTAGACACAAAACCACTTCAGCACACTAAAACAGCAGGGTTAAGTCAGGTCTTTTTTTCAGCACTGAAGTCTCCAGGCTAATTCCTTGTTCCCTTGGTCAGCTGGGTCTTCTTTAGCTTGTTTTTAGCTGTCTAAACTAAACCGGCACGAGGAGAGCAGTTACAGAGCTGAAGCACGAAGTAGTCCAGACATGCTGAGCCAGCCTCATTTCAGTGAAAACAATGGAAGGTGTCCTGGCTTATTCTGATAATTTTTCTAATATTCTAATATTTGTTTCTGTTTATCATGCAAAACAAATCGCTGCTGGCATTTTGCAGTTATCAGACACAAGGTTCAAGCAACCAACATTTACTGCTAGTGAGAGGGTTTTTTATTTGTTTAGGGTTTATTTTTTATCTAGCTAACTAGCTAATATCTCCTTCTTACCATGAAGACCAAACTGTAAAATTACTATGTAAAACTCTTGTGATGGTTTGATATATGTAAGTACAAATATCAGATGGATCCCAAACCTAATGATATGCATTTATATAGCAATTTCTCTTGTGCAAGTTCTGCCTCTGTTATCTGGACAGCTGGAGTTACCTTTAGTTTGGTCACTGCAATGTTAAGAAACCCTCTTGCCAAATATTGTCAAGAAAATGCTGCAGTGTGACCTGAGCTCTGCATGCAGAATTGGCTTCCTAAATTGGGAAATGCATAAAATAAAGTGGAGACAAATCAATCAGAGAGAAAGGCACAAAGATCGCAACCACTGACTGCTCTGTCCAATTCTACTGAAAGGCAGCTCAGACTTCTTGTCTGCTAGAAAATGGGCCTGGGCTGATTTGTAAATTTAATTAACCAAAATGTAAGTAATCCAGATTTTGATGATTTCAATATATTGAAAACCTACAGATTTTCCCTAAAATTTAAAATTAGTATTACATGGGAAAAACAGCAAAAATGCACCAGTGATCACACTCAATAGCAGCTAGAAGAATTCTGCATTTCTTGAACAGAGTTAGCACATACCTTACTCAGCTCTGGAAAGAGTTCTTGGATCCCAATGTCCAGCAGAACATAGGTTAACTAAAAGAAAACAAAGAAAACTAAGGACATTCCAAGGCAACACTACTGCTCTTTATTTTTAACTCTGAATTAGAGCCCACTCCTCTGCTATACCAAACATTCACTTCAGGAAATCCTGTGTCAGACAAACTCACACGAGTTACCTGTTTGTTGAGCACAGGTTGCTGCAGTCCATCGAACAGAAGCCTAATGCCTTCATATTTAGCCTCTTCCCCAATGCACTTCCCTATTAAATCTAGACCAAATTCCAAAAATAAATACACAAGTCACAAGGAAGCACTGCAAAACAGTTATATGATGCAGTTATGGTAGACCAGTAATTATAAAAAAAAAAAGTTTAAATAGAGTTCAAATTTTATCTACTCAAGTGGTAAATGGAAAAACAAACAAACTTTGGGTTCATCCTTTTTTCCTCCCTTTCCTTCAGGGCTGCACACCTAAATAATCAATACACTTTTTACAGTATCAATGTAGTGTCCTAATATATTGTTTAATAAACTACAAGCTGATGTTTTAAAATTACTTTCTGATTAAATGGGCTCTTCTCTCCTACTTTATACAGTGTAAGGAGAGCTCTCTCAGGAGAGACCTTCTGGCTTAATGCTATGCCTTTTTTAACCCATTTTCATCTGGAGAAAATATAAAACATAGGAATATTCTAAAGATGAAGAAATTATGGTATTAAGTACATTTGTAAAGCTCTTGGTTTCCATCAGCATGTCTTTATTAATTACTATGCTACAACCTTAGTCAGCAACACTTAAGAGACAAAACCAAACTGCCTGGATTTTTTACATCTAGTATTCCAGTCAACTCAAATCTCAGCAGCCTAAGGACTATTTGATTTGGAAAGAGAATGTGACTGCATTTGGGTTATATATCTGCTTGAACAATTAATCACATTCATACACACGCTCATGAAATACAGAACCTGGAATGTATCTCATCATTTCTTCAAAAGTCTGCTTTGCTCGCTTCTGCTTATCCTGGACAGAGCGAGGCTCAGTGTTCTCACAGAAAACAGCATCTGCAGCAGAGACACATCAAAAAAAGGCATTTAGGCAGCTACACAGCACTGACAGAAATGTGTTATGGATTGTGGCTTCAAAATTGACTTTGACTGGAAAGTAATTTTAGCTTTGTCAGATCATAGTCTTTTGCTTACATTACCCTGATCAAATCCAGAATACCTCACCTGTATGAAGGACAATCATCTTCTCACAATTTGTTTCCATTCTTTTATAAATGTTAAAGCACTGCCTTCTAAGTTTGGATCAATTTTGCCTTAGGTTAGTTATGATCTCCTTACTCACAATTTTCCCTGTGCATTCAAAACTATAAGCAGTATTTACACCTTGTGCCAAAGCATTGCTTGGAACTGCCAAAAATTTCAGATCTACCTATGAAGAAGAAAGCAAGAACTCCTGCCCATCAGAAATAACAGGCACTCAGTTTTGGTTTTAGGCTCTGAAAGACTTACTCCTCTCCTTTTTTGTCTTTCACAAGTTTCATTTTTGTCTTGGTAAGTACAGAGTCGCCTTAATGCCAGAGCTTTGGCAAGAAGTGGTGTTTTAGATCAGACTGCATTCAGGTGGAATTCTGTGGTCATTTTTTAACATTTTTTTAACCTCTCTCCCCTTGCCTTATTTGAAGGTCAAGAACAGTTGAGTCCTCTCAAAAGCCCATGATAAGAAAGGGGAGGGGTGGGGGGTGGGGGTGGGGAAGCTACAATAAAAGACTACGATGTAGCACACAAATGAAGTAACTTATAAATCGTCTAAAACATTTGTGCTGTGATACATTAAATATACCCTAAATATAACTTTATTCTGTTTTCTGTGTTCCTTGCACAGCTTAGCAAATTACTACTTATAATACTTTCTCCTGTAATCATCACTAACAGACAACACGGCCAACTCAGCATCTTTGCAAAATGAGCTTTTGCAGTCTTTTTATAGGCCCACTTGATTATTAATACTCCATTAGCTTTAGTCAAGTGTTGCAAAGTTTAGTACTTGGACACTTCACAGAAGGGATTTCAAATATCAAACCAAAGCAGTATTTTCACACCCAAGATATAACTACACTAACCTCTCAGCAGTGTTATCAGAGAAACCAACCGGTGCTCCTCAAATAGTTGTTCTAACTTGTAATGCAAATAATAGTCTGTGTACAGTTCCAACGTATTTTTGAAGAGAATTCTTCCGCCCATCAAGAGATGATGCAGCCAGTCAGGAATGCGGAAAACTACCCTACCTGCAAAGTTACAGGAACACACATAATATGAGGCTCTCCTAATACTCATTATAAAGGAATCATTTATTCAAAAGCAAAAAAAAAAGATTGCAAGCAAATAATATTTTAGTTTTGTTAGTCCAACACCAAAAAAACTGGTATTCTCCACAGTGCTTATCAAAAATTTCCTTTAACTATTTTTATTAATTAAACAATTCCCATTCCCAGAGTACACAAGCAGACTAGGCACATCTGAGAAAAGGGATCTAAACCTATAAGCTCATAATACTGAGATGCAGAAAGACATAACAAAACAACAAATCAATAATGAACAATCAAATATGACATTTTTGCACCACAATAAAGCCCTCTAGGGAATGACTGTATTACTAAGTTGTATACTGGTAAGTTTGAAAGTGCTAAGTTTTAAACAAGTCCAACAGTACTTCTTACCAAAGAACGTGAACTTCACATCTGGCATGAAGTGGCATGAAGTATATGAATAATTAAGAGAAATCACCTCTTACCAACATACATTAAGTAGTCATAGACTCCTTCTACAGTCAACATTTCCATGAAGTAGTTCTGATTCTGTCGTCTTTCTGTATTCTCAGACCGGTTTGCATTATTCTTGAATAAATCATTAAAAAGCTAAAAATAGAAACAAAATATTGAAATAATTGCATTCAAAGGCAAAAGGATAGCCATCACTTCTTTGGGTTGGGTTTTTTCATAGAAATAGCTTCTTTCCAGAGCTTTCAAAGAACTAATCACAGGGGCTGATGGTTCATTGTTTCTGGTTTTGTTTTTTTGAATTCTATGTTGCCAAGATACATAACAACCAAAATACCTGGGTTCAGAACAAATCGGCAGAGTGACTGAGACATCAATGCACAAACCTTTTTGCTCCTGCTACCTTCTTCCAACCTAAATGATTCTGATCCTATGTATCTAGACTTTTATCACAGGCTTTAATTTCCTTGATGCACCCTATTCTGTCAATGAGGGGCAAAGAGCATATGGAGTTTGTCAGCATTAAATCACAGGGGAAGCCTATGACATTCATGTATTCCTAAACATTCCTATTGGCTTCCATCTCAAAATAAATAGGATGGTTTCTGGACCAAATATACAGCTTTTAATGTAGAGAAATACATTTTCTCCCTGCAAGCTTGATTACTTATAGCAAAAACTTCATTTTGTAACATACTAAAGTTTGGGATTCTCTCCATTTACCTCATTTCTCAATTATATTCATTTAGCCTTCTGTTTTCCCATGTTGTCACACCTCTCCCTGATCCCTCTATTTCCTTGTCTTTGGTTCTTTCTCAAAAGATATTATAATCCTTGCAATACCCCAAGAGTCTCTTTCCTGCACACCATAAGAGGTCCCATACCATCTAGGCACTACTCCTTGCCCCTTCCACCCTCAAGTTTGTGCATTCCAGAAGCTGTAAAGGAAAAAGTCTCTGAATTCTGGTGCTTTCCACATTAAATACCTAGCAATCCCCATTAACAGTTTATTTTAAATTATCTTATCCCCAAAATAGTTGATCTAAAGATAAAATAGGATTTATACAAAATACTCTGTATTATGAAAACAAACTTCAAAAGTTTATGCCAAGGTTTTAAAAAAAATATTGCAGAACTAGAAGCAAATCCAACATAATCATAGCACTGCCTGGGTTGAGATGATTGCCACTGACACAGGTTTTTCTTTATCACTTCCAAATTAAAATTAGTCCCAAGGAACAGGAAGTAATTTGCTTATATGTGGTTCACTTTCTGTACAGCAATTCTCCCTGAAATAAATAAAGCCATAAAACATTCAAATCACAAGAAGCTCTGAATCATGCAAGTCTCTAAACAGAATGCTTTGCACTCTTAAGAAAAACTACATCAGGACATCTGGAAAGACTCAGGTTATGACCTGTGCTTCTTCAGGCCCTCTCTTTTGTTAAGTGCTGAGCTGCTGGTATTATCTTGACAAGGTTCACTCAAACTAAACAACACCAGGTTATTACATAAATTACATGAAAGGGCAAATATGGTTAATGCACTGGTGGATGACTGGTATCCAGGAATGTAACAAATCTAAAAAGAACACATAATTATTCACGCCTACTGTATGAAAGAGTCCCTGGTATGTTGTTTAAAAAACCCGTATAAACTAAAGTCTATATCCTCCTCAATACTGAAACAGGAACTCCGGAACAATCTTAGCTGAATTATTCTAACTTAAACAAGAGCCTCCTTTATTTTTTAGATACACCCCACAACCTGACAGAGGCAATACATACTGAGCCAATTCAAAGCAGCCCATTGTGCAAGGTTCAGGAGTGTCAGGAGGCCAAGCTAAATCATTAACAGCAACCTGGTAGGTGACCTATAAAAACATCAGACTTGAAGACCAGCTCAGGGCAAAGCTTTTTAGGGAAACGCTATTTCCACTTTCATCCCAAAACAGAAACAGCCTTTTTTGAATGATGTATGTATCTCTGCACATGGATAATCTATCCTGCACCTTAAATATAATGGTTCCCTCATCAGAGTCAAGCTTTGAAAGCTCAGACTCTTGCACACAGCATTACAGAATGCAACCGCAGTACAACAAATGCCAAAACAGCTGAGCCAATGAGCAGTTTTTATAAAGTATATTTTATACTCTTTCAGTACAAGGGAGTATTCCACAGTCATTTGCAATGCACAGCAGCAGCCATAACACAAAGTGGCATTACATTTCTACTTCTATGTTTGGCCTTTCCAGAACTTTGGCTCAGAGGAAATTTAAATGAAAAACACAATTGGTTATCTGACACAAAAGTTGAGATTACATTCACAATGCAGATAAACACAGGATTTTGCTCTCAATGTTTCTGTGCATGTTAATATTTGAGATTGGCAAGACAAACCTCAATGCTATCAGTATTCACAAGTATCTTTAAGATTAAACAGTAACTGCGATTATAAACATGAAATATTCTTAAAAGGCTTTTGATAAGAAAATTCCATGAATTGGTATTGATTAATAATGGGAGTCAAGCTCTTGAAGCAAGTGAAAGATAAAAGGCCTATATTAAAAGACTGAAGTAACCCCTTGTACAATAGGCTATTGGCCCTTGATGGGAAAAGCAAGCAAAGCAAGCATGAATGCTCACATAAAGTGCCTAACAGAAAAAAAGAAAGGAAGTTACTCAATGGTAAACAAGCACATATGCAAACATACACCTGTACATTCCAGCAGAGGTGAGATGTATAAAAGCAATACCACGATTATGAACAACATCCACAGCCAGCGGCATGAACCTCTCCCCTATATTTTCTTTTCATTTGCAAAGTACAGAGGACAAAATGGTATGAAGAAAGAATGTATGTAGTGCCTAAATCATGTCAGTCAATGTACTGAAAGGCAACCATGTCTTCCTCCAGGTAACTACACAGAAACATACATTATACTGCTGGTGTTTCAAAAGCAGTTTTTACTGCTGTTGGCAGGCCATTACAAGACAGCAGAACAATGCCTTTATGGGTGTATTTTGCAAAGTCTACATCAGCTGAGAAGTCCTGACCTATTCAAACAAGTCTGACAAACCAATCTTCAGAAGGTGGGCAAACAGCTTATAGGCCTTCAGAACAGAAATAAGGCTGGGATAGCCAGAAACTCTGTTGGTGCCCCTAGGAGGAGGGAACAGAGGATTTTATTTGGTTGGTTTTTTAACCAGGCAGTTGGTAACTTTTTCAATCTAGTGGATCTGATATAGGATAAAATCCAGCTAAGGTTGACTACCCACATTCTTTGTGCATTTTTAACTAGAAGTCTTTTCACCAATATTTAAAATACACAAACATACACCAGGAATATACAAAAGGAAGCAACGTGCAAAAAATCTGTCAGAGCACTAGGAACATTTCTGACTGAACTCAAGCTTTCACCTGCCCTGACAGACCTTCAGGCATTCCTTACTCAGCCTGCTGAGGAAGCCTGGGTGTACCCTACTTATGGCAACAAAGTCAGCAGCACAAGCAGTGGGGAAACGTGCACTGTATTCTCAGCAGATTCTGACATGTTGAAACTGGAATAAACAGATCTGCTTCAGACAAGGTATATGAGAACACTGTGGCAATACAAGCATCAGCTGGAAAGCAACTGTACCATTTACCAAAAAACTGAAGAACTTTCAACAAGAGAACATGATTTGCTCACAGATGAGCACTCAGAAAGAACAAACCTTCTGTCTCTTCAGCTGCCTGCCAGATCTCCTCACTGACTCCATATAGGCAGCTCACACAGTCCTGGAAGACATCCATCTACATCCTCAGGAGTGAGGGCACCTGGCTACTGCACAGCACTTATATCATAGAACAGAATGGTCTGGGTCAGAAGGAACCTCAAAGATCATTTAGTACCAGCCTTCCTGCCATGGGCAGGGACACTGTCCTCTACACCAGGTTGCTCCAACCTGGCATTAAACATTTCAAGGGATGGGGAATCCACAACCTTTCTGGGCAACCTGTTCCAGCACCTAATCACCCTCACAGTAAAGAATTTTTCCTAACATCTGTTCTGCATCTACTCTCAGTTCAAAACCATTCTCCCTTGTCCGGTCACTAAACACTCCTTAAAAGTCTCTCTCCAGTTTTCTTGGGGGGTCCCTTCAGGAACTGGAAGGCTGCACATTTCCACAAAGATACCACATTCTCACAACAGAAGTGAAACTGCAGAACTGAACAGCTGAAGTCTCTGTCACGTGTATCTGGGGAGTAGGGAGTTACTCCAGCCTACCTTTAGTCTGGCCTTCGAACGGACCACCCTTGGTGCCTGCATCCCTAGACTGCATTTTCCAGTTTAATTTCATCTGAAATAAATTCAGTTAATGAGTTCTAAGAGAGCTCCCTAGTATGAGAGAATGTGCGACAAGCAGAGATGATTAGGAGATTTGCTCCCAAAAAGCATCATTGATATGAACTAAAGTGGTCTGGCAAATGAAATCAGTGCTGCTTACAAATCGAATCAAAGAAGTGACAAGATGTAGATGGCCTGGTGTCCTGGCATTTTCCAAGAGTGAGCTGCCTTGAGAAAGAGAAAACCATCTTCCAAAGAAGGCACAAGAGCCCCAAAAAAAGCAAGAGGGATGAATTTCACTACATGCATGGGAAAACTCAGTAGAGACCATAACCCAGCACAATCTGGTCTATCAGATCTCTAATAATTACCATTAAGTGTGTGTGTGCGTCCTGGCTGAACTGAGAGACTGCAACTTAGTGAGAAAGCAGTTGACACATGAACCTCTCATGCATACATGCCTCTGCTGGTCAAAATTAGTAACATAATTTGGGCACAGATACTCAGTATCTGATCACAGAACTGTCTTGCAGCATCCCCCAAGGCAAAGTGCCTTGAGTGCCCATGATTAAATAATAATCACAGCTCTGCAGAAGATACACCGAAGTCCAAAACTTTCCATTCTTTTACAGCAAATGGCTCCCCAAAACAAAACAGGTTTCTTCTGTGAAAGGAAAAAAAACATTCAAAAACAGGCAGAATCAATTACTTATTCATAAAAGAACTAACTGGAACAAAGGTGCTTAGAAAAACGGTGAACTCACTCGCCGAACAGACGGTGAGAAGGAACGGGGAGCTGGGGCTAGTCTCATCTTCTTTGCTCTTTGCAAAGAAACTCATATCCTGTGACAAAAGCATCTGCTACAGGCTAAATGGCAGTGCCAGGAACAACTTGGCCTCGGACTCTTCAAACTTGTGTCTCCAATAGACTGCATACATGGACACTTAGTCAGCAGTGATAAGGAGTTTTCTCCCACAATGCTATTTCTGAAAATGAAATTCGAAAACAGAAGGCAGTAAAGAGCTTAAGGAAATGTCAGTATTCCAAAAGGAAAGCCAAAGCACAGACAGGTCTTTGCTTTCCTGGGACTACCATGGTTGAAAATCATTAGGAAAACCTCATTTCAGTGACTGAATTTCTGTACACATGTTCTTCTACAAGAATAACATACTGACACTTCAAAGAATGTGTTTACATTTCAACTGAGCAATGCTTCAGAATGCAAAGCTGGTAGCTCAGGTATTTAAGTAAGTTAAATGTATTAAAACTGCTAACTTCCACAGTTCTTGTCAGATCACAGTAAAAAAATTAACTGATTGTTCATACTCTGCTGGAGTGTGCTGTCAGCTGTTTTATAAATAACATTTGAATTATTTATGCATGTACTGTTTCTAGCGGAAGTCAAAAAGTACATCCGATTTTCAAGACTACTGATATATTTATAACCCTCTGAATAGAGAGCAATAGCAAAATATCTTAACCTTGGAAATAGAATCTGAGGTGAGAGAGAACTTGAAATGAAGGATACTAATTTTGTATATATGCACATGTAAGCTAACACTAAATATTGGCTGTAGTAATTCAGCCTTCATGTTCAGAAGATGAAAACCGAACAAATTTACAGATTTAACTGCTAATGAACTTAACCAGTATAAATATTTTGTGGCTGCAAATTCTGTAAGTGTCATAACACTATAAAAATGTCCATAGCGAAGGAGAGCAAAAGGTCCATTTTTTCAACAGCCCATACCAAGAACCATTAATGGATCCTGGGAACAAGCATCCTAGACTGTACTTTTCACCAAATTCTTCCAGTTTCCAGTTGTTTTCAACTGAAAAAAAAAAAAAGTCAAGATCTGGATTCAGTCTCTCTATAGGTATTCAACCTGAATATATTTCCTTTTTGTGGATTTGTCCTGTCTCACTTCATAATTGCTTAACCTTCTAGTATTCACAGTATCTTTTGGCAAAGAATTCCACAAATCCACTAACCATTGCAAGAGCTACCACTTCTTGTTTTGAACCCAGCTTCTACCACCTTTGTTTAGTGTCTCTTAGTTTTTGCACTAGAGAGGGGAAAAACGTCCACCCCAATCTTTATCCCATCCTCTCATGCTATGCATTACTCTTCAAACTATCATACAACTTCATTTTATCACGTTGCAAGATGAAGTGTCCAGGCTTACACTGAGTTACAGAAATATTTAGGTTGAAAAAGACATCTAAGATCACCAAGTCCAACTGTTAACCCAACACTGCCAAACCCAACACTAAACCATGTGCCACACCTACACATCTTTTAAACACCTCCAGGGATGGGTATTCCATCACTTCTGTGGGCAGCCTGTTCAATGCCTGACAACCCATTCTGTGAAGAGATTTTTTCCTAATATCAAACCTAAACCTCCCCTGGCACAATTTGAGGCCATTTCCTCTCTTTCTGCCCCTTGTTAATCGAGAAAAGAGACTGACACTTGTGTAGTCCAGCCTCATATGTAGGCCAACTCCTCTTCCCAAGCAAATGAGACAGCAGGGAAGCACATACTACTGACTTTTCCTTCCGAATCTCTCATATGGTGAAGTGTACACACATTATGTATTTTGTCCCATACCATAACAGCTCTGTAACACTGAGTTACGGTCTTTGAAATCCTACCCCAGAAACAACATTCCTCTGTAAATTCCACAAGTACACTACCACTCTAATGCAGTCCAACACAGAAATAGGAAGACCAGCATCTTTCTAAAGCCCCTGAAGCTAGCGGAAATCTAAGTTTTACCAGGCTCTAACTACAAGAACAGGAAAATGAAGAAAGGAACTACCTTTACCTGCAGTCAAGTAGAAGGTTAAAATTGGAAATGCTAAGCTTTTGCTGTGCCCATCTAAGAAAACACAACTATGCACAAAGTGGTACAGTTAACCTATTATGCACATCAGACAACAACAAACATTTTGAAGGCAGATAAACAGGTACCTTGACAATTCTGGCTTGTAGCACTTTGAGAAGTCACATTTTCATCAAACACTCAAGCTCTTCACTTTGAAAACGAAGCTTCCTTATGGTATTAAAACATTCCCCACTTTACACCTCTGCTTTCCCCTCTTCTCCTCTCTGCACTTCCCAGTCTCTTTGCTTTGTATCCTCATCTCCAAATACACTGAGATTTAAAAAACAACAGCAACAACAAAACAAGAAAACTCACCCACGACTCTCAAAAATCACGCAGGCTAAGATATTTCCAAATCAGAAGATAACAAAGATCTCTCCACTACTATTCTCAATCTTGTTTGAAATGACAACACAAAATAGGTAAGTTGTTATATTTATGAGGGTTTTTTCTGTTCTTCTTTCCATTTTCACAGTATGGCCAGTTTTCCCCACTCCTATGAAGTGGGAAAGGAATGTAACTTACTGTACCTTCTTATTATTTTCGGAAGTGGGACTCAAAATGGTAAGTTCAGGCCTACTTGGTTTAGGCTTGGGAGATTCACAGGAGTTGATAAAGTTCATGATGAATGGCTCCAAATGCTGACCTTTCTGAAAAAAAGATATGAGTGACCTGTCACTTGCATAAGCAAATGAAAACCAAACAACAAAAAAATGAATTTTCAAAGAAAGCTTTGACTAGCCTGTAAGTTAGTAATTAAAATTAATTAGATGCAAAATTAGTTATTGAAGTTAAAATGTTGGCAACCTGAAAGACCTACCTCTTTCATCAGCTTTCCTGGAACAGATTTTATGATTTTACCTATAATTAGAAACAAAGAAACAAAAACTTTCTGTTATCACTGTCTGATCTGAAAGACATTTCTCTGTTACATTTTATCTACTTATTGTCTAGTCATTAATTAAAATGTAATTTTCAAAAATCTGATTTTTTTTTAACTTGGCATAAAAAGATATGAAAATAAGTCTTGCACATAACCATCCTGTAACTTAGGGCTTAGTACTCTTCAAGAAAAGATACTTAAAATATTAAAAATACATAGATTATTATCTGAATACTTAAAATACCTCACAATAAAGTATTGTAGGTCCACCTTTTAATTGTTCTAGGGGCTTAAACATAAATAGCTCTAGTACCATAATACCAGTACTACTACCACACCAGTAAAGGCAAAACTCCCTGTCTTTAAGTTCTTCATAGAATCATGAACACTTACAACAAGAAAACAACATAACGGAGGCTCTCCTCTTTCCATGAAAAGATCAGCTGATCTGGAGAGATTCTGGCCAGATCCAGCCTTGAGAACTCTGGTGAGTAAAACTTTACAAACTGGACAGGTTATAGCTGTGGCCTTAAAAATCATCTCTTCTGTCCTGGTAAGGCTATCAGGACACAGCACAGTAACTCTGAATATTGAAAAATGAAAGTGTCCAGGACTTGTTTTATTTTAAGCATTACATTTACTGTAATTTTTTTCTTATCTACATGTAATTAAATTTGGAATTTACATTGGAAAATATGCACAATGATCAAATGATAATAATAAAAACTCTCATAAAAAGTCCTACTGAAATGCCAGGACTTGTTACAGTGCTGTTTATGGAAGTGAAGCACAGTCGCAAGACAGGAAATACGTTACAGTAAACACCATAATTATAAGCTTTTTTTAAGAACATACGGTTGAATCTAGAAGGGAGGCCTGAAACAAAAGCAAAACCTTTCAACTAGAGGATGAAAACTGAAATCTCATTAAATAGCTCATAAAGGACGCTAAGGGAATGGCTGCCCCAGCAGGTTCACCGGGACCAGGAGACAGTTCAGACGTGGCTTTCTAGGACCACTCCAGTGACAGAGCCACAAGTGGTACAAGACATGAGACATCCTGAGACAGGACAGTGACACTGCAGCCAAGCTGTAAAGTCATGCTGCAGTCTACTTTTTTCATTTATTATGAACTCTTGCATTAGACATCACGAATTTCTCAACTTTTAAATTTCCATTTGACCTGCCTATATCACACATATTGCTGCCTCAAATTCTATTAAGTAGCTCATGTTAAAAAAGATCTTAACACTAGCTAACATGAGAAATATCAAATATGGTAGCTTTCAGAATAAAATAAACAAATTTTAATCAACTAAAACCCAAGGTAGTTTTATATTAAAATTATTCATACCATCTGTAAACAATGCCTGACTCATGCAGATTTGATTTGTGACAATATCATAAATCTTCTTGAACTATGAAATTTATTAAGAGAAATCTTATAATCTTCCTTGCTGACACAAAAACTCAAAAGCAACCACTTAAACACTTTTTTTCAGAATTCCAAAAAGGCCTTTTTTATTTCAAGGAAGAAGTATCTTCCTTGCTGAGCTCTAATTTCAGGGGCTGTGAAGGAGCAGAATATTGCCCACATCCACAAGAATTATCTATTCATTACTACAGAATTCAATCACAGAATCCACAGTATTACTATTTGTCAGCATAAACAAGTAGCATATTACATACCAAGATTCACATCAGGCAGCATTTTATCAAGGAACTGAGTCTCTCCTCCGTTAGGGGACAAGAAGTCAGCTAAAAGCTGGCTGTTACTTAGCTCTGGATGTTGCAGAAGTTTCTTTGAGACGGAAAGAAAGAAGTACATTAAAACTCATCTTTAAAAATCAGTTTCTTTATAGCAAAAAGATTTTCAAAGAGCATTATACTGCCACAGATAACATCATTTGTAAGAGATTACTGTTTTCAGTAATGTAACTTTATTTGAAACCTTTCTCTAACTCAAGTTATTTGGAAACAAACAAAAATAAGCAGATAGTCTTTTATTAGTTCTGCATCGTTAGTTTTAGAATATTCTTTGCTCCAAATGTTTGCTTGATACCTGCAAATATTCCTGAAACTCCTCCCTCTTGGATTTTAAGAACTCATAGTTCTTGGGGCCAATGATTCTCTTTGAGGGAAGCTGAGCATCAGGAAATGTACCTAACAGAGATATCAAGGAGATTAAATTATTCTTACAACACAGTAAACATTGGCTTCACTATTTTAAATTTCAGTTCAGTAATGAATGGGAAAAGTGGCTTTCCAGATTATTGAGAACATACCATGAAATTCTGTAAGCTTCGACTCAAGCACATAAAATTCAAGATACCTCCTGTAGACAGACCAGTGCTCAGGTTCATGTCCAACTGGGGAAAAAAAAGTTAAAAATAAACCAGGTGTTATCCCATCCGCGAGACAAATTAGCAACATGAAACATAAGCTGTGTTGTTACAGGAAAAATCTCAGTGACGTTAGTCCCCCATATTGCAATAACAAACTTTAACATATTTTTAATGTTAAACTGAAATACATACCTAGACAGATAGATATGGTAGACAGTTAGATATGGTAGACAGATAAGGTCCTAGCAAGGAAGTTATCACCTCATTTAGGGGATTCCTAAAATCTAAACAATGGAGTGCTGCATAAATTCAAAATCTATGAGGGATGACTATGTTAGATCTATTTTCAAACTTTTAACCAAATTATTTACAGAAATAGTACTTTGCTGAACAGTCCTCTGCATCATCAGCTTGAATACTGACCATTCTACATCTATCACTACATTATTCTTAAATACTTTCTGTTTATTGTGGAAGTATTAGTCTCACTAACACAAATCCACACAGCCTTTGGATGATGCTATTTTCCTCCACTTCATATGGGTGTATTGCTATCTAGATACTGATAAGCTAACTGCAAGCCAGGATGGTTCTCAATAAGCAAAACATTTTCATTTCCTAAGAACTATATTTTAAGATCATATAAAAAGCTGTTTATTGGTCACTATTCCAAAGTTCAGAGTAGGTGAAAGAAAAATATGCCAAGTGCTTATTAATATGAGTTGGAGGATAAATATTTTTGGAAAGAGAACATCTTGAACTCTGGCACAGAGTCTAAACAGAACTGATTCATGCTGAGGAATCAGTTCTCAACCTGCAAACACTGAATGTGATCATTTATCTTTCAAACACATTTCCTCAGAATTTTCAAGCCACTATTTCAAAATCAGAATACATATGCAAAACACACTGCAAGAGCCAACAGAACAGAGCACGCTAGAATATTTTGAGTTCACCTTTAAATGACACTTTAACCACAACACTGCATACCTGCCCTTCTATCATTTCTCTCTACATCAATGCAGAATACAGGAATTCTCTCCTTTCTGTCTTTCCTTTCCCAGGAGGGATCATCAAAAAAATCTACATATGGGATGCTAATTTTCCACGCAGCGAGGTTGCGGGGTGTATTTGGGGTAGTAACAGCCTCCTCGGGAGAATCATCCTCCATCACCATAACACCTTCCTCAATCTGTAAAGATTCAAACACAAAGATCTCCAGCTCTATTTTAATTGGTGCAGTTGATCTCTGCAAAACTTCTATGAGGTAATGAAACATAAATCAAGTTTTAAGTATGTGTCACTAAGTCATAAAAGGACAAAAAATCATTTCACTAATGGAGTTTTCATGTAGATGAATTTCTGGTTTTAGATCCACTTCAGATTCATTTGAAATTAGCAACTTTTAGCAATAACAAAAAAATTCTACTGTGCTATCAAGTTCCATAGCTGATACTTCAGGAAGAGGGAGTGGGACACAGAAGTAGTAAAGGAGACAGCTGGAATGAAAAAAAAACAAACACCTCTATTTAGAGTTCTAAACTGCTGAGTGCTTTCACCTTCTTCTGAAAACAATTCTGAGCCAGGTGAATAATACAAATTTATATTGACACTTTTACCTTCAGGCTAATGAACATGGAAAATGAACTAGCATTTTATCAAGGTAATGAACACTTAAATATTTTGTTTGTTAGGAACAGGTCAAAAGACTGAACTGACAGACATGCTGTAAAAAATAAACGGCTACCTATAGCTTCTGCCCAACTCCCTCCTCTTCCCTTTATAAAATTTTCCATTTGCCTCCCACCTGTGCTTCACATAACAATGTCCCATGCATTAAAGTCTACCATTGGCTCTATTCACGGCTGTTTAGCATGGAAGAAAAAGATTAATTGAGGGAGACACCCAAGACAAACGACAGAGGACTACTGGTTCATGATCTTTAGAGAAAATAATGCATCACAGACTAACTTGACAGCAATTTCTCCACTACTTTATGGTTTTAAGGTCCTGTGGCAAATTTCAGATGCAGAACCATGCATGCAGTCCTATGCATGCCTTATTACCTAGAATTATAAAATGGCATGGTAAGTTTATAGAGAAAAATTCATTGCTTACAAAAATGTCTTTATACTTTTAGTACTTCTCTGTAATAAAGCAATAAACTCAGAGGCACACAAACTAGGGATGTGGTCTTGGCTTGTGAATGAATATAGAGAAGACACGGCAACTTAATTAGTTGCCAGCACATGAAAACTGTGCAGTGAGAACAGCAGAAACTTATTATTTTCAAATAAGAAAGGAAAAAAAAACAACAAATCACTCAAAATGAACAGAGACTTAAAGTCAAACTTAACACTTTTACTCACAAAGTCATCTTCTCCTTCGTTTAAGTTATAGTTAGGCAACATAGCTCCTTCCATTGCAGAACTCTTGAATACACCTTTTATTTTGTTCCCTATTTTGCTGATTCCAAATGATTCTCCTCTCTTCTGTGTGGTCCTAGGATCACAGAAGCCACAGTTCACAATACAAGGCATATGATTACACAGCTGCTTAGTAGGCCATTGCACACCACTTGCAGATAAGAGAAACAACTCCATAAACAAGTAGCCAATCTAGTTACAGTTCCACTTAGATTAAAATTAATTTATGGTAATTCTATTCTCTGATCAATCAGCAAAATTTCTTGATTACACTTCTAAGAGATATGAGATCCCCATAGGCTTAACCACAAGTAAACTCTTAGAATAGTATCCTAGTAGTTCAGGACACAGAATAAACAATTAGTGAGGTACAACAACTTTGTTTTGACAGCAGAAACTGTGGCATTGCTACAGGCATGCACATCAAGAAGGTCATTGACTCTGTCCTTTTCCACGTCCTCATATTTAAATATTTATCCACTCCTGCCAAGTACTTTAAATGCTGCAGGTAGATGAATTTTCTTAATGGAATTTTACAAGCACGTATCATTCAAAATAGATCTCAATTTTTAAGCAGTAAGGACAGCCAAAAAGAATGTGCAAGAACCAAGACTGAGCATGAGAAAACAGATGCAACTGAAGAATCTTGGCTTGAATATCTTTCAGTCTGACTGAAAGACGAAAACTTTTTAAAGTCTTGCCACTTTTGACAAAGAATCCAAAAAGCAACAAACAAGGTACAGAAAAAGAAAGGTACTTGGGCAGGAAGCACGCTCTGTGTTGAGAGAACAGATTTTGTAGCATTTTTATGCCATTACACAAGTCCTGACACCAAAGATTATTTCTTGTGTAGAAATGCTAGTAATTCTGGAAAGAAAAATGTTTCTGTTGAATATGGAATCAGTCTGAGGCTGCTTATGGTGATTCAACATATCCAGTTGACAGGCAAGTTAAAAATCACTGTAGTGGACTGCAGAATCAAAGACTCAAAAGAAATTTATAGACTGATATTGAAAGCACAATTAGTACTTTAGAGGTCAAAAAAAATCCTGGTTTTTTCCTCTTAGACAAAAAATTTTTTACTACTGTACAGTAGTACCAATGTAACAGCCGGGACCAGAGGTAAAGCATCTTCATCACCGTGCAGACAAGATCAACTGCTGACTCCAAACACATGTGTATCTTAGTAATGATCTTCCTGTTTCTAATCTTACACAGACTGTGTACATGACTAAAATTGCATAACTTCCAAATAGTTCACTTTTGCTATCTCATATTATCATCTGCTCCAAAGCAGATTGGCACCATCTATCTTACTTATCTCTGCTATGCAAAGATAAGGTTGCTTGGCTGTTTGTAGTCTAAATTCATGCTTGAACAATTTCACTCTATTTTCAAACACCTTCTACTACACATTATTATGCTGAACTGAACTGTTTCACACTGGGGACCTTCCTGAATCTTGTTCAAGTGCTTCAACACTGGGCTAGAAAATACAAGCCTTAATGAGACAAAACTAGCTTTTCTGGAAGGTTAATATTTCAGACCTCTGGTTTGACACTTGAAGGAAGTTTTCATCATTCCTGTGAAAACTTGTGCAATCCTCAAGAGCTTCAGCAAAAACATTAACTTGCACAAGTTCAATGATTTGACAGGAGTACTCCAGGCTCAAAGCAGTTCTCTCCCACACTGATCATGATCCAGCTGAAGGCAGCACACTGAGTGCCTGTATTGAGCTGTGTGGAGCCAGGACTCAACCTGACAGCTAGGAACCAAAGCTGCCAGCCCCAGTGCTGAGCCCAAACGTGACGCTGAGTGAAGAAAGAGCAATCATTGAACTGGACAAGTATCAAGTGACAAACTAGGATGGAATTCTCATCACAGGAAGACAAATTCAGAACAAACACTGGTGAGGAAGAGGGTATGTGGACATTCTCCTCAATATATGGAGACAACATAGGTCTGGTTTAGCAAGTCCTTGGGCAAGCACACAGAGCACAAATCACATTAGATGAGCATAGCAAAAAATCTGGATGTCAGCAGAGATGGACAAACAACAGGACAACTGACATTTGAAGAAATGGAGAAAGACAAGAAAAAGGTATCAGGATGAAAATCTAATAGATTCACTGGCTAAGGAGAAACAGGAGAAACAATCTGAGGCTAGAAAGGAGAAAAGAGATGGAACTAGGACGGGGGCAGGTTCAAGACAAGAGGGGTGACAGAGGACAGGAGGTAGCCAGTTTGGAATAGAGACCAGATTTTTCAAGACATATCAACTCTGCTACTGTCAGAAAATATATATTACACAAAACTCGCTGGAAAAAGTATCCCACTCCCTCTGGTGCTAATCCACGTAATAGCAATATTAGACCATCATTCTACAGTTTACTTTCTCAGCAGGGCCCTCCATGGAGAGTCTATAGGTTCAAACATTCCTGATGAATGATGTGACAAGAAGGTGGAATACTATTTTTTTTTTTTAAACATTAAAGAAGTTACACATATCTAACATTAAAAAAAGTGTAAAATAATTGTTCACTCTATAACTGGGAATTGCAGAGCAAAGATTGCAGTAGTGCTCCTGTGCACTATGACATTCTTTAATCATGGATGGTTGCAAAATCATTTTCCCGCAGGATCCCTGCCTCGTTCAATGCACTGAACAGAACTAGGCAAGTGATAAGCCAGAGCTATGCAGCTGAAGAATGCTGTTGTGAGCCTCTTTGGGTCAAGAACTACCAGACCAGTTGTATATACCAGACAAGCTAGATATTAACATGCATGTGAAGTCACAGTAGCATTTCTTTTTGGCTGACTAAAATCCCTACACCCAGTTAGGTGAAATGCTGAACATATAATGCTGCACTTGAAAATCAATGAGCTGCATTTATATCTCAAGTACTTCTTATTGCTCAACAATCTAGCAAGTTTTAGCTCGACACACTGAACTGGCACATAAAACATAAAAGCATCTAATTACCTTGATTCCTAACCTGAAAAATTAAGTTGAAAGATTACTCATACTAGTCTTGAGGGAATTTATGTCATACTGATGCTCTGATAAATTCTAAGGAATATTGCATAACGAAAAGATTGTTTTCCAAGTTTAGGGAGCATGTATTTAAAGAGGCATAAGTAATGATAAAACAAACCACTAAACAGCTAAGGCAATAATGAGTGGTCACAGACTACCTACAGTAAATTATAAAATATAGCAAATATTGTAATCCAACCTGTAACAACCACAAAGGAAACTGAAGAGAACTAATTTGGGGACCTGTTGGTTTTGACTGCTTGACACTAATCATTAAATGGTTATATACGCATGCAATGCTAAGACAATGATCACCCTGAATACAGCTATACAAGATAAAACAAGCTCTTATGGGGACAAAACCTCAAACAGGATCAAGAAATACGACACAGAGTAAAGGAAATTTTGGGGCAGCCAGTAGTCACAGGCCAAAAAAAAGGCTTCAAGTTCTGCAAATATATTTCAAAACAAATGACAACAGACAAACTGTTAATAGCAAACAATGTTCATGTATTGCAAACTGGTGAAATTAGTAATGAAGCAATTTCTAAACACTTGTGAAGAGGACACGGGAAGTAAAGCTTATTGTGAGGAGAAATGCACTTTAGTCCAGAGAAGACATACATATGTTTTTCACAAATAAAATGGACAGTTAACTACTGTTATAAAGGCTGTGTGATGAAGTCATGAGAGATGCAGCGTAACTAACACACATTTATTGAGTGTTAGACTTACCGTATGTCATCCAAACTCAGGCTACTTCTGCAACAACAGGCACATAAATTACCTCCAGAGCCCAGCAGAAAATAATGTTAAAATCAAAAAACAAGCCAAAAAAAAAAAACCAAGCCAAACTTGACAGACCTATACCAACAAAACTGAACCAGCTTTGACCATCACCACAGATCAACAGAAAAGGTGATACAATTAGGAGTTTGACCTAAAATCCTAAGAAAGCGAAACACGAACAGTACCTGCACATTTCATCACATGCTTAGCCTTTGAATTTAAAACCTCAGTTACTGAATATTTCAGGTCTTCACTGACATTCAGCACACACAACTGTCAATTTATAGAGAACAACTTTCAATTTTAGAGTTCTCTGTAATGCCAAACAGGCAGCTAACTTTTTCTACAACCTATGTCCAGAAGTCATGTAGGAATCCAGTTAATTTGGCCAATAAAACGAAGAGGCTGTGGACTTATTTTTTGTAATAATACATGCCCCCTCTCCCCCTTTGTATTAGCTATAGTAAAACTGACTATTAAAAACTAAAATATATTTTGTAAATTTTTGTTTCATAGGTTTTAAGAACTGTCATATATTTTTTACATTCTACATAACCTGGTACATAAAACCAATGCCTCAGACATCAACCCACTAATTTCAACAGGGATCTTTAAAAGAATTAACTATTAACACTGTCACCACCCACAGGACTTTAATTCTCCAGAGCTACTGCATTCAGGACAAACTGATAGGGGATTAAAACACTAAAATTTTAGATTTTGTTTTACAAAAGGGTTTGATTGTAAGACATCTTACACTGTCTTCAGCCATGTTAGCTGCAAAAGTGGAAACATAACCTACCAAGTTAGAAATTATGGTGACTATGACATTGCACAGAACTGTTCACAGACTTACTTCCATGGATTTTACTCCTAACCACTTCCTGAAATTGTTCCTATCTTTTGTATTTCGTCCTTTAACTTAAAAAATCCTTTCACATCATTGCTATCCCAATGATGAGAAATGAGGATGCATGTACCTCTATTGGTGGTCACAGCATGTAGAAAATCAAGACAGATATACAGCTATCCAGAAATCTGTGCTTTTATACTACATGACAGCTTTTCTTTCTTTGTTAGACTTCCAATACAGAATACCTTTAAGTAATGTATTATAAATACATAACTGTGAGAGGGGAAGAGGGAATACTCGTCGTCTTCTCCACGCTATCCAACTCAAGGTGACAGAATTGGACCTTAGAGAACCAGTTATCACTGGCCACACACATGAAACATTAGATAGAAAACATCAGTTATGGAGCTAAAACTGTTGACAACCACAGGTGGTTATCAAGTTGTCAGAATATCCTCAATGTGAATTCTTTACACTGCAGAAACACTTGAGACTTCCCATCTATTGCCTTAGCACACATTATTTGCCCTATTTGTAGCACAAAGCTATGATTATTTTGTACAGATCAAAGAAGTGATTCAAACCAAAAATTACACAGTCACTTCTTCCTACCTTTCTACCTGTATTTTCTAGAAACTCTATTTTTCTTGTCTTAGAGTAAGTGAAATGTTTCAACACATTACCCACATGCGCATCCACAGGGATTTCACACCTACTCCTAGCTGATTTTTAAAACCAGCAGCATCTATGCAACATACACACAGTACCCTTAGCAAAGTATCAAAGATATGGGAAACAAAACTCATCTCTTTGCACGTAATTTCTTTCAAGTGGAACTAAGGCTTGAATAGGGAAGAGAAGGCAGGACAAAGGATATGGACTGACATCTGGAATAATTCCATAACTGGCCTTTTTCTTCCCCTTGGCAGTGACTGCCTGTACCAAATTCTGCAGGGGGAAACTCCAAAGCAGCAGGCAAACTACTTGCAGATAGGATCTCTGTTTCAGGGAAATAATCACTGAGGCACCACTTCAGGAACATAACCTTGTATCATAAATCAGCATGTATACTGAGGGCATTCAGATTGTTCCAAGATGTAAACCAAATACATTTTCACTAATACTGTGGGATGCTGTGACAGTCCCCAAACAAAATCTGCTGATTTTGTAGCCAGAGATGTATTTCAAAAACTCCAGGTAGACACTGCCTGTAATTTCACCCTTTATATTTTTAAAAGCAGAGCACCTTTTAGGAGGTGACCTAAATTTTCATACTTTAGCTAGATTTAAGAAGCGTATGACAGGGTACTTCCAACACCTGAGATGAATAATTTTGGGGAAGAAGCCAGAAAGCAGCTTTAAAGGTCTAGATGAAACCCTGCAGCCATCTTCAACAGAAGGTGAAGTGTGTTTTAAGGTCACCATTCCTAGGGGAGCACCATGTAGGAAAGAGATGCTGTTTGGTCTAGCTGCACTCCTTGCCTCTTTGCTAAGAAACAGAAGCTTGCCAGCACCAATGTTAGAAAGCACTGCACCAAACCTGGATCTACAAGAACTAAAAAGACTACATAACAGATGTCACCAATGCAGATATATTAAAGAGAACAACCATGTAGTTTTTAAAGAATGGGCGCAGGGAAGAAAGGTACATTCCAGTAATACAACTCACAGTAGACTGCAAAACAAGGCTGCTGCTACGTCTATCTCTAATAAAAGCAGAAACGGTTAAATAAATTGCTGTTACTCCTCTAAAAGAGTTTGCCATCTAAGATGATAAACACTAGCATTTTCCATTATACCACACATCTTATTTCATACCAGGAAAAAAAAGCCCATCCAAATGAAAGATAGTCTCACTGAAGTTTTTGTTCTTTTGGCTAGGCCATAAGAGCAGCTCAGTTGGGCTAGTCTATGACTGAGCCATCTAACATACAACGAAAGACATGAAATCATGAGACCTCAAGGTTTATCAACCCAACCCCACATTTGGAGATCACCCATCCACATCACAGGAGATGCTCTTCCCCACAGGCCCTAAGGAGCCTGAAGGTGGTCTGTAAGTACAAGTAGTCCAAGCCCAGAAACAAGGCTTCTGACACTACATTTCTGCAATGGATTTGGAGGATAAAAAATGCATTTGACCAGGGAGAAATGGCAAATCCCCCTGGTCACAACATGAGGAGATTCTCGTTGTATGACAGGTTGGTCAGACACAGGGTACACTGTATCTATCACTCTAACAACTGAAATGCAAGAAGACCCAGCTTTGCACCACTAAAATGCTACTATATATACACTGTCAATTAAATCACCACGATATTTCCATGTTGTCTTATTCTCACTGTACAATTAGTTTTCCCTTTCCTCTTCTCAAATGTTGAGGTCTAAATCACATTTTAAATTCTTTAATGCCAAATACTTCAAAGTGATGAGACATCTTCTATAGTATTGCTTGCTCCTCTAATATGTAATTTGTTCATTTAAAAACAAAAATGTTGAGCTACAAATTTAGTCAAATTAATATCAGGAAGTAGAAAAATTCCTATGGTTTAATATTCTGATGTTTTAACTAACAACCAAAGACAAACACTTAAAAACTCTACCATACCTACCTGTTAAACTTTGAATTGCGTGTCGGTGACTCTGCTCCTCTTAAAAGGTGTCTGAAGTACTACGGCAGTCAAATAAGGTATCAAAGAAAACACTGGATTAATTGAGGTAAAGGTTACTATGCAACAACACTGCAAAATTTAGGAAACAAAAACAGAAGTAATAGACAAGCTGACCATAGGCAAGCTGACCATAATCACACCAAGTGTTCGGTGATGTGGCATTGAACTAGAATAAATTCAATTTTCCTACTGAGATTCGCCCAGCTCTGGAATGCTAACTGAAGTGGAAAATGAAGCCATATTTTTCAGTCCCACATAGACATGACTGTTGTAAACAGAGTATCCTACACAAATACAATCTCGCTTTTAACACTACTCTAAATCTTTCACGCTTACCTCATCACTGTGACAGAACATAGGAGTAAAAACATTCTCAAGCAGAGAAAGTACATGCTCGTAAGCCTCAAAAAGACACCGCATAGTTTGGAGTTTCACAACATCCATATATGGACCATCAGCAACTGTAAAAAAAATAATTATAAGTATGAATAGAGATATACATATAGACATAAAAAG
Source organism: Dendrocincla tyrannina (assembly GCA_035047865.1). NCBI lineage: Eukaryota > Metazoa > Chordata > Aves > Passeriformes > Dendrocolaptidae > Dendrocincla > Dendrocincla tyrannina. The sequence goes on along the minus strand of JAWWMP010000116.1, from coordinate 79,821,540 downwards.
TGCATTTTTTTTCTGGTCTGAGGTTGTGATTACTTTGCAAGCTACTATAAGTTTTACAAATAAAAAATAGAAATAAACTGACAAAACAAGGCACAATATAGCAAGGGGATAGCAATTTTTAAAACGGACAAAAAAAGACAGATTACAGCAAAATTTGTCTTCACTTTAATAGAGAATGCTGTTTAAATTCCAGTGTACATTATTCCTTTCAAATTTAAACTTACTTCTTTGAATCTCTTCCACAATGAAAGGGTCAAATCTAATTTTGTCAATGCTTTCATCCAAACAGTAGGTTTTGTAAATTTTCTGTACTTCCTCATGAAGAGACATCTTTTCAGTATCTGATAGTTCTGGTCGCAAAATTCGATCATTGAATTCCTCTGGGAAGCAGAGGAAAGAACGCATTTCTCGATCAACTTGGCAAACAAACAGCATCTTGAAGCACCCTATACCATCAACTCATTTTCCAGCAGATACAGTAATTTGTAAAACTTTAAATTAATAGAAACATAAGGCATTTCAAAGTCTTAGCTAATAAGGCAGCTGCCTCCTTACTAGCTATAATTCACATTTGTTAATAAAATTAATACTAAAAATATATTGAAATTAAAACAAAGTATTTCTAATCCTAATCACAGCAAGTATAAATCCATTAAGTCATTCCTGGCATAATAATTAATCAGATGAATGATTTTTTTCTTCCTAAATTACCCAGTTGTAGGGTTTTTTTAGCATGATTTCATGCTAAACACACAAGAGACACAGAGATCCAACAACCCTTTATACCAATCATCTGCCCATCTGCCTACTCTGCTATTTCATTCCTGAGACCAAATTCATTGCAATAATTTCAATAATATCTTCATTACTGTTCAGTCCTATTTGATTTTTAATTAATTATTTTCCGCAGTAAGTGTTCCTTATCTAAAATATTTCTATCAAGTGAAAAATCACCTAGAGCAGAAAATTTGGGGCAGCATAGGTGAAGACCCCTAAATCTCATTTTTTGTTTTGTAAGCTAATACACAGATCTGCCACCTATGAGAATGCAAGAGAAGTTTACAAGGCAAAAATGCCAAGTTTTACCCAAAAAAATAGACTAACCATAGGCAACAGAGTAAACTTTCTGCTAAAGGATTATGAGCACATAAGAAGCACAGAGATTATCTGTATTTCTCTTCTGCAATGATTAACGATTTCTGCAATATTTTGTAAGATTAATTCTAATTTCATTTCACATATTTCCAATATATGTATGGGCTTGGGATATAAAGGCACATCCATTATGTCCTATGCAATATGAAAATGCTTACTTAACAAAACCAAACAGCAATATCACTTTGATAAGCCAGTAATTACTTGCTGACCAAAAAACTTGAAACAAACCACTCAAATTTATAAAAACTTCACAGAAAACCTTATCATGGGAAAGCAGACAGCTTTTCAAACAACAACTTTGTAATGCTAAAACCAAGTGCACACTTCATAACCAAGGTACAGGTTGCTGAATAAAATGTTTCAACACCTTTAACATTATGTTTCTGTTATTTACAAAAATCAGAATTTTACAGCTAAAAGAACATGAGAAGCTTTTAATGATGAACAGCTCATTTTAGAAATACCTCAGTAACAACATATTTAAAAAAAGGCAGCTGTACTTTGTATCAGTGGTCAGAATTTTTTTTCTTACAAGAATATTCTATTTTAAAATGTACAGCTTCTATCAATAAGCAGAAGTACACTCAAGACCTACAGTTCACACCAACTTTAATGTTGCCAAGATTAGCATTGAAGAATTGGGACACAGTGAAGTAAGTGAGCACAGATTCTGAAACGTAATCTCATGCTAAACAATGTCACCTAGTTCTGAGACTGAATATTCACTTCAACCTGCACATGCTTAAAGATAATCAAATAAGCTGAGCACACGTATGAAATCTTACCCACAGTCAGGCAGAACTGCAGCACATGTACTGCCCCTTCCTGTTTCAGGAAGTTCATAAACCGAAATAAAAGGTCTTGCTGATCTCTGATCTCCTTTAGCTCCAGTTTCAGTACCTGAGGAGGTTAAAAATGCAGTTGGTCAATTTTCAAACTTTCAGTGAGTACATAAATAGTGCCAGGTGTTGTAGAACAGAAACAGCAGGTAAAGCAAAACACTTATTCAAAATAGGAAAGGAAATAAATGCTGCCTTTGCTTACGGATGGTTTTTTATTTCTTGGCTCTGCAAACTTCTGAAGGAAAGGAACCAATGAAGAAGTAGGCTCAGTTGCTATCTCAGGCTGCAGAAATAAAATTATAATTGTTAAGAAAGCTTTCTTAATGGGTGAACAAATTGCTACTGTTTTAATTTTTTAAGTACTCACTGGACTATCATCAATGAAGATCAGCAGCAAATGGTTGACTGTGTCCTGCAAGAAAACACAATACAAAATGAATATTAAAGAAATTCAACAAAATAGATTAAAATAATTTCAATACTCTGTTATGCCCAAGTTTAAACCTGTGAGTATATTAATACTTTTAAAAAAGCACAGCCTGGGAACACATGTCTGAGAATTGACCTTCAACAGCCTCTTTCAAGTTTTTGCAAGTCAGGGAACTTCTGAAGAGACCTGCACAGAAACATTCTTTACTGGTGGAAGAAAGCTCTACAAAGTACTTTTACTGTAAGCACAAATCTAATGAACTACTAATACTTCCACAGATATAGTACTCTCTGTTTGCACCTAGGTGGTGCCTGCATAAGTACTGCAATTTTCCCTATTAAAATACATGAATAAGCAAAATGAAAGACTGGAGCATTCTATCTTTACAAATGCTCTTTTATTTAAAGAATTAAGAACAAAAGCATTTATTTCAATATGGCTGCAAAAAAGGCTGTTTTACTTAAGACTGCTATAAAGATCCACATGATGAGAGCTGAAGTACTCCAGCCCTTGTCTAAATGTTGCAATAGCAATCAGCCATTTGAAGAAGTTTACACCAGCCCAGCATTCTCCCATTTGACAGGAGATTAGTAGTCCTTCATTAAAAATACATTCTTAAGAGATTACACCTATACTGTTATTTTAGTTAGTTCAGTGAGTTAAACACTCAAACCAGTTACATGAACAAACAAAACCATTGGCCACAAGATTCCTTTTCCTTTTTCAGTCAAAACGCACAGAAAGTCAGTCATTCTGCATCATTTGCTTTACCCACAACCTACTTAGTAGGAAAACAGTAATATTGAATAAATTAAGATTATTCTTGTGTTCCAAAGCCTTACAGGATCAGCTAAGAAATCCATTGAGGGAAGAAAAACAGAACCAGGCAGAATCTCTCTTATCAGAAGAGCCAGGGATCTGAAAATAAAAGAAATAAAAATACAAATGAAAAATACATTAAATCATTTTCTAAGTGAAGTTTCCAATGTCATTATATACTGCTGGGAAACATTTTAGGGTTTAATAACATCAGAAGAGTACTATTTTAAATACAAATCAAAAAAATCATAAACCAAGGGGTAAGAGGAGGGGTCGAGGAGGATAACTTGGAGTTCATTCTTTCACTTCCCAATATCGTACTACATAATATATAGATACTTAAAAAATACAATTCTAAATAATTTCTATACCTGCACTCTGTTGACTTTGGGGGCAAAATATAAGGAAAAAGAAGTTCAGTAAGTTTTCTTAAGTAGTGAAGTTCTTCTCTTCGGCTTCTCAAAGCAACATGGAGTTCTGGTCCGTATTCTTCTAAAGCAGCTTGCTGCAAAAATTCTGCATTTTTTACTGAAGGTAAAAAACAGTATTATGAGTTGTTTAAACTTTTTCTTACTGTGAAAGAAAAGGCAATTGCTGTTCATTTGAGCTAAAAAGTAAATACTTTTAGTATATATACAACTGCCAAAAGGATAAAATGTTGAAATTTTACGAAAGAACCTTGGCTGAGATTCTGAAGCCTGGCTATGTAAAAATAAAACCTCACATTGAAATAAAAATTCCTTCACCAAACAATTGTTGTTTGCATGGTATCCAGAATGGTTTCTCATTTATAATTATCGAATAACTCATTTTCAGCTGCTACTTCACATATCTGCCCTTAGGAAACAAATCTTTTCCTTTAAAACACTGAAGAAAATGGCCACATTTTCCACGTCGTATATGTAAAATACAGTTCTTTGCTGCTAAAGAAAAATGTTTCCAACTCCTTGGTAGAAGTCAAAAGAAATATGAAATTTGGCATAAAGAGCACTGCAAGATTATCTAGTATCTTGAAATTGTTGTTGTGCCATGAATGACATCCAACGTGATTATGCTATGCCTCATTATTCATATTATTCATTACCACTAGTCACAGGATCAATGGCATATATTTATGGATATCACACAGACGTTTTGAAGGAAGGAAGAAAAGTTCATGACTCCAGTTAAAGTAAACATCTATGCTTAAAAGTTGAATGAAACCACATTTAGTAGATACAGCATTGTGGAACACAGCCTGTGAAAAAAGTAAAAGATAACAGCAAGTGTTTCCCCATATTCCTCCAATGTGTGGTTTTAATATAATTTTTACATTAGGCTTATGAGGATACTTTGACTTAGATAATAACTAAATATGATACTGGTCAAAGTCTCGTTGTAGCTTATAAACATGAACCTAACTTTTCAACATACTGATCAACTTGATTAATGCACATATGAAATCATTCTATCTATGAGTTAGTTACAGTACAGACACACAAATCCTTTCACCTATAACTGCTCATCTGGCATATAATGGAAAAACTTCAAGAAGCATTGCTAAAGGATCTTGATTGCTCTGAATAGACAAAAAAAAACATTCTTGTTCAGTATACAGAGATAGAAATTCAGTATTTTTACTGTGGGGAAATAAAAATTAAAACAGACTACAAATATGTACTGCAACTTTTTCCCTATTTTTCTCTGCAACCACCAGAGGAAAAATGCAAAAGGATCACTTTTTTTAAAAAAAAGAAGGCATAAGGATGAAAAGACATAGCAATATAATCTCAAGCATGCATAAACAAACATTCAAACTTGCCCTTTGAAACTGACAGCATAATAAGTCTTTACATTACCTTTTTGCCTGGCCTTGGCTATCACTTCAATGTGTTTCATTGCTGCCTTGAGCATCTTCTTTGTTACAACAGTTGGAATATCCACCTAAAGAACAGTTTTAAAATAAACCCAAAACCATTCTATTTTTTTCCTCAAAATTTTTTAAGACAATTATCAAACATATTACTTTACTCCTATGTCCCCATTCTAACCATAAAATGAATCAAGAAACAATCTATGAATTTTCTAGATGAACTGACTGTATGCCCATTCTTCTGGGCACACCATGTAACAGCATACAGAACTAAATGCCATAAATGACACAGTTAACATATTTATTGTCAACTCGTTCCCATTATGATTTTTCCATTGCAATAAATACAGAAACACAGCAAGATTTCTGAGTCACAATGTAGGAAGCCTAGTTCTGTGTGAAGATTTGATCACCAACAAAAGCAACAACTATGCTCTGCTTCTAGTACTTCTGTACCTTAACACTCTGCAATCATGTCCACAAGGACTAAAAGCAAAGAGAAACCTCATACACAGAAAAAATGTCACACCGCAGGTGACAGCAGAACCAAAACAAAATTTGAGATACAGAGTCAGGAGGAGCATTAGTGCCAACAAAGATACCATGTGATCATAAACCGAACAAAAACCACGTATGATTTAATCAAGGACTGTATTAGGGTCCTGCATTTATATTTTCTCTGATGGCTACGAAAATTAAAAGAGAATTGTAGAACAATTCAGGCACAAATGGACCTCAAAATGTCTTAGAGCTACTCCAAGCAGTCTCTGATTAGGGTGCTCAAGGCTGTATACATCCTAGCACTGAAAACCTCCCGGGACGAAGACAGTCACCTCCTCCAGCCCCAACCACCTTGGTGGCCCCTTTGGTTCCACCTGCTTTACTCCCTTGTAAAGAGGAGCCCAAAACTGGATCAGTATCCTAGATGCCATCCAAAGAGCATCAAGTAAAGGCAGATAATAACTTTCCTTGATTGACTGTCTCTGCTCATGTTATTACACCCCAGGATGCTGTTGATCACCTGCCACTGATGGCTCATATTCAGCTCTGAGCCTACAAAGTCCTTTGCAGAAGGCAGAACTTCTCTCAGCAGCCAGTCAGTCCCCAGCCTGTACAGTCTCAAGGGATTTCTCTTTATCTCCTACAGCAGTTTTCATAGAAACTCATCTAGAAACAGATTTACTCTTTGCACGCTCTTTAATTTAAGCAAAAGATGTCTCAGAGATGCAAAAACATCTACTTGTAAATGTTCAAAATCTAAGACTTTCGAATAAGTTTCTGTCCCAATGGAATTTGTCCCTCCTTGATATAGCATAAAAGTGCTTCTTGCCAGACAAGGAAAGAGTGAAATTCCAAAGGCCACCAGAGCTGAGAGAAAAGTTGTTTGTTTATTCAGTCATACACGGACACTAATATATATTCCTCCACACTCTCCTGTAATATTTGAGGTGCACAGCTACAACCTGACCTGGCCAGCCTAGACAAGCCGGTACAATTGATTAAAACTGCCTAAAAGTAAGGTCAATAAGGCCAAGGCTATTTACAAGCAGGAAAGGAGGAACTTCTCCTTATCAATGGAAAATCCCGTCTTTTGTGCCTCACATTTCAACAGTAATTTCTATAAATCAGGAGTTTCCTACGGAACATAGGGATAGGGCAGCATTTATTCCTGCAGAAGTGAAAGAGCACAGCAAGCAAGCTGTTGACACTGTAGTTGACAATGGGAACTTTTGACAAAAACTTCAGTCAGATGCAGGGCTATCTACACCACACTGTACAAACGGAAACCCTTTCCTTTCCCTTCAAAACCCATAACCAACCCAGAAATGGCCACAACAAGGAAAACCCGATTTGAAGTATTTCAGCATACACTTAAGAGCAGACTGAAGTGCTTGTTACATTATTCAACAACCATGCTTCAAAAAAATCCACCTAGACAGCTTTAAACAGAAAACAAAAGCATTCTTTTCACGATAGCAATTCGTAATTTTGCACCTCAATTCAAAAGCAAAAGATTCTTTGGCAAAAAAAACATTATAAAGATATAACCTAAAAAATGGAAAATAATCTGTTTTTTCTTACACAATTCTTCCTTGACTTGAACACTTCGTCTCTATTAGCTAGAGCTATTGCTTTCAATTATTTAGTAATAAATCTACATCAAAGTACAGCTTCTAAGACAAGATATATGACTATTTTATTTTGCAACTGGTGATGAACTTCTCCTCAAATGAGATCATAAAGGACAGTGTATCAGAGCTGAAAGGCTATAAAACATTGCTATAACCCTTTTCTGCTAACTACTCAAGCTTTAAACTAGGAATGATGAAATGACACAAAGTTGGTACTTTATTTGCAACATGCATATAAACTCTTAATTTCTACACAGAACATTTTTCATAGTCTATTAATTGAGGCTACCTGAATCCGTATGTGGGTTTGTGCATATACAGACACATTTATGCAGCAGGAAAAAAGCATGAGCTCAAAAATACAGCATAGCATAACACACCATACTCCCCTGCACAGCTGAGCATGCCAAGTTTCAATTTTGTTCCAAAACACAAGCTATTATGAGTATCTTTTCTCTTGAAGAATCTGTACCACTTCACACAAAGAGACAATATAATATATTATTTTGTAGAACACATGCAAATAAATCTAAACATTTGTAAAGAACAATTCATTTCTGGGATTACCTTTATTTTGTACGTCCCCTGACAGTGCTTAATACTTGCACACATCTTAAGTCTTTGTTGCACATATACAATACCAATATACACAGAACTGAAGATATTACATTTAAATCATTACTGTCAAAGGTAATTATGGTAAATGAACACTCTACTTAAAGATGCTACAGCCAATCTAATACAATTAATACCTTATTACATGATCAGTAGAGGAGACATGACAATTTTCTGAGTCATCAAAAGATCCAAAAACAGTGCAACTAACACTGGCAGGTATTACAACTGCAAACTGAATTTTAAGACCTTGGTCTAAATTTTTACTTTGAAAGATTTACTGAACTTCCACAGCTCCATACAATGTGTGTGCTACATGGACATTTCCTAATCTTCCCCCATGTTCACTTTAAAAACCAACATGCCTGAGTTAGAGTAAACAAGAAAGTCATCTGGATTTGATATATAACAAGGACAGAATCAAGCTGTTAATCAGTCATGACAGAGTACATGTACAACTTGTAGTTCAGGAAATATTGCTGTTACTAAGGCGGGGGGGAAAAAGACACACATTATTCTCCAACAGAGGGGCCAGCGCTGAATAATTCTGGAAACTGACTTTAGCAACTCTTCCTGCTTAGAGCAGCCAGAAAGTTAGAAGCAGTTCCTGTAAAACAGACTTGAAGCACTTTACCAGAAAAGAGAATGTATGTGCTAATAGATTAAACACAACAAACAAAAACTTTTATCTTTAGTATTCAGGATGTTTCTTAAGAATTGCACTAATATAAGAACCGTACCTGTTTTAATTCTTCTAGTAAGCTGTTCACCTCATGACAGTCTATTCTTTAGAGACAAAGTATATACCTTGTTTGAATTTTAATGAGTCAAGCAAGCGGTAGCTATAAGACAGGTACACTGCTAACCATTTTCTAATATGTCTTTTTCAATAATTCTTGAAATTGTGTCCGCTTGGATTAAGTTGCTAAAAGAGCATCACAAGGTTTTGATAATGCCTTGCTCTGGTGTGAAAAATATTCACAAATAATTGGGACACAAGGGACCTTCACAGAACACTTATTCCAATCCCCTGCCAGGGACATCTTTCACTAGAACAGGCTGGTTCAACTGCACATTGAACACTTCCAATGATGAATCTTCAGAGATGGTTTACCACCGGGAATGCAGTAAGCTCCAGAAGGAGGGAGTAGATACCACAAGGATCTCACTTAGGTGGTCAGAAGCTGTCTACACAGCTTCTTACTCTGTAAGACTGACTTTGGAATCACAATATTTTTAAAAAATTAAAGAACTCACTACATATGGATATCAATTATATCTGATGGAAATACATGAATACCTTTAAGTTGCCATACCTTGTGAATTCTCCGAACTAACACAGATGCAAAAAACCGCAGTGTGCCTCTCAGTTCATCCACCGAGGATTCATCATCAGTAATATTTCTGCAGTGTTGTAAAAGCACACCATGTAAAGAAACAGAATAAAACACATTTCTAAAATGCATAAAACCCAATGACACTATTAAAAGCAGGAATAAGAACATTCGAAAGTGATATTTCAACTGGTATTAACTGAAATGAAAGCTACCAGAAAGTAAGTAGTCTATTCAAGCAAAATAAACAATAGTGCAAGCAGCATTCCCACTATAGCTGTGCGCACAATGGCTTAAGAAATATGTCAGTAAATTGGAATGATATACCAATTCTTGCTCTCATATACTATCTGCATGATTTTGATTGAGTGAAATGTAACTTAGTTTCTACATCTGTAAATGTATCTTTATTCAGTGGCATAAAGGAAACTGAATTCAAATTATTTGAAATGGTTTCTGCTTGGAAACAAAGAACTTAAATAGATTTCCAGTACGCCTTTCAGAAGCATTTTCACAATGTCAAAATATCATCTAAACTTTTAATCTGTTTTGCCAGTTTCCATATGCTGCAATAAAGTATGTTCAGTGAAAAATCATGGCAAAAATAATTCAAAGCTGACTCAGGAAGAGAAATACCTAACTCCATGACTTTTTTGGAAAACTGAAAGAAAACAGGAAATACACTACGTCTCAGACGCAGAAACGGCAAATAAACTGAGTGGAAAAAGAGACCATAATAACAGCATTCCACACAAGGCAAGCAAAAAACCAAAAATCTACCAGCAACTCACATGAACATTAGAGTATGATTAACAATATTGGTAAAACTGCAGCATAACACTATAACAGCTGAGTAATGACACAACAAAGAAAGTCACATCTTGCTTTACTTAATGACCATATGCAAGAGTCAACACACTTTTTAGTGGAGTGTATATGTAGTAAGTACAAATATTATTTGTGTTAAAAAAAAATAATCACTACAAGCAACAACACGACATTTAAAAATAATTAAAAAAATGCATAAACCATCATTTTACATTATTCAGCATCCAATTTTGTAAAGCAGTGTTCGGTTGGGTCATACAGTGTTCAAATCCATGTAGAAGATTAAGTGCTAGGTACACATATTAGTGACCTGACAGTCAAACTATGCAACTAATTGCATAAAAAAACACCTCAAAGAAAGCAGCCTGGCATAAGAAACACAACCATCCTCCAACAGCTAATCATACACAGATAAGAATACTGTAGGGGAAAGTTTAGTTTGTTTTCAGATCAGCAGCTGGCATTTTAGAAGCAATAGTGTTAGCATTGTCAAAGGGATTAGCATTGCCAAGGGATTAGCAAACAAATTGTATTGCTATATTACTAGTATTTGACAGACAACGAGATACACGAAGTAATTTGGACCAAGAAGTTGATATATTATTGACACTTGGATAACCAGAATCTTGGCTAACTCTACTTGGACATGACTTTAAGTCACGTACTCTCACAATGTGCCATAGGTTTGCAAAGATTTTCTTTTAATCACCAGCAGACTGAAGACTGGTGAAAAAAAAAAAAATCATGAACCTGTAAAACCTCAAATCTCTAGTGACACAGTGGAAGATCCACTGCATTTTTCCAGAACTTTAGGAATAACTTAAAAACACAACTGTCAGTGTAACAGAGATGTGCTAAAAGAAAAAGGCTCAGTCTTAATTGTAAACAGTTACAGAGTCTAATGCCTCAAGAGAGATACACCCATCTGCTGTTGCATGCAAAATCTTACAGGATCTACTCATAAATGAAAATCACATATAAATACTGAAGTGATTTTTTTTCTGTGTGTCAATTCTTACAAAATTTGGCTAACTCCTACAAAAAAGATGCAGAAAAT
>JAWWMP010000116.1:79781243-79810373 GCA_035047865.1 Dendrocincla tyrannina | reverse complement strand
CTAACTCCTACAAAAAAGATGCAGAAAATAAGTTCAAGAAAATAAAAACATAAAGCTATGGTTTGCAACTCAATAAAAATCCTGAACTTTTCTTGCATTACTTGCATTTAAAATAGAAGCAGCTCCATATGTGAAAACATTAGGTTTAATCACTATCAAATAAAAATGTTTTAATAGTAATGTGTTACAAAAATATGGTAATTACTAAGTTCTAATGTAATCTGATAGAACTGGAGTTGCAATAGCATCAATGACCAAAAAAATTCACTAAGTATAGAGTGACTCTTTCAAAATTTACACTCTTCTATTCAAAATGATGTTGGTATAAGCAAGATATTACAAGGTTTTACTGTAAAGCACAAAGCATGAACAGTAGACTCAGACCAGTGTTTTGTAGCTCTACAAACTTGGATTACTATGCTCTATTCTTCCCACACAGCTGAAAAAAATTCCTAAAACAAATATATAAATATAACCAGTATGAATACCTTGACAAATACCAAACAAAAATACACAGAGGTATAATCACCTATTTCAATAGAGTTCACTGAATTTTAAGTATTAATTCTCATTCCCCTAAAGTGACCCAAATTTAGGGATGTTTGCCTTTAAACTTTAACCTGGTAATAAAATACAACAAATTCTTACACAGTTTATTAATGAAACAAACATAAACCACAGCTTTTCTCTGATATGGCACTTTATTTCCTGAGCAATAAATCTGTGATTTTATCTTGCAACATACACTTCTGGTAAACATTACACTTCCCAGGCTTCTGAGTGAGATACATCCTGGTAACACTGATGCCACTGATTTCCAGAGTGTGCAAGGTGCTGCAGGACAGCATCAGTTGGCACAACACCAAAAAAAATTTTTATATATATATAAAAGAGGTAGCTTCAGTACAAATTCCATTCATGTGAAAGGGGGGCAGTTAGCATAAGGAGTTATGCCCAGACTTTATGGCACGGGAAAGCAGGAAACAGTTTTACCAGCCTACTCTGGAAAGTATGAATTGCCTGCTGGTGGTTACCCAACCACACTGCTAAATAAGGATAGTCTGGATGCAAAAGCTTCTGATTTGGCTCTGTGAAGAATTACCCCGAGTCAGTGAGGTTTGTTAGCTCAGAAAAAAACATGTCCTGAATGCAGGAATCCTTTGTCCTGGGTGAGCTGAGCTTTGCAAACTGTGCAGGTACAGCTAATTAGGAAAATTCAGAACTGGCATGCTCTACAAGCCAGACCTCAAATGGTGGCACACAGACACACAGTTCAGGCCTCCCTGCACAACTGTTGCTGGAAACACAGGGAAGCAGAGAAACACATGAATGTCTAGATGAAACCAGACCAGATATTACTGTTAAGCTGACACCAGTAAGCCTTTCAGATCCAAGATGTTTCCTGTAAAATTATTCGGATATCACTGCACTCACTATAGCTCACTGAACTCCCAATACTTCAGGTTTATGGAAAGCTTAGTAGGTTTGATCAGCATGGTGTGAATTTATGGAGCTAGTTCAAAAGCTGGAGGTGCAGCCAGGCAAAAGTAAAGACAGTGCAGAAACACCTATACTGCTCACCAGAGGGCAAGATGTAGCAGAATCTAAGCTGGTTGGCTCCATACCAAGTGTATTTTACACCACACTTCAAACTAGCCATATTACTATCCCCACCAGACGATATATTCCAGACTCCCACTGTCTTGGGTGCCAGAGATGTAAGCAATTGGTAGAAGCCAAGTTTCCTTGTCAATTCGTAACAACGACATTGAAGACATCTTCCACCAGCCAAGAAGAAACTATTTCCAAATTATGAAATACGGAAAATGGTTGCCTTACATATTTGTTACTTTATCAAACAACTCAATAGAACATGCTCTAGCCTTCTGTATTTGAAAGTTTAAAGCCTTGAGGTTTCCAACTTGAACATTCACAATACATGGTGCTAAAGCTCCCTCTGGTGTTTGCAAAGTTTTACACTGCAATATATTCATCACACAACGCTGGAAGTGAGCCATGCAGGTATTGGCCATGATCAAAAACCAAAGAGGTAAATAAGTCCACCCAGAAAATTTTAGATCCCAGAGAGGCAGAGAAAAAAATGCATAGAGTAAATTAAAAGTATATACTTTTTTTTAGCACAAACTGAACATTTCCATCCAATGAAAAAATCAAATTCAGAATTAAGGCAAGATGTTTTAACACATTAATGTCAGCATGATCAGTTAGATATATTTTAATATCTTCTTACAAAGTACTGCACAGTACTAATTAATATATAAAAGTACAACAAAAAAAGCCCCAAAATAAACAAAAAGACTCCCAGAAAAAATAATTAGCCGCAGTCTTTTCTTTATTCACTATTTTAAAGTCATTTACAGAGTACTATTCTAGTCAGTGCAACATAGCCACTCAGTCTTAAAACTCAGCAAATCACCGACGATCTCCAAGAACTTGGCCACATGTATTCAAAATACCTTTTCTATACTGATTAAAAGTGGAATTTTTGTCTTTTTTTTTTAAAACTCTGTGATTAATTTATTTTTTTAAAGCAATATGATAGATCAGTATGCTTCCAACCTGGAAGCAAATTTCAGAGGGAGGAGGGGTTGCGTTTTTATACAGGTTTTAATCAATCCATACCCACTTCCAAGTAACAGTTATTAGAAAATGAACATATAAAAATAAGTAATATAAAAGTGGTTTTAGGATGAAATACAAATTTCTGAACCATCTCTATCATACCTAAATTGTTAAAAGATCTGTTCTACTCTGCTAAGAGATAATAAAATGATGAGACTGTAGCACTCAAAAGAATGCTTTGTTTTTCACTAAAGAAACAGAAATGTTTATTTTCAGGCGGATATTTCTTAAACAGATTGACAAATATTTGACAAATAACCTTTAGGTAAAGCTCATACCTGTACCATGGATAAATAAAGTTTTCCAGCACCAACTCAAGCACCTGTGCAGAACAAAGACAACCATGTTAGAAAAGAAACAGTTTACTATAAATTCCTCTTAGAAGAGTTAAAAACAAAAACACCTTCCCAAACTCACAGGGCATAATCCATACACCATAAAACTTTAACAAATAAATGTGTAAGTTGCGATCTTAATGGGAGATCAACTATTTTGCATCATAATCAGTACTTTGGGCAAATAGCGACAAAGTAATGGTTTCATCAGATATCAATAAGAAACATCTGTCACTAGTACTATCAGTAACAGGAAGCACAGTGCCATGGCTGCTGTCAGGTGAATGCCATGAAACACATAATCTTATCTCAAACAGCCCTTCCCTAACTTTTCAGATCAGTCTCTGTTCTCTTCTGACCTAGCACACAGCATCCCATAGGCACAGTTACCCATCCTACACTAACACACATCTCCATCCTTTTTCATCCAAACCTCCACCCTTTCCAGCTCTACCCCACTCTCAAGGTGGCACAGTCAATCCTGTATGCTCACCACTCTTAAAGAAAGCAAAATTAGTGTCATAAAAAGCAATTCCTATGAAAGTCATCTGCCTTTCTCCATATCCTGCATCACAGCTTTCAACAAAACCTGCCTCATGGTCCAGCCATCTCTTGAAGTCCTAACCAGAGCATTTCTCAAAGTCCTTGTCCTATATGTATCCTCCCGACCTCCTCCATCCTGTTCCTAGTCCCTGTAGATCTCTGTAGAAGAATCTTTTCTACCCTTTCCATCAAACCTGTTCAACACAGGTCAAGCCTGTGGTTGCCTTTTCCATGCCAGAAAACATGGGTTAATCAGGAAGAACGAGCACTACTGCAGGCAGGTCACAGGCATGCCCTGGTTCAGCTTGGCTTTCAGTGTGACAAAAGAAGGGGGGGCAGTGGAGGTGACAGTCTCTGTTCAATCAGTGGGCTGCCACCACCCCATTCACATGTTCTGCTTGCAGGACTGCAGCTTTGACACCTTTCCTTATGTCTACACACAAGCTTCAAGTACCTGTTCCAGTACTTGATCAGTAAACAAAAACTTGTTGCAACATGATCAGTAAAACGAAAACTTCTGAAACAAAGGAAAACAGTGCCAAGACAAAAAAAAACATGAGGAAGGAGAGGGAAGGATGAAATTTTCTTGAGATTTCCCCTCCTTCACTATAAGCTCGGGTATCACCCACACTACCTTTTCCCATCACAGCCTGTTCCTTAATTTGAATCACTGCTTTAGAAGTCAGTTTGTCCCCACCAGCACCAGCGATGATCAAGGGAGTAAGAGATAATATATGTGTGGCTATGGGAGGCTACTGTGACATACTCTATAGAAGGAAACGTTCTGCAAAGCCACTGTGTACAAAGGAAAATATAAAATCTGTTTGAAAGGAAAGCTGAATGTAACAGCTGATATATGTGTCATTTATGAGAAAAACTGTTACTCTTCTTACAAGATCTGCTGCTGCACTCATTCACACTGTATGCACTGCAAGAATTCAAGATTACCTAAATTTATGCATCTACATGCCTCTGCTCCTCTCATGATTATAAAAGCACACTCAAGAAAAAGCCTTTTTAATCCCTTTCAATTCTTCAGACTTGAGCAACTCATGAAAAAATACTCTTTCTGTCTTTACTACTAAGACTATCACCTACTCAAATTTGGTAAAATACTCTCTTTTTCAACTGCTCCATTTCATTGTTCTTTCCTCTCTCTGAAGAGATGTTTTCCACCTTGGGATAATTTTAGATATCTGTGTTATGGACCATACAAAGTCAACAATGTCTTTTCTCCCACCTGTGTGCTATATTATGTGCTACAGCAGTAATAGAACTTGAAAATGTAATACCATCACGTGTTAATGACAGATGGGTAAGATAAATGTTGTGTCAAGTTATCCTGTGTCCTGTGACTGGAAAGGTGGGGCGAGATGACAACAGATGCTTTAATTCCCAGTCTAGAAGAGACTAAGAAATCCCAGAGAACTTTCTTTGAAAGTTAATCTTCAGACAACGGGAAGGAGATCACATCCAGCTCCAGTCAGCAACCACAGGACACTGGCCTTAAGAACGTATTAGGCCCCTCAAATAAATTTTCCTGATGCCTTCCATAGCACTGCCAGTAAATCAGCCACCAATTCACTCCACAGAAATCTCAACTCTCACCAGTACTGCAATATTATTTTTGTTCATGCAGAGTTTCTAATGAAATAAACCTCTTTCAAGGCACAAAATGCAGACTCTTTTTAAAAAGTGCCTTACAGAAGCAAAGGCCTGATGTCCCACTCTGGACAAAGTCTTCTTGAGACTCATCCCACGTCTGTAGTAACTGAGTTCCAGCTGAACTATTTTACAGATTTCCCAGTGTTTCCCTTCCACAGTCACACTGTAAGAGCAGGCTTTATGGTACTGCCTCTACAGGACAATGCCTTGCAGATAATCCCACTAAACAAAGACCCAGAGACAGCATGCACAGAGACAGACAACTAACTCAGAATGCACTTGGAGTCCACCTATCACCGGTCATGATATCAGAAGGCAAGACTATTCTATTGTTCTATTAGAACTCAAGTGATCTATATGGCCTTAATAAAAAAATGCGTGTTCACACAGGAAGCTGCCCTTATTTGCACATTCACTAAACACATGACACGGCAGAGTCAGTTATGTATTATGCTCCATTGCACCAAGGTGCTGTACAGAAGAGGGCTACGGTGTGAAATCATCCCTACCGGAAAATAAAAGCACTCAAGGAGTAGTAGGCCATGGACTGTCACTAACTGGATTTCAAGGCATGCAGTTTATACTGCTTTCCCTTGGACTCTATGAGCATTCCAGACTCAGTGTGATTCTGTAAGACAGAAAAAAAGCTGTCACATCATCTACTGCACTTTGATGAAGCATTGGGAAAGCAGGACATGTTCCATTCTAGCAACATCAACAATATTATGCAAACTCAATTGCTCATACTACACCATGCCAAAAAAGTAGATCGCACATCTCTATGAATGACAGCTAATGATAAGACACTTCCTGGTCTGTAAGTTATTATGCTCCAGTTTTAAACACAAATGATGAGTGATTTCATTTAAAGCCTACCTATTTTCAAGCATTTTGCAAAATGACTGTTTCTACTATGCGTGGGCAGCTTTGAATCGGAAAGAGATTACAAGGGTAAAACCAAGTGCAGTAGGTAGCAATAGAAGCAGCAGCTGAAGAAAAAAAAAAAAGAGAAATTATTCTCTAGCACACACTGCAAGACTGCAAGCTAGTCAGTCTTTGCTGCTGAGGCAGGCTTTCTGGGGACTGCCATACAAGTGACCTCAGCTGTCAGGAGGAGGAACTGTAGAGCAGAGTGATGACTGAGTCAGTAGCAGGTCAGAATTACCAGGCCAAATTAGAGTGGAAAGGAACAATAAACCACAATGACAATTATAAAGCCTTAAAAAAACCCAGTCCAACTAGATAGCTGAGACCACTTCCTGAGGGTAGAACAAGCCATTCCCAATAAGAAAGCATGTAGCCCATTGTGCTAAATGCTACAAGAGTTCAGGAACGGCAAAGAGCATGTTCTGATAGTAACTGATTTCTTGTCACACATTTGTCCATTTCTTACTTTTAGAAAAGAAAAAAAGTCTAGTCCCATAATCGAGTCAAGAATCTGAAAAGAATTAAAGAAAAAAATTGTGAGATCAAAAGACAGCAGTGCCTTGATCCCATAAGGCATTTCATTCGTGATGCCCATCAAGAGTAGATGAGCAGCTTTCCACAGATTTGACTTGCAACCATCCCTGACATAGCAAAAATGAGATCGTAAGAAAAAAGATGAGTACATTAACAGAACAGTAGAATTAAATTCTCCTCTATACAAACTACAGCACGTGGACTATATACCACATAAAACTGACCAACAGATATCACATCCTAATTCAGAGAGAAAGAAAACATCGAAGAAACCAACGTAATGCAAAATGGATTAGAAAGGAGAAACAAAATTATATACTTAAGTCACTGCATTATTTTTGTGCAGGATACAGCCCAAACTATAAAATATTGATAGACGCATGTTTGAGACAGTTTAGAGTTCAACTATAATAATAAACATAACTGGGGGCAGGAATATCCAAGTATGGATTTTTCTTACTCTTCTAAACCATGTACCGCAGCTAGGTAGACTAAAACAAGGCTGCAAAAGATTAAGAATTTGCAAAGTGAGACAAACTGTCATCACAACCCAAGAGAGAAAAAAATCCATACTTGTGAGAAAAACTTGGATTTCTTCTGATCTGAGCATGCATTAAATTATTCTGAAAGCACTTGAAAACACAGGCTTCAAGGTTATACAACTGATTCAAATTAGAAACATGTGGAAATGAGGATTTTGCCAAAACTCTTCAACCTACAAGAGAAGAACTAGAAAAACTAATACATAATAAAAAAATCCCAGAATTATTGCAAGTATTTGAAGTATCTGCTTTTTTGATGCAGGCTGCACTGGGTACTCCTTTAGAATCTAATTAATCTTAATTTGGTTCACACTGTATCAGCTTCTCTCTAATGTATGACTAACCCACAAAAGAAAATAAGAGCAGTCTCTCCTTCCAACTTGAAGCAGGCTATCCAATTCCAGGCCAGCATTACAAGCTGCATCCTCAGAGTAGATGGTCAAGAGGAACGTGGTGTGGGCAGAACCCTGATACCCTTTTAACCAGTAGAGAAGAGCTGTAATGAGGAACAATGCAATGCAATTTCTCATTCCCAATAGTATCTATCTCACACAGCTGAAAAAGGGGCCTCAGACTGCTCCTTGGGGTCCATTGAAGAGGATTAGCCTGGCTCAGCACAGAACTCAAGTCTGTTACTTCCCTCTAGTTAAGCACACCAAGGTAAAGGAATGGGAAACACAGCATGGATACACAAAAGCCATGTCTACAGTGCTAAATAAAGCAGGGCCTGGGACATGCCACTGAAGTACAAAGCAACAGCAAAGAAAAGCTCACCACTTTGGAAAGGAAGAATTACAGCAACAGCAATCAAATTCAAAATGTCGAGATGCAGCAACACATTTTACAGATCAGTCTTAGAAGGTAACTATGGTATCTACTCGTATCTCTTATGAATAAGATACTACAAAGAACCATTTTAGCATTAAATTCCCATTTAATCTAAGGAGAAAAATTTCCAGTTCTTCAGCATTTACCACATCCTTTGGTAAACTGCCACATCTATTTGCTCCTCAAAATTCTAAAAATGTTACATGCATAGAACTGTTTATTTTATATTCTGTTATTAAAGCACAAGCCTCCTTTTGAAATAATATCCAGCAATACTGTCATTTTTATACACTTAAACTTATTTTAAAAAAATAACAGATTAAGTCATTTGAAAGAACAAATGTTCACTTTTGAAATGGCAGAGGAAAGTCACTTGATTAAACTAAAGGAAGTCAATGAGTTGTTATCTGTTCTTTTTTAAAAACATTTCTCAATTGTCCATACCTCCCTTCCCTTAAGGTTTTTATTCTTCTCCTGTTCCTTCAGTGGGCCATGTCTGGGACACCATCATACAGAGCTGAACTAAAGTAATAGCTGATACCACAGACACATACACTTCATCAACCATTTTGTTAATTGCAAGAACTGACATACAAAAACCTTCTCACTTCTGGCATGCCAATTGTTCGTCCTTCTGCCACAGAACTCCAAAGCTGAAATTCTAAATAAATGGATATTAAGGTACATATGTGCTTCTGTATCTTCCTAGCTTCAAAGAATAACAAAAGCTTATCTGGTTGCTGCCAATATATTTCATCAATTATCAATCAAGTAAAAAAAAAAAAAAAGCCCCCACAAAAATGTTCTTAAGATAGCTCTTTTTAAAAAGAGATTAGAACAAAACAAAACTCCTCATTTACAGCCTTATTAAAAATATACCTATGCTATTCTACTTTAGATAAATCCACTAATTTCTTCTTTAACCACATTTTGTTACAGCTTTGCCTGATGATTTTAAATAGACTGACAGAATCATAGAATGGTTTGGTTTGAAAGCGGCCTTAAAGATCATCCTCTTTCAGACCCCTTGCTCATGGGCAGAGACACCTTTCATTAGACCAGGTTGCTCAGAGCTCCATCCAGCCTGGCCTTAAACACCTCCAAAGACAGAGCATGCACAGCTTCTCTGGTCAACCTGTTCCAGTGCCCCACTACCCTTACAGTAAAGAATTTCTTCCTAATATGTAACCTAAACCTACCCTCTTCCAATTCAAATCTATCCCCCCTTGTCCTATCACTACATGCTCTTGTAAATAGCCTCTTTCCACCTTTCTTGTAGTCTCCCTACCATCAAATTATCATCTTCATTACAGAAATTTTGTGGCTGGAGCAAATCATCTCTTACCCTCCACTCCAACACACAAAGCAGGAAAAATTCTCAGCTTTTCAAGAATCATACATATTTAGTTACAACTGTCCTTACCAATATTCTTCTAACTTTAAACACACATATTTCTTCTATGTTCTAGGCACACTACCACACAAGCAATCACATCCTTGTTAACAAAGAGGCCACCTCACCTCTCTGCTTCTGGCACATGTTCTTTTGATTTGACTTTCACATGAACAAGTTAAAAGACCTGGGAAGTAAATCTGAGCTATTTACTGAACCAGAAGAAAGAGGTCTAAAAGACATGTAATAAGAAGCCACAGAACTCTAAGGTACTAAAGAAACGATGTACCAATTACCTCTGAGAGTGATGCATCAACCTTGGAAGGCACTTTCAGATCCAGCCATGGCTGATAGTTTTCCAGAAGCAAAGTAGGTCTGTAGGAGAGCATGGAGAAGTTTATGTAACAATATGCAATTGAAAGTTTCCTACTGTGGTGTGTAAAATGTCAGCAATACTAAGCTTACTGGTGCCACAGATTTAATTTACCTGTGCCTCTTGCATTTGACCTTGCCACATACAGCACAACTGTGACCGTGGGGAAACAGCTCCGGCAATTCTAACTGCTAAGAGAAGATACCTGGACAAGTTTACATTCTTCAAAATAGTAACTCTATTACCATACCGACACATTCCTGAATCTCCTTTTAGCGTATACTATTACAGAGAACTCAATAAAGACAGTGTTGCTCTCCCAGCAGGAAAACAAGGTAACAAGGCGTAGTAAGAGAAACAACTGAATCAAACAAAAAATTGCTTCCACTGAAACAAAATGTGAGGAGACAGACACTCTTTCACATCTCATCTCCCTATAGGTTAGTCGGTCTAATAACAGACCAGCTGGGTTTTCTGCATAACTCGCCTTACTCATAGCCTTGAACTACTGCAACTATAACTTTTTAGCCCTATGAAATTCTACATTAAACCATTTTAGCACAGAAAACAGCAATTTGCTTTGGGAATGTTTTTCTCTTTGAAATGCAGTACCACTTACAGAATTCTGATTACGGTGAGCAAAGAAGACTCAGCACTGGCTTGCCGAAGGAAGGGCATCTTTAGAAAAGGAAAAGGCTCACTAAAAAAGGAAACACCTACGTTGTTTCTCCGCTGCCTGCTACTCAAATGTTTAGAAGGTATTTATTTACAATTACTCAAAGCCGTAAAATGAGAAGGCAGGAAACAACATCCACGAAACACTCCCAATAACCGGCTTTGCAGCCATACGTGGATTTGACGAGACTAAGCAGAAATGTGTGAAGAACCCAAAGTCCTCATCATCGCCTATTCGCTACAAAACACCCCTCAGCAGGAAGATTTGAGCTGTGCGGATGTGCAGTATTTCCGAAAGCGCCTAGAATTACACAAGAACTGCTCTCCAGTATAAACGCCTATCCCTAAACGCTGCTCCCGGCATACTTACCTTGGGTTTATATTTTATCGTGAAAAGAATATTGGGCAGGAGGGAATCCGGTCCTAGCGAGCAGTAGAAGGTGACGACACCAGCCACGAACGACCAGAAGACCATCAAAACGTGGAGATACCTTGCAGACACAGCGGAAGGCCGGCATTACCCGGGTGAGGGGAGGGAAGGCAAGGGGAAGGGGAAGGCCCGGCGGCGGTACCTGTTGAGGAGGATGGTGGCGGCGCCGAGCGCCAGGAGCAGGCAGCAGGACAGCGGGTACTGCCGGCAGGCCTCCCGCACCGCCTCGGCGCCCCGCAGCCGCCAGAGCCGCAGCCGCAGCCCCGCCGCCCGCGGCCACCCCATGGCGGCACCTCCGGTACCTCCGGCACGGCACGGCACGGCCAGGCCAGGCCCGGCCAGGCCGCTTCCTTCCGCCGCCCTCTGACGGGCACGGCGGGCGGGGCCGGCGCCGGGAGACACGGCCCACTGGAGCTCCCACCCTCCTGGAGCCACAACCCACTGGAGCCCCAACCCCGGCGGAGGTGGAACCCCGCCTCCCCGCGGGCAGACTGGCAGCTCCCCCTCAGCTCCCTCCCAGCACCCCTTCAGCTCTCCCCCAGCACCTCTTAGCACCCCCCCAGCACCCCCTCAGCTCCCTCCCAGCTCCCCCTCACTCCCCCTCAGCACCACCGCAGGCCCCCGTGGTGTTTGGAGCCATGGTGTGTAACACATCCCGTCCCTAAACAGAAGGCCCCCGGTGACGGGAGGCTTACCTAGTTATAAATAATACCCGGGTTCTGGGCAGCGAGGAGCTGCTGCGTCTGATTAAATGGGCTATATTTAGGTGGTGACTGAACAGAACCGTTCAGTGGCGGGGGATGCCAAAAAAAGCATAAACACCTCTCAAAGGTTCGTAACTGGTTGCAAAGAAAAGGAACGGGGTAGGGTAACAAGACCGTGACAGCAGTAAGGTACAAGGGTAAGACACTGAAAATAGAGGAGTTCTGCAATGTAGTTTATTGCTAGTGAGGACAATTTCAAGCCGACATCACATGAATAATGCCCTCAATAATGCCACTGCAGGTCACAAGCTTCCAAACCACTTGAGTGCCTTTCAGCAGCTCTGTAGCTATTCATTCTTACGAAACGCAAGGCCATGTTAATAGGACACTACTGGTTATAGGAATATCAGTTCAATTGACAAAATAACTTCTGGGAAATCCTACTGATAAAGTGGCTTCTAAATGAAAGAGACCTTGTTCAAGGAGAGGTGCCTGCCTTTGGGCTGTTTTGAGAAGGTGCTTTGCCTTGTACGTTCATCTGCACTGGCCCCACACAGCACATGTGAGCACATTAAGTGAGAGCACATGAAACACTTTCATTCAGAAGAGTCGTGTTTACAAGTGTTCAGTGAGAACCCCGCAAGGAAGCTGTTAAGCAAAAGCTGGTGTTTGGGAGGTGATTCAATACAGAGAAATCGAAAGCTGAAAGCAGCTTTTAGAATCTTTGGTCAGATGTTTTGTCAGTTTATGCAATACTTCCCTTGACCTCTCAAGCAGGTGAAACACTGTAGTTTGACTTGAGCATGGTGACCTTTCTCAGAGAGCTTGGCAAAAGCCCAGGGTGAGCTCGAATTTCTTTAAGAGCCTCTGCACAGTATTATTTCATGTCAGCCCACTTTTTCTGTAAGAAAAAAAAAAAAAAACAAACAAGGCACATTCACACAGCAAATCTCCATACAGTCTACTCAGAGGAAATTAATTTTCCTAAGATGCATTTTTTTTTGCTATCTGCTTGCTTTATCCTCAGCTTTAATGCTTTTGATTTTTAGTCACTTATCTTGTAATGTTTTGAAAAAGAAATAGCACTATTTCATGAGGATGCTGCAGCATCACATATCCGTAACATAGGAAGTGACTTGCACAGCAAACCAGAAGGAGCTTCCATTTGCATTCTCTACTTCAGGTAAAGTTTCTTTAGTTTGTGTCTTTGTTGTTCGAGATTATATTTACTCTAAAACTGCCACATGCACATTTGACAGTAATTGCACATTACTATCTGAGCAGCTATGCAAATTCCATCAGTTTACAGACTTCACCTCTGCTGGGCAGACACAACAACAACCACCTGCTTTACCCCATCCTGCTCTGCTGGAAACAGCAGCATTGTTGGTGCCCATCACCCTCTGTCATCGCGACCCCTGGATTGTTCTGGTACAGTCAAAGACACAGCTGATGTTTGTTTTCCAACAAAATAAAAGTATAGAACAAAAGGGAAATACTGACAATGCTAGGCTTTTCAAAATTCTGTGAGAAAGAGGAACTTTATCCATTCCCTAGCAATAGCAAGTATTTCCCGCTTCACATAAACTCTTAGGACGATTCTGTGGTCAGCTGAAGAACTGTCAGGGAAAAGCACACATGTAGAGATGGGCTCTGAAGCAATGTGGCCAGGACTGGGTTACTCTGGAAAGATAGACTTTATTTTAGTAGTTTAAATGTATCTTTCACTGATCATACAAGTCATCTTAGGGAGCCAGTTCTTCCTGGTTTTGGGTTTACTGGGGTCAGAGACAGTTGTTTAATGGCAACAGAAGCTTATATATTCTAGCATTCAGAAAGGATATTAATACAGATTTTCAAAAATTTAAAACATAAACCTACAATTGTTGGCTGAGTAGTATCAGTTATGAGAGATTGTATTTACCAAAGTGCTTTAATTTACTTTCAAAGATGTCTTTTTTAAATAAACCAGGCAGTTAACTGAAGTACACAGATTTTCACCAGTTGATTGCATTTAATTCACTCTGCAAGTCTGCTTTTGTTATTTTCAAGGCAGTACATATTTGTCTCTTTTAAGGATACAGTTGTCAAAGCTAACTTACAATAGCTAAGCCTTCATATGTACATAATGAGGAATTAATTTTCCTTTATAATTATTCCTCACAAGTCCCTGTTCATTTTGTGTGCTCTTTCCAGAAGTTTAAGTAAAAGACTTCATATGAACCTTTAACTTAAGCCATTTAGCAGAAAACATTCTTTTTTTAATATTCAGCAAATAGCCAAGCTTAAATAAAGAAGTGAAACTGAAGCTGGCCAGTCAGATCCCAAGTTAAGCATCAGTAGGCACTTTGGACTTGACTTCTTCAAGTTCAAAACTTAAAGGGCTTCATCAACAGTTACTGGTTTCAGCCTGAGATGACTGAGGTGTATGCAACAAACCTCAGGTGAAAACTGCCATTTAGTAGTGCTGCTTGGCCTTTAAGAGAACACTGAAACTTGGAGGGAGAGGACAGCTGACCGTGTGATACACATTTCTGGTATGTGTAGGCAGATAATTATTAGAACTTTGGTAAGCAAAATTAGCTTTACTGTTTTAAGTACAGTCATATTTGTCTGTTAATGAGTTAGTAAACTGCTAATTGTCAAAATTTATGGCATTTGGGGGTCCCTATACCACTCACACAGACCTGTGCTTGTCAGCTGTATGGGAATGCATGCTGCCTATGGTTGTGCGTTCTTGTATTTCCTTCCTGGACCACACATTGACCCTCAGTATAACAAGATTAAAGCAAACTGGCCAAAAGTATCTGCTTGATACAGCAACAGGGGCTTTGGATTCCCAGATAAAATTCCACACATGCTGTCTTGTAGAAGAACAGGGGAGCTCAGCTGCTCCAGAACAGCAAGGAGCAAAACAGCGGGTGGGAGGGAGAAATGGTTTAAGAAAAGATGTATGAAATACTTTTTAAAACATCGATGCAGAGAATGAATTGCCAAGTGACATGACACAGACTTAACAATTTTGGGGTTTGTTTGGAAAATTTGCAGGCAATTGAAGTTTAAGGGGAGGAACTAAGAGGTTTCAATTGTAATAAGCCACTCAAAATGTGTCATTACTTTTTTTTTTTTTCTTTTCAGACTGTTAAATACAGTTCAATTAAAAAACCTGAAATTATCTACCAGGCTGTATTTAGGACTGAAACCATGAAGTCACTGACTGGCACCAGGCAAAATAAAGACTTGCAGGGGAATAAAAAGACAGGGAGAGTGTTCTGATAAACTCAAGTAAAAGAACCCATGTCAAGTGGAGAGTTTCCAGATTGTTAGTTTAGTATGCCCAACAGGAATGACACTGGGCAAACCAGAAAGGTGTCAAGTAGCACAGAATGTGCTAGAATGTCCACTGGGGACAAACAAGGTCCATTTGGGAAGAAGAAATTAAAACAAAACAAAACACCCCAACAACAACAAAAAACCCCAACAAAACAAAACAAAAACCAAACAAAAACCAAAACTAAAAAAACTGAAAAGCCCCAAAATGAGCAACATTCTACAGGCAGTTTTGCCTTAAAGAACTTGCAACTCTTAAGGAGAAAGTAAGAAGGGTCAGAGCAACACTAGTATACAGAGAGCTTTTCCTCAAATTATTAATGTGAAAATTATTTTTCTGAATACATTCTTTCACAGAATAGATTCTAAAGAGACTTTAGCTACTAGAGATTAAAATAATTTGTCCAGTCATAAACTACAGTTCATGGGACATTAAAGGAAAACAAAATAGAGCACAACGTTGCAAAGTGGGGGTAGAAGATGACTACAAGACTGTAAGAAATAGCGGCCTGCAGGAGTACATATGCATAGAGAGAGGAACTAGATGTATACAGAAGATATTGGGGAAATCCTTAAAAGAAATTACTATTAGGTTTTGTGGCAACATTTGGCAAAGCTGTAGTCTATAGAAATTTTATCTTAGTTCACCTGAGGTGGGGGGGGGAAGACAAGGTCTCTGGGTACATACCTGAATTGGTTGTATGTGCAAGGCAAAGATCTGGAAAATACAATTCCTTTGAAAAACCTAGGCTGATCAAGGAGGAATGGGGAAATGCTGAGACGGATGTTAAGCATTTCTAAGAAAGTTTGTGAAAGAAATAAGGAGTGTACTAATGCAAACAGTTAAAACTATGCCATAGCACATACTTAACAGCTCAGTGTAAATGAAAATTAAGCTGGATAATCTGCCCTGGATACTCACTTAGTGAAAATAGCTACGTCAGGTCCCAAAGGGAATTCAATTCCCCCTGACCAGCCTTGGCCATTGGGGCAAATTTTCCAGTAGGGAGTTTGAGGAGGAACTTGAGCCATGTTCCTTTGCTTCAGCTGAAAAAGTATCAAGGTGATCCTCGTAAGATGACGTGTTTCTGTTAAATGATTGCAAACTGTTGCAGCACCTATGTCTCATAACTATGATTAGACCTGGAAAATTTAAAGCTGGTCTCAGTTTTTCATCATGGATACTTGCTGGATTCATAAAACAACTGTATCGGATCAGCAAAGGCTCAGCTATGCGAGCAAGCATCCTGTTTGTGATGATGGCCATAGGGGGACACATAGCTAGGAAAATGTTGTAAAAGCACAACAATATAATAATGCTTTCCTGGAGCATTCTTTTACTCTGATTTGTAATTATGGGTATATCCTGTGAAAAAAAATTTACTTCCTAAGTTTCAAACTGCTTTTTGAACAGCCATGAACTTCAACATCCATAAAAATCATGCAGCAGAGCCTCACCACTTACACTTGTGTGAGTTTAGATACAGCTCTCCAAACATTCGTGTGTTTCCTAGAGATGGTAAAAAATCATTCCCTGCTCAGCACAATTGCTGCTTATCATTTTATCAAAATGATAAACTGACCTGAGCAAACTGTCTTTTCCAAAATTAAGATTCCCACTCCGGTGAATTGTCTTCCACCTAAGAGCAGCTTTTGTACCTTTTATCATCTTTGTTGTTCTCCCTCTCCTTTTTCAGTTTTATCATCTTCTTGTCACATACCACTGGAGTAGGGACAGGCTGCAACATGGGGAACAAAACTTAACAAAAAAGAACTCAAAATTGTTATTAGTAAAAGTAGTGCCTTCTGAAATTGTTCCTTAACTATTTTTTTGTTCTGCCTCACAGTATTTAACACATTTTCACTTATGAATATTTATGATTCTTTTTTCCTCAATTGGATATAACTCTCACTTCTGATGGGTTCATTTTTTTCCACCTTAAAGCAGTGAAGAAGAAAATCCCAATCTAAAACATTCCCATATTCAGGAAGCTCTAATCAAGAGGCAGAACTCATTAAAAGTGGGAAAAAGACTGTAACTACAGGTCGCTGTTGTGCCAGCAGAAAAGGTTTTACTAACATGTCTATTGTACGTGCTGAAAATGACCACATAAACCCAGTGATAAAATCTGTAAGGGCTTCTTTTGGTGACTGGTGAGCTGGTATCTTGAAGCCCAATGCTTTTACGTTCTCTGGACACAGCAGTAAATGCCTTGAGTGTTTTTGTGAGGTCAGAATTCCACAGATATTTTTAGTTTAAACAACCAGTTTCTCCGACAACATGAAGCATGTAAAAGAAGGATAAGGTAAAAGTTAAACATTAATTGTCCCCCTCAGAAAGCTACTTAAGTCTTTCATCAGAGACTTCACAGAAACTGTTACAGAACCAGTTGTATAGCCAAGATGCTGTTTTGTTTACCATTTGTTGGCTGAGGAGGTATGGAATCAATTTGACATTTTTCTCCACTTAAATGATATACAGCAAAAACTGAAGTATATTCAGAATGGTTAAAGAAAAAATAAAAATAGGACATAAAGAATATTGAATATATGACAAAAGCAAAAAGATCTGATTCTGTGCGAACAGGCAGAATGCACATGGCGATACCTTGAGAGAGGCTGGATAGAGGGCCATTCCTCCTAATACATGAGTCTTGAGGCTTTTTGAACCTCATTGTCAGCTTTCCTGTTTTACTTCGTGGTATTACTGGAGCATATAGATCCATGGTAAAGCTCCACTACAAGAGGAACACTATTGGTTCAATGAGAGAATTTAAGAAGCAAAGCTCAGTCCCATGCTCTGCAAGGTCAGGCTTCCTTACAGCTAATAGCTATCTGTCAGACAGGTGCCCAAGTTCCCGGATTTATGTCAAAGCTTTTTTGTGCCCTGCCCCTCCTCTTTTTGCTGGTGTATCTAATAGAAAGAAATGCTGTATTTTTACACACCACAAGCTCTAGCACTGGCATTAAAGGTGCTTCTGGTCGCTTCGTGGGTCTATAAGCAGACATACCTTGGCATGACAGAACACCATGGAGTCTCTTCCCAGAGTGGCAAGGATAGATCCCTCCAGATGTTCTGCAAATGCAGTTCCTGGCTATGGTGCACATTTGGCAATTGAACAGTTTCCCCAGAGAGTCCTTTGGGGAGGGAGAGTGCATGCTTAGGCAGGTAAGAGGACTTGAAGCTGTTTGGAAAAGGCACAAACTGCAAAATCAAGAAACAAGGGCTATTTGGAAGACTTTGCTGAGTACTGCAAAACTCCTTTGAAGCTTTGCTTTGCTTTTTATTTTCTGTTTTAAGTAACTAGTATTCTAGCCAGGAAAGGCACTGGAGACAGTAAGGTCTGACATCATAAGAGAGATTCTTATTACCACTCAGTATTTTTATGAAGATTAATAAATCAGTTTCTGATTTGTGACTAATTACATGCTATTGTGGAAGCTACCTATCTTTGCACGAAAGAATCACAAAAGAAACTGCTTAAAACATTTGACACTAAGTTTTTCCTCTTTCACAGATACCTATTTAAAAGCATATAAAATGAAAATCAGTTTATTAGCCCTTATTTCAAATTGTAAGGAATAACATTTTCTTCCCCTTAAGACGCTGTGAGTCTTCCAAGTCCAATCCTGAGTTTGAGGTATTCTCTGTAGGTCCAGTTTATAGTACTTCCACCACCACTGCCCTAGAAGTTACAAGTGAAGACTAAGATCTTTGGGATTTCAACAGATGCTCCTAACACAACACACAGAACTTGGATACAGCAGACAGACTTCAAGTTGGGGTCACTGCAGTGCAGATGCAAGAAGTTATTTTTTTCCTGAATAAGATTTTGCTTTAGAAAATGAATCAACACAAGGAAAGGATTCTCTAATATCATTCAGGTTCGTAGCTTCTGCATGAGTCTCTTGGCCATTATTTATCTAGGACAACTAGAAAGTTCTCCACCAATCAGCTTAGATATGGCAAACTGTAGATCATGTACTAAGCTTTCACCAGAGCGTGATGTACTGTCTACATCCAGTGTGTTTCTGGGATAATTATGGTCAAGAAACTTGGAGTATCTGTCAGTCTCAATTCTGAAAAGCCCGTATACCCGGTACCTTCCTGGACCACTGCCCAGCTGTGTGCTCCCCTCTGTTTTCCCCTTGTTTGTTAGGTCTGGAGAAGTCAAGCTCCCCATGCTGTAATGACCCTCTTTCCCTGTAGCCCAAGAGCAAAATGAAAATCCCAAAACTGAAATCGTGTATTATCTGGAAGAGAAGTCTTGGTAATGAGGAGACATGCAGTTAGTTCATTTAGTCCAAGGTGTCTTAGCTCAAAGCTGCTCACCTGAGTTTCACAAGAATTTAGAAAATGCACCTATGTCCATCAGCTGTTAATTTTAAATTACTTTTACTGCCAGGTACACTGCCATCCCCCACTAAGTTTTCAGAGATGCTGTTCTCACCATGCTCATACCTGCAAAGAAAATGACAACTTTTCCCCACTGAAATCCATCTACGAAAACAAATGCTTCTGTGTATCCCGAACACCAATGAACAAAGACTTACCTTAACTCTGGAAACAGATACCATGCTGGTAAACCAAAATTTCCAGGTGTATTCTACCTTACTGCCTTCCTTCTTCAGACTCCTAACTTCTGATCCAATAAAGGTTTTTACATTTGGTAGCCTAAGAATAAAATTCCTTTTGTTCATTATTTTCTTACATTAAGATATGTAGCCTGAACTCAGGGAAACAGAACATCTTCAGATAAAGTTCAAGAACCTTCATACTGGTTCTTGAGTCTTCATTCCTTGGGGCCCCAGACATCTGTTTCCAAGCAGACTACTAATTTTAAGCACATTCGGTTCTGAGCATGAGATGATCATCTTCGGTGTAGAATACACCTATATGGGCTCCTTGCACCACCAGGTCTTCAACGAATTTAAGTTCTCTCCTAGCCCCAAGAAAAGAACATTCACATCTCTGTCCCAGGATGCTGCACTTGTATTGCATGCTTTTCAAGAACAAACGTGACTCTGTACAAGATGCTGGTGTACCTGGGGAGCTCTTTGGGCCCATCCTGAATTTGAAATCTGCAAAGGGGCTGCTAAGCTGCCATTGATTCATGCCAGCTTTACAAGTGGAACACCTATTCTCACTTTGTGCCCTGCATCAAGTCATTCAAACCAAGACTTTACATGCAAACTTTGCTCCTGCATTCCCTCAAGCATCACTCATTTATGGGGCATAATCAGGTCTTTTTAAGAAGTTTTGCTCAACTACCCTACTTTTATCCACCCTTTAAGGGATTACCAAGAGCAGTGAGTGGCAAATGTTACATTAAAAAGAGATGCAATAACTCTTCACCTACATAGGGTGGGGAGAAAGGTCCATCTTTTGAACGTGTGTGTTTTTTTCACAATTTTTGTATTTTGTTGCATTTAAAACCTCCTCCATTATAGGGATACAGATTTCTGAAATTTTTATCAAGATAAGTGGCACTGATGATTATGACAGCCAGGATCTGATATTCTTACCTTCTGACATGTAATCCAAGGACCCTGTGTCTGCTTTCAACCTGAGGCTTCAATCTGGCCAAGATCCATCACCTGACATTCCCCTCACATTGTACTGTGGCTGCTAGATGGTGCCTGGCTTAGAGTGTACCTACCTTTCACAGCAAAAGGACAGAGGAATTAGAGGCAGGAAAGATCCTAAAAAGCTGCTAACACAGCTAAATGAAGTTCTGCATTGTGGTTTGCCAGGTTGTTTCCCTATTTCATCAAATATTTATTTGATTACCTTACACTTTCTTAAGGAGCAAATAATATGCTTTGTTAAGAGCTTTTCCAGATGGGGAGTGTTTTTGTGATCCCCAAGTGATCACAGCTTGGTCAACCTGTTAAATACAAGTCAAATATCTCCTTTGTATTCCTCTGAGGGGGAGCTTGCCTAGTTGTCATCACTGCTTTGGAAAGAACTGAGGTATTTACAGAAGACCCTGTAAGCTTTCCTTTTCATGGGGACACTTTTAGCCCTTCAAAATGTCCAAATCAAGATATGTCTGTTTTCATTTGAAGATTAACCACAATTTTAGGAAATTTGTAGAACCCGAGATCCCTCTACATCATTTTTACTACGTGGTTGAGAGGAGAAGATCCAAGATTATCACATTTAACAAACCTGTCCCATATCTAAGAATTCAACACATATCACCTATTTAACTTGCATGCCCTTAGAAAGTGTTGCATATTCAATCCTCTTACTAAATACCTTTCAGTCAGGGGACAAGGGTGTTCAGGGTTTTATTTCTTGTTTTGGTACCATGCTCCCCTGCCCAGTATATGCATTTTTGCTAGCTACAGCAAAATAGACTGAATCTGTTTAACAGCAAAGCCTTTCTTTACAATCAAAAAATCATCTTCATTCTAAAATACATGCCTTGATTATCAGGCTCTAACTACACCCAGACATCTGAAATTAAAACCAGAATTGCCAAGTTATTGTGGTAGTGTACCTTTAAACCAGATTAATTTCAATCTACATGTTTTAATCTTCTTGTATTAAAGTAGAAAAAGGTTGTTTTCCAAGGATGTAGAATTGTGCAATGCACATTGTTCTTCCAGAGACTACAAAAATCAGAGTTGACCAACATCTATCCATGCTCCACAGTAAAACATTTCAAAAAAAGCATTTTAGCATATTTTGGTACCACATACTCTGTTTTGGCACATGCAATCCCTAAAGTTAGTTTGAGCCAACCTTGCTGAGATGTGATCGTTACCTGATACACCTCAATGCCACCTGTACCTGCATAGCAAGTGCACCTTCATGCACCTCAAAGTGCATTACAAACTGGCAGGCATCACTTAACAAAAAGCTTAGTCAGCAATCCTTCTTCACTATTCATCTGTTTACTGCTCCTCACTTACTACTCAATGAAAGCAGCACCACTCAATGAAAATAGTACCCTTTACAAATGTTTAGAACATAAGGCAATAAACCGTGAAAGTTTATAGATACTGCCATCAAGAAAACAGAACTGTGCTTTCTAGTAGAAACCTGTACTGACTTCAATAGTTAACCTAACAAAAGACCAACTACCTCAAAATACTGTTGAGTCTAAGGTTCACTGATCAGTTCATGACATGAGTATTAAGATCGTTTTCTTGGGTAGGATGATGACAACCTGAACGGCTTAGAACATCAACAGGCCAAACTTCAGGTTAGTGTAGCAGTAACAAAACTGTGGTGTCATTTATTGCACCATTCCCGTTGCAAGATCTCTGCAAACACCACAGGTTATTTTAAATCCAATGGATTTAAGACCTTTCAGATCCTTCTCAAATGGAAGATTTGATCTTACTTCAAGTTAATCCCATGGTGAGACTTTTCTTTCGAGAGGTTAACATTTTGAAACCACAGTGGAGCAAGGCAACAGAGATTACTCAGCTACATGAATCCAGCTTCCATTGTACTCACTGCTAATGCTTGAAGCCACGTAAAGCTTGTTTTCATTGTATCTTTTGATGGAAAGTTATGACCTCCCAGCCCTTTATATCCAAGCCTAATCTTCCATTAGCATGAAACCAACAGCATATTTCTTCATCTGCCAATTCTGACATTCTAATGCAATATATGCCAGTTTTCTTCAAAGTAACTTTTAAGTATCCCACTAATTCAAAAGCAAGTATAACCTAACATACTTCTGTAAAAGTGTAGGTAATATGGACAAAGGACAGTTTCACTAGACTAGTTTAAGGCAGTTATCACACTGGTCACTTTGTGAAAGACAGACCAGAGACTGTGACTGAAGGTTTGTCTTCTGCTACAAAAATCAATTTAAGCACATACACAAAACTCAAATTCTGTTGAAAATTGTGGATTGGAAACAGGTTGGCTTGTTGGAACAACCGTTTGCACTGAAAGAGGAAAAATTTCATTGCAATATCCAAAGGAAGCCTTTGACCACAATCGGAAACAGGCATAGTCCTTTCATAACCGCTTCAGCTTTTCTAGATGCATGGGCTATGTAATTTTATCTGTCATCTCAAATGCTGTAATATTAAATATTAAAAACACCGTCCAATTGTGATACACATCTGCATAATGGACATATTAATTATAATTTATTTTAGGCTAGCTCTCACAAGTTTTCTGTTAATACAGCTTCATTCTTAAGTATGCTGAAATTGCTCCTTAAGAAAAGCCCTGATTTACTAATGGGACATCTATAAAATTACCTTTGTTGGATTCTCACAGAGGAAGCTTTTTAACCCCAAAATCAGTATGTTTAGTCTTAACAGTTTTTAAAAAAAAACACTACAAGTGACAGAATTAGGTACATTCTTCATCTCCCTAAAAAGAAAAAAAAATAATCTGAAAACTTACTTTAGATGGCAGAATACTGAAAGTACTATCCTTGGAACCAGGAACTCAGGATCTGATACATTCCATTCCTGGCTTTCAATGACCGATTGTGTCTACTATGATTAATAACCCACCAGTTTAAAAATAGATACTGAATTATCTATGAAGCATTTAAGACATTTTTAGATCTGAAGTATTTAACACTAAACAATGTCAGATTACACCTGGCTTTGAAGTGGACACACTAAAATTACAATGCACAACCTTGGTTAATCACTGCAGATCAGGAATCAAACAGCCTACTGAAGTTGGATTTTAGGTACTGCAAGTCATTTAAGTGCTAGAAAGTCTATTTTTACTTACCATTATCTTCTGTGCAGTCAAATGGCATAACCTATTCTACTGGCTGTGAGAACTAAGAATGCATTTCACAGCTTCCTTAGTGCAAAGAAAATAAGCAGTAAGATTCAATGTTTTTTCTACACATTAGTGACCAAAACAAGTACATTGTCACACTAACCATGCAAACAGAAATGGTGAACTGTCACCATTAATCAACCAAATGTATCAGACTAGGGGGAAATGAAATTTTTGACGTTCCAAGTTTTACCTCAATGACTGTCAGAATGTAAGGGTTGGCTCTGCAATAGGAACTAAGCATCAAGAACAGCTATTTGAACTGAAATGAATTTTGTGATTCAAACATTAAATATTCAGGTTGCATTTAATTACCTATTACCTATATATGACTTTTCTAGGCTTCACAGATGCTTTTTTTCCTACTTTTTTAAAAAAAGCTTTTAGCAGGTGCCTAAAGTCTGACCACCCAAAGACGCTTTTATGAAGACAGTTTTAAATAATCACATAACCCAATGTTTCCAGATGAGCTCACCTGGGCAGCACCCACTCAGAAGCTGACATTTAAAAATATATATTTTGTGGAAAAAACTAGTAACCAGCTATATACTGGCAAGAAAAAGGTATAATTACATAAGACAATCACCCCTCCAAACTGCAAGTAAGCTAACAAGTTAGTCTTAGTGGCACTTTTCAACAAATCTCTGTTTTCTAACAGTCAAGGCAAAGGGGCACCAAAACAAAGTCACTCTTTCATCCCATGGATTTTATAAAGCAAGTAACTATACACTTGCAAAATGTGACCTGGTAATTATGTGAAAATCAGTCTCCTGGAAAGAGTTTTAATACCAGACCTTCTAAGAAGCATTATGTTTGTTTGCACTAGATGGCTATGAAGCGATAGTAACATATTCCGTCTTCCCCCACTACCTGTATTAAGGATCAAGGAATCTTCTGCTTGACTTCTCCTGTAGCCACATCCCATTTCATCCGACAGAACAAATGGCAAAGTACAATCTAGTGTTTCCTCTGCCTAACTAATGCAACTCGGTAGCCCAAGCCAAGAGATGTCATGGCTTGGTGCCGGAGTTACTTCAGTAAGACGTTCAGTAAAGACAGAATTTTAAGTCCATTATAGCCAGTTCTAAAGTTAGGATTCATAAGCTTCAGGACATGAACATATACGTGCACTTTACCCACTGTAATTATGAAACGCTGTGTGGTAGTTTACTGCCTCATTGCCTACTTCAGAACTTGCTACTTCATTCTAAATAATTAACATTTTCCACTGAGTTTTCACTAAGGCAAGTTAGGGAATAACAGTCTTAATTCTGTGTAGTGTATCAATTTGAACACATTCTTTTGAGAAAATGTTACATGTGACTGTGTCCATGTTGCCTTTCAATTTGGTATCTTAAAAAAAAAATCACCCCTCACTGATGTATGGAAGCATTGAAGTAACTGTGAGGCTGAACAGGAAAGTTAAGCCTCTGGAAAAAAAAAAAAAAAGTTGAAGCTATATATAATATTTCTATCCTGAAGTTGGGAATCCTGCCTTCAGAGGATGCTAAATTTATTTTACACTATGTCATACCCCTCACCCCCAACAAGAACAGAATTAGTATTCCTTATTTTAGGTTTTAAGACAGGATTTACATACGAGTTGTACAACGCAGGAATTCAGAAACTGATCTTAGCATCTGTAATAACAGCCTTCCTCCAACAGTAAAAACACAAACTTAAGTTCTGGGTTGTAACAAATCTCCTCTTTAAAAACTGGCAAGAAAAAAAAAAGTACAGTTGCATGTTCTATATGAAACCTTTCAAACAAAAATGAGAATTAAAACAAGAGTATAATTTAAAAAGCTGTGTATTGGAGTGTTTATAAACCAGAAGTGTTAAGCAGCAGCGGTTTCCGGTTTCTTATTAAATTCAACTAGACTTCAAATTTAGGAACACATTACAAACCAATGTGGAACTATGCTACTTATGCACCTTTATAGGCGTTTCAGTAAAGAAAGCCTCCTATGAGAATGAAGAGAGGCAGCATAATACAGTAAGTCAAATGCTTGCCTTCAACATGCCAAAAAGAACTGTGTCATATGTTCATTTGTCACCAAAGCACCCCCTAGGAGATGCATTATTGCTGTAGAACATTTCAAGTTTACCAACACCCAAGTGCAACCAAACTGATGTTGTATATATGCACTTGCCCATTCTCACCAGGATTTCCACTTAATGTTTTTTCTTTAAACAATCAAATTTAAAGCTTTGAAAATAACATATTTTTTTGATTTTTTTTTCACAATATGAACCACCACATGCAATTTAGTTTTCTGATAATTTTTCTAAAAAACTGCACCAATATCAGAACAGTGCAAATCATATTTAATTGTAAAAGTTATAATGGCTTGAGTTCATAATTAGAGGGAACACTGTCAAGATCTCGGTATTTTGCTCTCTCACCATTGCTTGCATTCCATTAAAAATACTTTCCTGTCAATTTTGCCTTTTTTTTTTTTTTAATAAAAACAATAGTCCCCCATGCTTTTATCAGAGCTGAAATTAGGGATATAATCCACAATTTCAACACATGTAGTGCCGCAGTTGCAATGTTTTTATGCACTTCCATCTACTGTTAAAATTCCATAAACATATTATTCCCCCCAACGCATGTCCAGACTAAAAACTAGTCACTAGCACTTGTGATCCCACAAGTGTTCTAAATTTCTCAGCAATGGAGAGATTTCAAGATTAAGAAATCTGAGGACTTTTCCTAGAGCCCCCAGTGTTTTCATTTTTTAGCAAGTTCAAAATTGGTTTACACATCTTGACAGTGTTCCTTATAAAACCGTATGACAGTAAAAGTGCCAGTAGGCATGGCAACCTCTTTGAAGGGAGCATTTAAACTCCTTGGCACTGGGAATGCCAGCACCAAGGATTACATTGAAATTCAGAATCATACTTAAGGCTACAATTAGCAAACTCACTTTCCATAAGTCTAGTTTCTATCACTATATTTGAAAATTCAGAAGCTAACGCAACCGTATAGCTTTACGCTCAAATTTGAGGGAAAAAAGGTACTTTCCTTTAGCAAGGGCAGTGTATGAAACTGTGGTAGCAAACGTCTTTTATGCATTGACTACTCATTTCACCATTGTTCACTTACTTTGTCTTAAAGTTCAAAACTGGCAAGGCACATTTACATATTCCAATGAATACTTGACAATTTTAAATTACACTTTATGTCCCAGCTATCCCAGTAATTGACATACAACATACTAGAATGGTTTATTAAGATAACAAAAAAAAAAAATCAATTAAATGTGAAACATACAGGCTATTGGCAACCACTATTCTAAAAATTATGTAAATACAAGTAAACATACTGAAATGTGTGCGATTCTAAGTTTTTAACCAGAAGATCTCTGTACTAACACACATTTATATTAATGACACATAAAAAAAATAAAAACTTTATTACAAAAATAAGTTACACTCGCCTCCAGCTTACAGTATAAAACAATTTTATTTGCAGGAATGCAAAATGATTGTTTGCCATGAGCGTTTTCAACATATGACATATCTAATTTTGTTAAAATTTGCATTTACTGGGGGAACTGGTGTGTATAAAACCTTAATTAGGTATAAGCTTCAATTTTCATTGTGGTGCCTATGGGTATGTAGTATAACTGCAGTATCCCTTTGAGCAGGGGGTTAAGGGAACTCCTTATGCCAAGTCCAAAGTAAGTCATAATTTTATCTATCTTTTACCTATATGAAGCTGGACTTGGCAAGGTTCTTCTGTTTTTACTTCGTCTTTTTTTTAAGGGTGGTTCAATAGAGGATGCTTCACCACTGAACACTCACTGTCATCAAGGTGCTTTAGAAAATTAAAAACATAGCACAAATGATTGTACTCTACTCTACTCTACAGGTTATCATGATCTGCATAAAAGAAATGGAAGGCTGATCCACATGTTTTTACAGTGATCAGCAATAAGAAATGCACTAATGAAAACATACCTTTTACCTAAAAAGCTAAACTACAGCCATATACTATTCTATGATTTATGAAAAACTTCAAATGTCAGGCTTCACTGTACAGTTGTCAGTTTTAGTCTGACCTTTTATAAAGGGACACTGCAGTATTTAGTACAAGTTGCTGATGCACTTTTTTTGAACATCTGATGTCTTACAAAAGTAACATCTTGCTAAACTATTATACATCCAAATAACTACAATATCTGAAGAAGCAAGGCTGCTTTTTCAGCCACAAAATACGACAAAAGCAAGGCCTGTTATGATGGTCATGAGGAAGTCTTACAAAGCCTCTGGAACTAAAGGCAACTAAGAATGTTACATTTGGTATATTATACTCTTACCCTCATATCATATTAAACAAGCCTTGCTTTTATCTACAAAGATTTTCTATGTACAGTACAGACAGGGTATAGTTCAATCCTCTGCTACTGAGGTAGTTAACCAACCCTTTAAAAAAGGTTCTGAAAAGAACCACTATCTGGAATGCCTGACTAACCAGCTCTGATGATTACACCTGAAACTGCTGTATCTGAACACAATTCATAAGTGATTACTATACAAACAATCATGATTAACCTTCATGAGCAGAAATAAGGATACCAATGATGGTATTCATCTATACCACTGCAATAAAAATTTAAATGCAAGAATTTGTGAATACCACTTTTGGAATCCTTAACTAAGAAAACTTGGGGGAAAAATCTACTTAAAGCAGATTTTTTAAAGAACGACTTTATTAAGATACCATGCTAGATGTTAAGGATTTTGTTGAACACATTGGGGAAATAGAGTAGCTTTAGTTTAAAAACTTCCACTGCAGAGAAAACTGTTAAATTCATTTCAAAGTCCAAGTATTAGTTCAAATGTCCGATATTTGAATCCATGATCTTCGCAGGAAGGTCTTTTGCAACAGAATATGCTCCTATACAGCTGAGATACTTAAGGTTGCTTGATATCCTTACCATTACTCCACTGCAAGCTTCTGGTGTAATCCCACATAGCAAGTCAGTCTTCATTGTAACAGGTCAGGACCGGCCTCGACCCCTTTTCCCTGCTAGCCAGGTAACAAAAGGAATCAATTAGATAAATCATTTTAAACTCTGGTCTGTACATTTGTTAACATAAAATCCTAGCAAAATGAATTATTTTTAAATAAAACTACTAGACAAGAACATTTTGCCTTCTGATTGCCACTAACTTTGGAATTTTACTATGGGTGTTTTAACACTTTGTCACAAACTGGTATTATTTAAAAAGTTAAGTTTTAAACCTTGTATCACCAGCTAAGGTTTTGCGTACTGAGTCACAAACAACTTTACATATTATAGAAAATTCCCATTAACAGTAATATAAAACTTGGTTATAGTCATCATGAAAACATGTTGAAAATTGAATCAAGTCTAAGCATAATGTGACTTGTGATCTAGTATGAATTTCAATGATCTAAC
>JAWWMP010000116.1:79758743-79776243 GCA_035047865.1 Dendrocincla tyrannina | reverse complement strand
AAGTAAAAAGCAAACAAAAATTAATCCAACATTTTCAGAGAAGCCAGAAAACCTGTATACACTATAGTGTAACTACTAAAATACCCAGATGTTCTAGTCTGGTAGGAGTGTATACATCTTTCAGAAGTAATACAACATAAGTGCATGCATTTACACTTACATCTGATTTTTAGCCGCTTGTCTCTGAGCTTTCCGTTCTTTTCTTTTTTGATCTGGTGGCTTAGCAAAAACAATTTCAATGTTTTCTCCCTCTAAATCTTTGCCATTCATTTCTTCCATTGCCTGAAGGAATTAATTACACTTTAAATATACTTCCAAGAATATTCGAAGCTATTAATTTTATTCTATCTTTTAGAGTATGCATTTTTAAATTTGTTACCCAGAGCTAAAATAACAACATAAAGCTAAAAAAAATTTTAAACAATCAGACAGCATAGTATAATGGGTTCCAGAGTCATGCATTTCCTCTTAACTTGACTTTCAGTTTAGAAAACTGTAAATACGCTTCAATCTTTGCAAGCTGTTTCAATTAATGAAGTGACACAACTGTCCTCTGAAAGACTTTGTAATACAAGAATAAATTCCTAATGTCAGCATACACGCAAACAGTACTAAAGCTAAGGATCAGTACATGCTTCTATTCCTTGATTTTACCTGTAATGAATAACTTTCTCTTTCAAGTATAAGCCAAAAATTAGAATTTAAGTGTCGTTCCAACCACAAGAGGAAAAAAAAAAACAAACAAACAAAAAACTCACCCAAAACACCCCCCAAAGAAAAAACAACAGAACAAAAAACCCCAAAACCAACACAAAACCCCCACCAACTCCTCCCCAAACCCACCACCACTACCCAAACCTCCTCACACCACCGCCCCAAAAATGCAAAACAGCAAACCATCAAATCCTCCCCTACTCTCTCCCATTTGTACCATGTACAATTCCCATGCATCACAGCAATTGCTACAAGTTAATTTCAAGCAGAGAAATCCTAAAGATTCTACCACTTTTAGGGACTCTACATAGATAAGCCTTGATAGGGTACATGTCTTATCAAGATTCTTTCCATCATCTTCCTAGGCATCTGCTTTAAGGCATATGGATACTTATGAAAAACTGAATCCCCTTGTATCCTGCATTCTCCCACAGAACATAAAAAAGAGGTAACACTACAGGCGGGCGGTAATTACACTTTCCCTTCCTAACAGATGACATCAAGACCAGGCTAGCAGAATCCAGGAATGATAATTACTGAATTGTTAGCACCTCTCAAGAGGAAAAACAGAAAAAAAAGTGATTCCTGGAAAAAAAAAAGTTATCTAGCATTTTATCACCTGCCCTAGAGAAACTGCTTTAGATTCTACCAATAATTTTGTGAGAGCCATTCAACTTCTGACACTTCCGTTTAAAATATAACACGATTATCTTAGAAACTCATCACAAGAATTGCTTAGGATAGGTCCATCTAAGATACACTTTTCAAGCTATCAATTGCATCATCCTAGGAGACACCCAGAGAGGATAGTTATCAGTGACAATGTGTTACCGTTTCTCCAAAGTTTTTTCTCAAGTTAAAAGGAACACACATCTTCTAAATGTTGTGCTTATTCAGTACTTAAAACACACACACTGTTGCAGTCCTCTCTTCACTTACCTTCACAGCACCATCCCGTTCATCAAAATGAATGAAAGCATAGTCTTTTAGCTTCTTCACTCGCTCTAGCTTTCCAAACTGACTGAAGGCCTTTTCTAGTATCTCCTCTGTTACAGTATTGGCAAGATTGCGCACAAACAACACTTTTACCTAAGGGGAAAAAAAAAGTACTTAGAAGTATGATCTAATTTCAAAACATAACATTCAGCTTTGCAAGTTACTGCTATTGGCAATATGGAAAACATTGTTACATTTTCTGTACAGCATTTTTTATATATATACATGAATATATACATTTAATAGTCATATAGCACGAGTTAGCTCCAAAATTCCCTGACAGAAATATTGAATCTGTTATCAAACATGATTACATAAGTATTAGTATCCTGAAAGCCAATCCAATTTGTGTTAATGTTTAAAAGGATCCTAGCAGCAGTAATCTTCAACTCAGAACACTTCCAAACTTGAAAGAAGGTAACCAGGATTGGTTACACACAAAACACTTAACTTATCAAAACATTAATTGTTTAGACAGACTTTTGCTCAGTTATTTGCAGAACAGTCATCACTGTAACATCTAGGTCAGAGGTGTCAGGCATGCAGCTTTCAACCTGCTTAACTTGTGGTTCCTATGCCATAGCCACACCAAACACCTGGTGTCGGGTTTGTGCTTGCCTGAGGGGCACTCAGTGACCTGAGGCCACTACTAAAAGAGACAATGTAGACAGAGGGGTATACGATGGCTGACACTGTCCAGTCACCCTTAGATCAAATTGTGCCCTTCTCTTGAGGAACAACCACCTCCAAATAACTCTCCGTGTCTATTCCCTCCCGCAGCTTGCTAAAGCAGGCAATACGGCTCTTAAGCTACACAAACTGCTAGGCAGCTTCTAAAAATCAGAAAGGCAGGTAATCTTTCAACTACTGATATATGCCCTGTTAACTGTCTGACAGTGACTAATCACCAATATAGAGTTTCAGCAACCAGCAATTGCATATGATAAAAGAAAATACAGAGCAATCTGACACAGGCTTAAACTCTTATTTAACAGAGCAGACAACATACACTAGATGCCAGGAAACACCTATTGGTGACCCGTTTATACTGAAGGACTCATCCTTGTGCCCATGCCGAGGCTGCAGTAAATGACTGGACATTAGCATGTTTACATAATGTCATCTCTGAGTTCTCAGTTTACAAGCCTCTTCAACTTGTTGTGAAGAGTTCCTTTCACAGGCCGCTACCACAATCAGACAGTATCTTTCACCTTGCACTGCCAAGGAACGTTCACACTCTCACCTTCCTACAATGCAGCTGCCAATCAGCTGCAAAGACCAGCAACTTCCGCTCACATCCCCTTCACTCCTACTGGTTGGACGACAAAAACTGAACACTGTACATGGCAGCACTGACTTTCTGCTCCTAACCCCAAAGGTCACCACAAATAACACAAAGTGTAAAAGGACCAAAGAATTCATGCTTCAGTCTTTGAAGCAGACCTATACTGTACTACCACCACATACAGAGGAACTCAATAAACCCAGCCACCCTTTTTGTAAGAATCACTATGTAATTAAGTTACAAATAAACAAGACAGACTTCCATAAATCTGTCTCACTCACTAGTTGAACTAGGATGGGATGCAGAGTTGGGAAGAAAAGATACTACAGACTGTAAATCTAACCCAGTGTTCAACTCTCGTCTTTGGCAATATTTATTCTTGCAGATACTCCAGAGATGGTAAAAGTTGTAGCCAACTCCACACAGAAAGCTGTTTCCTATTATGTACTAAGCTTTTCCTACATGTCCTGATGGTAAGACCAACCCTTATTTATTGTAACACATACATAGTAACCATTTTTCGTAAAATATCCTAATTGATCCCTTAACCTTATTCCATGAAAACGAATTATAGGAAGTTTTGTGATGTAATCAATGGTTTTAAAAACCAGTAACTATTAAACAAATGTTCCTTATTCTTCTTGTTTAGCGAAGGATCAAAACTAGAATCTTGTGAGGAACCCTAACTAGCCTTCATTAATAAATCCATAATGACTGAGATGTCAGACTAATAAAAACTTGACAGAATAATCACTTTTTTGTTA
The DNA here is from genome assembly GCA_035047865.1 of Dendrocincla tyrannina. NCBI lineage: Eukaryota > Metazoa > Chordata > Aves > Passeriformes > Dendrocolaptidae > Dendrocincla > Dendrocincla tyrannina. The sequence continues at coordinate 79,772,484 of JAWWMP010000116.1, read as the reverse complement.
CTAGATGCATTAACACAATGTTTTCTTAAGAAATAAAAAGGAACTAATTTAACTTTTCCCAATGTACACAAATCCATAATCTCAAACAGCTGAAATTTTTTAATACCTTTGGTCACATTACTGATTAGAAGTGTAGCAGAACAAGTCAAAAACTATGTCAAAGCTCTTAGGCAGGTTAAGGCATAATTAAGAGAAGATGAACGAACCCATTTTTACTGCTAGCCAAACAGGGAGGGAAGAAAACACCAACAAAGAAAAACAAAACAAAAAAAGGATCCCTCTTCATTAAGCCTCACAGATACCAAAAATCCATATATACACCTAACAAGCAATATAACCAGCACCAGCATTTTGTTGCAATGGCAGAACTCACATTCAAAACTGCTTAAGATTAGACTACCCCCAAAACTTCTGGGATCTGCTCCTTTTCCTCCTCTTACCTACAGCACAAACACTTCAGGCCACATTCTCCAAGGGTTACTAGCCCTGTCTCTTGTCCTGTAATCTGCCAGGCAGTCATAAGCATAAGACTTTATTTAGCTGCTTAACCTGCCACTCCGGAACGTCCTCTGTAGCCTCAGCCATCCTACAGAAATCAAGTAAAACATTAATAAATTTATCTGGACTACAGGGGTAAGAGGCAACAAAATGACACTTAGGAGAGATTACGGTATCAACACAGTCACTGGAAGTTGGAAAGAAGTTCACTTTGGACCAGAAGTCAATACCTTTACACCACTTATACTCCGATCTGTCAGTACAAGTACTAATCTCCTGTAGCACATAAGTCTAGCTTCAGAATCTAGATTTATCCTTCATCATGCTCAAGCTACTTCATATTTAAGGTAACAGCCCATTCAAATTTTAAGTATACATCTATACAGTACTGTATACAACATTTTATCCAAAGTGTGGAGGACAAAGGTAAAATACTCAAGTAAACATTTCAGAAATTTAAATTAGTAGGTGTCCATATATTGATGAAATTACATGCTGTTTCTGCGAAATTTAGAACACTGTTCAAAGATGAATTTGTCTTCCTCATCATTTGCTCTTATGGACTTGCTTTTCTAGCAGTCTTGACAAGAAAACTGTTAACCAGATGATATTCTGATACAAACAACCTACTTTTCCAAGTCACAGTTTCCTTCAGAGCCTTTCACCACAACAATGTGCAAGATGACATGGGTCATCTTTCCCTTTGCTCCAGACTAACAGTAGTCAGCAGCAGTGACAGCCAACTTGCAGCTCACATCCTATGGACTACAGCTGCACTGCTCTTTCTCTTAGGAGAAAGACAGAAATAAACAACAGAAAGTAAACCTAACACTTAGAGAAGTGTCAGAAGTGGTCAGTTTCTCCAAATGTACAGCAGGTGGACAAGAAAGCCTGAAGTAGAGACTTTCCCTGCTGCAAGAATAAACTAAGGGACAGAGCCACTGAGGAAGGTCAGACACCAAGGCTCATCTCCACTTCTGCCTTTAGATACAAGTCAAACGTTCTCTACTTTTTCAGTATTCTCATTCATATAGTCTCACTTTCCCATACATCTTCAACCCAAGCTCCATGCCCTATCTTCAGTATATGACACTAGAAGTATGTGTTTTCTCTATATTTTCTCTATTTCTTCCTTTTTCATGTCCCATTTCAAATACAAAACAATGCAAGGCATTAATACATTCAAAAACTGTACAGTAAATGGGGCAAACAACAATCAACCCTGATTTCTTTAGCCTTTCACTCCCCACATCTGTAAACTTACTTAGAAAAGACACCTGATTATGTCCCTATCATTTCCTGTTCATCTATTCAGCTATGTCAGCAGAAGTTTCTGCTCATTTATTTCAACAGTTGGGTGGATTAGGTCTCTTCTCTTTTGAGCCAAGAAACTGAACATACAGGGTGTCATATCTAGGAAGTACCACCTTCTACAAATTTTACCTGCAAGACTTTTCCCCTGCTGCTCATAGCCTATGATGCTGGGCAAGAAAAATAAAGTCTGCAGATAGGATAGTCCAAGAGCTTCTGTAATACCTGTATTACAAAAGCAGCTTTTTCCTCAAATGAGCCCCCACCCCAACCCTTTTCCCTTATGGCTCACCAAAGAGGAGATCCCAGCCAAGCTATCTTACTAGGTCCACCAAAGTAGGACTCCAGCAAGTGACGTGTCTCAGATGAGAGTAAAAGCACAGACGAAAAGCAAGCAAAGAGAAAGAAATAAGGATATGGGCTAGCTAGGAGTTTCCATTAAACAACTCAGCTACACAACACAACTGAAAAAGACAGGGTTGGGCAACATCTGATAGGAAAAAAAAAATCAGGTAATTTGTTTCTGACAAACTATCACACACATATATAAAAACAACTGCTACAACTAACTTCAAAATGTTAACAGTCCAGACTTCAATTTCACCTACAGGTATTTTAAGGAATTAACTCCCCCAAATTAAAAGTAACTAGAGAGTTCCAAAACCAAGTTAATTGCCTAACTTCTCAGAAGTAACTACTAATGGCAACTAATGGCAAAGTTGAAGATACATTTTTGTACATTTGAACACTGACACGTTCTAACACTGAAGTGATACAGATCCAGGTTTAAAAAGAATTAAAGCTTATTCTGTGATCACATCTAGATTTCTGTCCCTCCAAATACTAAACTACCAAACCACTTTAACTCTTGGAGTCACCACTGTCACTTCCAGCTCAGAAATTATGTACCTCACCCTCTGTGTCATTCTGCAAGAATTACGTTCACTATTCAGCCTTGGGAGCACAAAATAGTATGAGGCCATACAGAGTTTTTAAATTCACGTAATTTCTAGAGTATATTCTTATTTTTTTCATCTCACCAACAACATCTGTCAAGAAGGCTGAAAGATGTTATTTAATCTTAATGTCAGGAAGTATCTCATCTGGAATACAGCACTTCAAATGTACTATGGTCCGCTTATAGCTTTATTACCTTTGCCATGACTTCAGGATCTGGGTCTTCTATAGGGTCAGCCCATTCCACTGTAACAACATTTCCCCAAACTTTCACTTTGCCGCTCATTAACCTACGTCTGGCCTGAGCAGCAGTTTTGTGATCTTCATATTCAAGGAAACAGAAACCCCGGTTCTTTTTCTTGTCGTCAGGCTGATGATACAATATGACATCTGTAAGACCCTCTGAAATTAAACAAAATATGTCTTAGTTAATGCCTTCAATAAATGAATTTACGTTATAAAGTGGGGATTATCTTTCTTGCAAGTGTGCATCTGACAAGTGGTTCAAAAAAGCAGGAACACACTAAACTTTTCAAAAGGAGACATTAGACTACCACAACGCAGGTTCTATTTTTATCAAGTGAAGAAAGCTCAGTAGCTATGGAAGAACATCCTTCCTCTAAGTGAGTGGAGGAGAGTTAACGGCAGCCAAAAGTTGTGCTTTGTCAATTTTCCTCTTAAATCCCTAAGTAACACCACTTATCAGCACGTTTTTTCCATGCATGTCTAAAAAACAAGAGACAAAACTTGCATGGTTTTATATCTAAAAAGTTAACTGCCCTAAAGAACTTGAAGTATAAAATTCAGTAACAGAGAAAGTTATCAAACGTTACCTTTGACAGTTCATATGCCGTTACCAAAGAAATCCTTATCAAATCACTAAAACAAGACCTAGTTACTTTCTTCAACTTGTTTTGCCTTGAGAAGTTTTAAAACATACATTAACATTGAAATTATTAAACACTGAATTAAAATTTCTTTGAATGTTTTTTTAAACATTACATACTTACTTTACTGCTAAAACTTGGAACCACACATTTAGTGTAATCACAAATATTTCAGCCCTCAGCACAGTTTAACAGAAAGAAAAAAAAAACCACAACATCTAAGAGACAAGACAAATGCTGAGTGGTCTGGGTTTGGATTCATCATCATTCAACTATAAGCCAAAAGATGGTGAAGACAGCTCATCATTGACATCATTCCAGCTCTACAAAACTGAGTTACTGACTGACTTACCTGTTACTTTGCTGAATTCTTCAACAATTTGCTCCTTGGTTTTACTCTTGGGAATAGAGCCAACAAAAAGCCTATTATTGGCAACAGAGATGCATACACCAATGTGTTTTCCAGAACGGATTTCATGGTTGTTGTACTGCAAGAAAAAATAATTGGACAGTCATCAGATACAGATAATTTTTGTTTCACTTTAACAGCAGTATACCAAATATTTAACTTTTGAACACTGAGCAATACATTACATTTTTGCAGCTTAACACATTCTTACAATGCATATACAACTATTCTGAAGTACATTCATGTTCTCTAAGTAATTTTGCCACAATTTCAGCCAACAATTATTCTTCCCTTCTCGTTCAAGCCTCTTAATGCTTGTTTCGTTAGAGACTCTTTCATGTAGAACCATGAAAGGTAAATCTCATGTACAAGTCATCAAGGTCAAGGCTTCTCCCTTTGAAACAGTGCAGGAAAAAATGGCAAGTTTCTCTCTGGACTTCATCAATTCTTGATTTGTGTGTAAAACAAGACGTGTTACAACTGAGGACAGATTCCCCTCTAAAGTTCCATAGTAACACAGGAAAGAGAACTGTGATCAGGTCTTCTCTACAAAATGTGCAAGAGCAACTGGCAAATACTTTTCAAAGCGTATGGATTACACATGTAAAGATGCGAACAGCAAGAACAACGCTTTACTAACTTGAAATACTAAGACTTCTGCTCAAACGCTTCTCCCATAACAGGTTTAGATGATACCCTGAACAAGTCAGTAGTTTGAGGCATTAAAAAAAAGTATTGCTGTAAACATCTGTTGACAAAAAATGCCTTTCACTGAGGATGCAGACAGAGACTTATCCAAGTAAGCAGCAGGAAGGTCAACTGGTGGTACATCAACTTTCCAACTGGAAGCCCTGCAATGGACAGTTCTTTAGCTAACAAAATGTATTTTGTGGTCAACATCATATTGACAAGTAGCAGGACAGCATTTTAAAATTTAATCTAGCTATTTATTCTAGGAGTCATTTTGTGTTTGGTGGTAAATCTTCCTGCATAAAGCAAGCACTCCTGCACCCCTCCACACACTTGTCGTGCAATAAAATCAGGGGAAGCTGTTTATTTGTATTTATCTTGTGTAAACCAAATCTATGTTACTGAAAATTTTCTAAACTAGATTAACTGCACAAAAAGTGAGCTAAAAGGAGAACTGTACATGTGAAAAGACTCTAGACTGACATCTTCCCAATTATGTCTCAAAACATAGCAGGACATAGCAAAAGACTTCTAACTCTCTATCTGTTGCCCATGTGGCAAAGGAACAGTAGGAAATAGCTGCATAGGAAGTCTGTATATATATTACCATTGCTAATAAACAGACCTGTACACATTAATGAAGAGACAGATAACTGTAACTTAAAAATAGTCCCTTGAAAAAAGTTAAGTTTATTACCGTGTGAAACTAATTCTTAATTAACTGAAGTGTGCATTAGGAAACATTTCTTTATATTAGGAAATGTTTTTTACTGAGAGGGTGGTCAAACACTAGAACAGGCTTCATAGAGAGGTGGTCAATGCCCCAAAACTGTCAGTGTTTTAAGAGAGGCATTTGAACAATGCCCTTGATGATGACCATAACAGCAACACTTTTGGTCAGCTGTGAAGTGGTCAGGCAGTTGGACTAGATGATCTTTGCAGGTCCCTTCCACAAAACTCTACTCTATATGAATAACAGAAGATATTATTCAACTGCTCCTGCTAAAGTCTAAAACCGAAGTTTGGCTACACATTTAATGCAAAAAGAGTCTCTCATACAACTCTTGGCAACAAAGTAATATATTCCACCACACCGCAATTCCACTGACAGTAGTTTCTAGTAGCTTTTTCATACTACAATGCATTAACTACTACTTTTCTTTGCATGTTTCTCTTAACACAAAAAAACCAGTCTTTAACTAGGCGCTCTTAAGTATCAGTTGGTGATTTTTAGGTAAATAGTTTGCATACCATCTGCAAACTTAGATTAGATATAAACAGGCCCAGATCATGATCTGGGTAAAGTGCCAGAACAGTCAGGACACCAAATTAGCTATGTCAGCATACTGCTTCCCCCTCCTGCCACTGCTGAATCAATGTCCAAAGTCAGTAACAGACATTTTTACCTTCTAGAAAATATAATATTTTTTTTTATTTTTATCTTGCTGACTTCTGTAAGAACTTACAAACAAGTCAAAGTGTGCATAAGGTCTATCTTGTTACTTTATCCACTTAAACTTTCACCAGCAATTCTAGTTTATTTCCAGGAGCAAATGGCAAGCTGTACTGCTATGCACAGTTAACAGACTGTTTAAATGGCTTATTTGCATGACTCACCTGCAGCCCCACTTTGATCAGGCTTGCACCTGCTTAGTCAAAAATACACTAAATGGTACTAGAGTTTTCAGTATGTTTTCCTACAAGCTTCATCTCAAAAGTATTTATCTCATTCATCTCTACGGTAACCACATTCATGCAGAAATCTTTTGAAAAACTTGAATCTAATGACTTCTTATGAAATAGGAGGGAGAATTGAATATGTATACAAAGGAACACAACTGGAGCTGCAATTCTTACACAGTTTAAAGCAAAGTAAATATGTTAACAGGGAAAAAACATGACTGAGATTCATAAAAAACCCCGCCACCATACTTTGATGCTGAGTGCTTGTGTGAACATTTGAGGTGCCATTTCTACTTAATCACCAATGGTTAACCACACTGAATTAAGCAATGGACATAAAAAAAGGGGAGAATTCCCTAAATGGTGTTCAAAATAGTTCTGGCTGTGCTTGAAACAAAAATGGAGACATATTATCACCTGATACTGAGAAGACTTACAGATCTGAACACAAATTAATTTTAAGTGGTTTAAAAAAGCATATTCATAAAAAGAAAAAATCAAAGCTTCAACCTATTAAACTTCAATATTTCTTCTGGTTAACAAATACACTAGGCAAACATTATGTGTATCCAAACATTTAAGTTCAGTTTTTGCATTAAGTTGTTATAAAGACTGTGGATGATATATACAACAGCCACAAAAATATGATTTGTATGCAAAAATATGTTACACCAACTCCCAAGAGCCTGAAGACAGGTCAGTTTATTCTCTGCTGCAGTTTGGGCATTGACAAAAACAGAGCAGTCCGTTATTACTCAAAAGCCTACAGGCAATGCACAGATTTTTAGTACCATTTTTTCTATACTTTACAGAGTCCTGAAACAAAAAATGCCTCTGGGAAGACAGAAAAATAACAGAAGAACCCTTATCCCAGAGACCAGAAAGCTGGAAAGTAAGTTGTATATACACTGGAAGATTACAGATAGTATCAAAAAGAACACCTGTTAAAATAGTAAGATATGAAAATGGCTAGAACCAAGGGTTCAGCATTTCTAAGCAGTCTTTCAGCAATTTCTCCCACTGCATGTGTAACTAATGCAAGTGACAGACCCACAATTTTCAGCTGAACTCAAGAGCCACAATGTGCTAATACTCCTGCAAATCACTCCTAGTCAACTTGGGAAACTTACACTACACCAAACTAGCCAGTCAACTACAGCTGGAACCGTCAAAAAACCCAGACTAATTTCACAGGATCCAATTTAAAACCAACCCTACTTTCAAAGAGTTAGCATGAACGCTGAAAGACTGTCCCATCAACTACAACACTTTTCAGCTATTACCTTCTGTGGCTATTTAACTGAAAAACAGAACACAACACCCCTTCTATCTGCACAACAAAGATTAGATACAAAGGGACACTGAGTACCTCCTTCCCTTGTATAACTTAGTGGAATACCGAGGCTAGAATCTGATGTTATTTTTATGGAAACACAATTTGTTTAAGCAAAACCCAGATAAGTGAAGAAAAATTCTGTTTTGTTCCATTTACTAAGTGCCTCTGAGAACTTACGTGGTTATTACCAGTATATCTGACTGTACTCTGGAACAACAAACTGTTTTAAAAAGCTAAACAGCATATACCAGATTATTTTTGTGCTTCCACTTTAGTTTGCATACTTTCTTAAAACATATTCCCATTTTCAGCTTGATTTGTCTCTACCAATTGACTTACATTAATGTCACTGGGTACCTTACTTTAAGATATACCTTACTACAAAACAAGGTATGCTAACCTTACTACAGCAATACAGTATCAGTACACTTCAGAATGACTATGGTTAGCCCTCTTGAGAGTCATACCACACACTGATCTTGGCCCTATCAATGTAGGTAAACAGTGCAAACAATTCAAATTTAACTTAGCCAGGAAAACAAAGGCGTGGTGCATGATCAGGGTAGTCTCTCCCCATCCTTTTCTTCCATGATGGGTACTTCATGCATAGAACCTGAAAAACTTACTAGGAGTATCCTATATCAAACTGTTCCATACTTCTGTGTAAAACAGGAAATGTTTTCTAACATGGCAGGATTCATGACTTTTTCCAGTCAGTTGCAGCAAACAGAACAGACCTTCAACGCTCAAGAGACACTTTTTCCTATCTGAAGTATCTTATGAAATTCTGTGACTTTGAAGCACTTTTCTGGTCCAGGCCCCCTGCTGGTGCACAAGCACATCAGGAGTCACAGGCACCTGGACCAGCACTGCCCTGGTACCACAGCAACTCCAACACCACTGCTCTCCAAAACTCACCCACCATGCAGACAACTCAGAAGTCACTACTGCTAATACAACTCTGATTAATAATGAAGGCTCATCTAACAGGACAAAACAGCAGATGCATTCAGTAAAAGTGTGCATGCAATGTGGAAATACATTTAAGAGCACCTAAGGGACATTTATGAAGTGATCTAACAATGACAATTTTACCTTCAGCATTTAGGCATTAGGACCAGGATAACTGGTTCTAAGTCAGTGTTCTTACAAAAACAGAATAAAGTTCCAAGAAAACTTACCAGTTTAACAGCTTCCTGAGCTGCCTCTTTAGTACAAAAGGTGACAAAAGCATATCCTCTATTTAGACCGGTTAGTGGATCCATCATTAAGCGGAGATCCCATATAGGCCCAGCTTTCTCAAATAATGGAACAAGTTCATCTTCAAACAAGTCTCTCGGAATCTTGCCCACAAATATCTACAACAGACATACAGCGCGTTGTTTATAAAAAAAATATTTCCAATGAGTAGGAGTACATATGCATAAACATCTTCTTACCTCTGTACCAACAGAAGGTTGTTGTCCTGAATATACAGACTCTGGAGGAGGTCCACCATACTTTCTCTGTCCAGTAGTCACATCAAGAGTGTAGCCAGTTCTCTCCAACAGCGCCTTCAAGTAAGAAAACTTAAAACTTTAAAATCACATACAAATTGAGCAAGTTTAGCTGCATTTAATTCACAGACATGCTTATAATTCCTTTTAAACTGTACTGCTTTGAAGCTCCCACAGGCAAACCAACCTACTTCAACAAGAAACTTGCTAAACAGTTAATAGAACTATCAGGTAAAGAAACACTGCTAGAAAATTAGAGATTCACATACAGTTTTCCAAATTCCTTAATTTTCATACAAAAAAACACTTAAACCCAAAAAAAACCCACAAACAAAACAAGAAAACCAACAACACACACGAAAAAGCCACCTCCCAAAAAAGTAATAGAATAGTGAGCTTCCCTTTAATTAGGAAGATCTTAGTCTGAGCCACTTCTTGTTTTGGCATGTCCAATCCTGCACACATTTATTCACAAGAGTTCCCTTCACTTAATGAGATTACTCATAAGTGTGAAGTTGAAGAACACATGTTTAAATGCTTACACCCCTGGAACACTGTACAGACTGCTTCAGGTACCTAACCACTGAGGTGGTAGTACTACTTCCTTTCTCCTATCTTCCCCCCTCCAAAGTCCTTGTGGGCAAATACAGCATCCCAGGACAACTAACCCTCTCTAGAATTACTACCTAGCACTACAAATATACTAGCAATTTAAAATGTTAGATGACATTCAGTATTCAAACCTATGAGAAACTCCTGTGAAATCAAGGCTTTCTTAAAATTTTGTACAGACAAATCAACTCTACAAGCAAAGAAACTTCATATTAAACTAGCCCAATTACAGTCAAGAGTTAGCAATTTGAAAACTGCAAAACTGCAGTTATTTTAAATGCTATAGCCATCAGCAATAAATGCTGTTATTTGAAGTTATTAACAAAGTCCTCATAATATTGTTGCTTTATGTGGTAGTGACAAAAACTGCACCAATTTTTCTGAATTTACAATTAATGGCATCCCAGTCTCAAAGTCAGGAGAAAAAAGGATTTTCTAATTTTACAAGATACATAGTTACTTGTAATATAACCTGTTCATTTTACAGATTAGACATGAAATGTTAAAGAAGAAAGATTCTCTGGTTTTTTATGACACCACCTAAGCACATGGTTTTTCTTCCCTTCAGCTTTGGTAAAGTTGTTAATCACAGAATTTTAAAATAAACTATTGTATGCTTAACTCTTGAAACAAGAGCCCCTCGCTAGCAGCAGACACGGACCAAGAAATAATTTATCCCTTATTAAGACAGTTTGGTTTACAGTTTATAAGCACAGTGATTTTGTCATACGAAGTGGGCCAAATCCTAAATCCATTACAACCTGGTATCTCCTTGCTGTTGTGAAGTTGCCTTGTATGTGAGCTGAAGGGTAGGGAAAAAACCCAAACAACACACAAAAACCCAAGCAGCAGTAGCTGAACTTATGCGTTCTAAAGTCGCACAACTACGCTGACAGGTTTCCACAAACTTTTAACTAGGAAACAGCATAACTGTCTCAACAACACATACAGCAGCCTGTGAAATCTTTTCATTTTTACATGCATTCAGTTCCATGAATAAATAATATATTAAATTTCCACCTGAAGAGGAAGAAGTGCAAGACAAAACTACAAGTGACAGTTTTCAATAATGACACAATCTGTAACAGCCTTTACAAGAAAAGTGCAGTTACAAAACAATCTCTCTCAATAGCTTTGGAAAAAAAAAAAACCAGGTAGATCTCATAGCTTACTTTTAGGGACATACCTTAATTTTTGCCTCATCTGGTCCTTTGCTAGAATCTGCCACCTTGGTCCCCTGTTTTTCCCTCTGCCTGTATGTCTTCATAACTCCACATAAAAAGGCACTTTTGTTCTGCAAGAGATATAATCTTCAGTTCTGAAAACACGACAAACTTCAATCTCATTTTCTCTTGAACTAGTAAAGTGTTCATTTCATATATCACGCATGGATCACTGACGAGACTTAAATAAATCTCTTGCCAGTCAACCAGTAGTTTATCCCTTAACAATTATATTCTAAATTGGTTAATGTTACCTGAACATGCGAGAGATCACTGTCTTTAAACTGTTGAAGCACTGCCAGTGCACCTTCTTCATTGAATTCCTTTAAAGCTTCAATAGCTCTTTCATCTAGATCACTATGTGCAACTAGCCCTAGAGAAAAGAAAAAAAATTACTCAGTATATTTGGACAATAATCTTTGCAAAACCGCATTTAACACACCTAACATATTTCAGTGCCCTCTAAAACAATCACTGATTAAAGTTACTATACCTAACAAACCACTTGGCTCTCCTGATGTTGAATATTTAAGTGTATTTAACCTTTTATTAATTAAAAACAAAAGAGTTAATATTCAGAGTGAAAGTTACTGCATTTATGTATTGACTTCCGTGAAACCCAAATGTCAGACAGGCCAGGTTTAATTTCAATATCCTGAAGATGAATTCAAAAGAATCTATCAAAACCTATCAAAGCCTGACTTTGAGCTTACCTAGTAATAATACCTTGGTACTTTTTGAGAAGATAATAAAGACAAATAAACTGCAGCACTAAAAATTACCACCACGATCCAAAAATCAAGCTTAAAAAATGCTAGCTATTGCCACACCTGAGAAAACCAACACAATAACCTTTCCATTCATGAGCCCAAACAGCCTGTCATGAAGTATTGTTTACCTGAGAAGATGCATACCAAGGGTTTAGCTGTTTACAGTTACCTACAACTACTCTAAAAAATGCACGAAGACCACATCAACTACTCCTAAAAATCATCTGTGGCCTATTCCAGCTGTTGCTCTGGTCACCTGCATACTTCTTCCCACCCCTCAGCCCAAGTAGCCTGGCTCAAGGCTTTCCTCTGAAAAATACTACAACAAATTAAAGCCCTGAATGTAAAACATCCACAGATTTTGGCAAGACTGCAGTTCCCATACTTTTGGAAACCACAAAAAGTTGCTATTTTAGCCCAAAGACAGCAGAATCCAATAAAGTATTGTACGTGTGCTTTTGCAAGTCTTACATCTTACCTGCAACGTAAATTTCATCTAGTTTTTCAGCAACTTTCTGTGGTAAACCAGCATCAAGCAATGTCTGGAAATGCTCAGAATGGGTAACTGCAGCAGAAGTATCCATAGGCTCTTCAGTACCATTCCCATTAACATGTTCAGTAGCCATGTTTCCAGAAATCTGTTCAAATGCAATAAGCATCAAAATTAAGCTAAATATATCTTTCGGCAGAACAATTCAAATGACAATACATGCAACAGACTGCCCTCTTCTTTGAAAATGACGGGGGGAAAAAATATAAAAAAATCGTAGATCAGTTCCCTAATACTTTTTTTAGTTTTGCAAGACGCATGAAATTCCTCAAAAGAAGCACTAACACAAAGGAAAGCCCTAACACCACTGTCTAGCGGGGGTGGGGTAGCTTTCACTGCAGGTTTTACACAACCCAGCCAGACACTCTGACTCACCTCCCTCTCTCCGTCTCTCTAACACACTCCCTAAGAGGCTCTGAACAAGTTAGAAATGGAGCAAAAAGCCAACAGCGGGGGTGGGAGGACAAGCAAACCTGCCACATGCACGGCGATACCGTCACTGACACCCGCTGCCGCCTCCACCGCCCGCTGCAAACGCGCTGCCCCTCGGCACACGCCGCCTCTCCAGGCCCCGGGCGCGGCCGGGATCCCTTCCCGCCTCCACTCCGCTGCCGGCCGGGCAAACGAGAGGAACAAAGCGCTCTTCCCAGCCCGCACCCACCCACGGCGGCGGCGGCGGCGGCCATGAGCCCGATGGAAACACGTGCTCCGCGCGTTCAGATGTCCTACAACTTCCTCCAGTGACCGACTTCCCCCCCTCCCCGCCACACTCCCGCGGGAGGAGCGGCTCCCCCCCGCCCCGAGCCCCGGCCATTCCCCACCTCTCACCCTATTCCCCCCGGAGAACGGGTTGCAACACCCCGGGCCCCGATTTCACCACCCGGCCGGGAGCTCACGGTGCCTCCTGGCCCCGCCGCCGCCGCCCGCCGGCCACGCTGCCGCCCGGAACAATGCAGGGCCCCGTTTCCCGGCCAGGAAACGCCGCTGCCCGCCGCCCACCGCCTCCCGACGTGACCGGGGCCACGCCGAGCCCGGCCGGCCCCGCTCCCCGCGCACACTCAGGGCTCCGAGGCCGCGGCGGCCCCCGGCCCCTCCCGGGCAATGAATGGAGCGGCGGGGCCGGCGGGACAATGAGGCGGGCGGGAGCCACGCGCTCCGCGCCGGCCCGGCCCGGGTGGTGCCCGCGGCCGCCGCCTCCTCCTCCTCCTTCTCGTCCGGCCACGATGGCAGCGGCAGCAGCTCCTCCGCCCATCGCGCAGCGTCCCGGCCCCGCGGCGCTGCCGCTGCAGGGCCCCGGCGTGCGCCTCCCGCCCTGCGCC
>JAWWMP010000116.1:79737345-79758232 GCA_035047865.1 Dendrocincla tyrannina | reverse complement strand
TCTGCCGCGGGCGCGCGCGCTCTGCCTCCCATGCGGGCGGCGCGCCCCGCTCCCTCCCTGCCTCCTTCCGTCCCCCCCGCCCGGCTGAAGCGCTGCCGAGGGCAGGAGGAGGAGGAGGCGGCGGCGGGACGGTGCGCTCCCCCAGCGCCTCCCGCGCCGTGCACCTGTGCGGGCGCGGCGTGGCCGGGATCGGGATTTGGGATTGGGCGAGCGGCCGTTCCCACGGCGCGCAGGTGGCACAGAGCGGGAGCAGGGGGACGGACGGAGGAGACAAAGCCCCGCAGACAAAGGGAGGGGAGGCAGAGCCACGCTTTGTGTGGCTGCCGGCCAGCGCAGAGCCCGGCTGCGCTCGGCATTCCCGCACTGGGGCCGGGAGCAGCCGCCCGGAGCGGCACCCCGGGATCGGCACCAGCCCCGCCACCGCCTCCGGGCACAGGGAGCTTTTCCAGAGGGAGCAGGAGTTCCCTTGCGAGGGGGCCGATCCCCGCCCACATCCCGCAGCCGCCCCGGGAGCGTCCCCTCCCTGGCCATTTCCCTGCGAGCCCGGGGGGATCCTGGGCTGCGCGCTTCGGCATTCCAGCTCTGAACACGCCGCGCTCGCACAGCCCACACGAGAAACTTGGAAGGCAAGCGCCTGAGCTCTGCCAGACCTGTGTGTCCAGATAAAGGCAGCGAAGGGGAGGCAGGAAGGCACACACAGTATTAGTCACTTCCCCAGAGGCAGCTCAGCCACAAGCCGAGCAGCGGCGGCTGCCCCTGAGCCCGGCCGAGCTCCTCCAGCGCTCTAAAAACACTTGAACTTGCGCAGTGGAGCAAGCACAGACAACTACAGAGTTAGTTCCCTGTCAACAAATGCTCACAGGCTGGTGTATAGGTATGTGAAGCATACAGCTGGTATTTGGCGATACAAGAAAAAAAAGAAAATATATCCTCAAGTATTCAATGCTGCAAGACTTCATTAAAAGCTGGACCACTCCACAGATTTATCTGAAATAACAAATAGAAGGCAGCTATACACTAGCAAGTTTTCCAGCTAATTTTTAATTTGAAAGATTGATTAAAGGTAATGTTTACCCAAACTTTTCACCACCTTTTAAAAAACTGACCCTGGAAAAAAAAAGTAAAAGGAAAACTTTTTTAGTGCAAACCTGTGTGGTATTTTTACTGGTACTCTATAAAAATACATTTTTCTCCCTTCAAAGGAGCATAGCTGTCAGCTGGGCAACAACAATATTCTCAAAATAAGTCTAAAGAATAATTTTCAGTGAAAATACTGCACCAAAATGTTTTCAGATGTTTACAGAGGGTGTTTCAAGTGTTATGTGTATAATACAGATGTGGTCCAGAGTATTATCTAAATTTCATAAATGGATTTGTTCTCTGAAACTATTGAAAACAGTGAAAAATCACAGAATCTTTAGGACTGGAAGAGACCTCTGGAGTTCATCCAGTCCAACTCTCCTGACAAGGCAGGACCACTTAGAGTGAGTTACACAGGAACTCATCCAGGGGGGGTTTGAATGTCTCCAGAGAAGGAGACTCCACAAACACCCTGGGCAGCCTGTCCCAGCACTGTGCCACCCTCAGTGTCAAGAAGTTCTTCATGTTAAGGTAAAACTTTCTGTGTTCCATTACAATTCTCAGTCAGTCAATCTGACTAACTATAGGTGGCAAACTCCTGAGAAAGTAATTCCCACTTTGAGGCCCATTTTTAGAGGAAAAGCTCATGCACTTAACTCTTTCCTCCATAAAATGAAAGTAAAAGCAATAAAAAGACTTGGATAAATGCAGTGAACAGATTTGCACCCTTATTTAAAAATCACAGCTGACCCAGAGTCAGAGTTGCAGTTATGTGATCCTTTGAAATTTTACATAGAAAGCCGGAAGCAGAAAGTCTGACATGCAGTTCCTCCAAATATAGCTCAGTTATTAGCCTTAATTCAGTAGGACAAAGACAAAAGTGGAATGTTCAGTAAAAGATCCGTGAAACCAGGTTTTTTCTATTTAGCCATGTAGAACATCCATTGAAAAAAATACCCTGCCAAGAACATTTACAGGCACTTTATTTGATGACTTAGATTTGCATGGGGACCTTCACATGCCTGAAAGTTGAACAGCTTCTGACCATAATGAAAGTTGTGTTGATTCCTAAATTTTCCTGGTATATGAAACCCCTGCCTGCTTCTGGTCCAGCTGCAACCATTGTAGAGCCACACTGAAGCCACAGTTGGACTTTTGAGCCTCCCCAGCACAACTACAGTAAAACCTGTTATTACAATAGGAGCAACTACAGAGTAGCACATACAAAGCAGTGAAAAATAAATTTAATTTTACTATAAGATTAAGTCTTAACTTTTGCTCTGGAGTTACTTATGTACAGGTAAATATTCATACCATAAACAAAGAATTAAGACCTAGAAGACTCAACAGGAATCTTATCTTCAGTTTCTATAATGCCTTTCCAAGGTGTGCATGCATTGGAAATTCAGATTCTGCTGTACAATTTGCTATACTTGTGCTATGAAAGACACCAGCTACAGCATTAGAGGGGCAGAGCACTCTGGTCACACTGCCAGTATACTAACAAAACAAGCCCCCTGTGCTATGCCTGCCACAGCACAATTCTGAAGCAACTGAGCCACTCCTGGGGTTTTCTCAGCAATATATTTTTCAAGCCATTCTCAGCCCTCAGCCTTGTTGGTAAAACAGCCTTGTTGGTAAAACTGCAAAATTATTAATATATCTGTATATTATAAAGATAATGAACTTCAGGAAAGGATTGCAGTCTGCAATCTGTGTAGTGCACAGCTGGTCACTGGCCTATTGCCCTGCAAGATCCTTGGTAAAATAAGGCTATTTGGGGAAATACCTGCTTTATTTCTTCATCCAATCAGTCAAATACTCTGTGTCTTAAAAGATAGGTTGAGTTACAAAATACAAGTCAGAAATTAGCAAAAAGGAGATGAAAAACATATTACACTTTCTAGAGAACAAAGCTTTATATATATTACTATCTCAGTCTTTAATATGCAGATTTGAGTGTTTTTCCATTCTAAAAAAGTAACTTACGATCTAAAATTGTCACATGATTTCAGCAAAGAAAGACTTAAGTAATGGTAATATTTTCTTTCAACATTCTTTCCAGTTATATCCTCTGGACATGTTCTGACTTTTCCAAAAGTAGGCAGGGGTAGCACTTACTAAAACAAAGTCAGGGTTAATCCCCCTTATATTTAAACTATTTCTAAAGTTCTAACTTTGACCCTGCTAACTCTTCAAACACTCCACTTTTTCCAACTAAGTCAGGAAAATAAAAGGAGCAAGCAAAGTGCTTGCAAATCCAGTGTGATTCATGGGACCAGAGGCAATGGGCACAAACTGAAGCACTTGAGGTTCTCTCTGAACATCAGGAAACACTTTTTCCTTGTGAGAGTGACCAAGCACTTGCAAAGGTTGCCCTGGGAGGATGTGGAGTCTCCATTCTCCAAGACATTCAAAAGGTCTCTTGGCAACTAGCAACTGCTTGAGCAGGCAGATAGATACTGTGATATGGTTCATTATCCTGTTCTTCATAAATCCAACTCTATCCACTGAACGATGCTTTTTTCTTGAGATTGGAAAGGCTCTCGCCCCACTCCCAGCCCAAAACAACTAATTTTTCACTAATTTTTAATTCTTCTAGTTCTACAAAATGGTCAAGGAATCTGCTCCTACAGACTTGACATGATACATTTCAGGGCTTTTGAGGTTGAAATCACCTGCATTCAGCTAAGTATGTGCCCAGAGAACAAGCCTGGCAATGAGGAAGGATGGGGCTCTCCTAGGAATTATTTTTTTGTTGAATTCTACATATAGACTGAAGGTCTTAAATTTATTCTGAATTGCTTTTCTCTCTTTTGCTTTATGTCTGCGCTATAACATCGGTGCCAGTGAAAGAGAGTATTGAATTGCTTATTTCTGCGTAGTATGTTTTAAGTCCTTCTCTCCAATATCAGTCACTACTTTTTCCTCTTCCTGCTAACCATCATCCCCCTACACACAGGTACATCCACTCTCAGATTAAACACTCCAGAGCTGACATTGTAAGAGAAATGCACAACAGAAGTAGTAGAAGGTAGTTTAGTTCACATTCCATTAATACCTTTAGGTTTTTTTCTAATTTAAATTAGAGGATTTTAACTCAGTTGTTTATCAGACATGGGTTCAGAGCAATCATTGTAGAATTCAATACATTTTGCAGTATACTGAAGGTTAATGTGTAAGCACTGAAAGAGGAGTGGAGGAGGAAAGCACTCATTTTTGCAAGCACAGAAAACAGTGAGGTTACTTCCATGTGTATGCAGAAATGCCAACTCAAAGCCATCCCTAACTATTATCACTCAGAAAACAGGCCCAGAACTGCAAATGCCCTATGCTCACTGGCAAAAAAAGCAGTGCTAAGGGTTAATCAAAACCTATACCTTCAACATGGACAAGAGACAAATAAGGAAACCTAATACTGGTCTACAAGTCAGAAGTGGCATGGGGAAAACTAGAGAATGACTGCTTACTCTTTCTTCCAGTGGAAGAACTAGGAAGCACCAAATCAAACAGGCAGATAGCCAAGCAAAAGAGCTACTTTTACACACGTGCAGCTACGCTGAGGAATTCACTGTCATATGAAGCTGTAGGTATTTCCATGCACCCCTCCCGCAAGTAAGTAATGAATACAAGAAACCCCCATCTAAAACTATTAAATGCAGTCCTAGAGATATCACCACAATTTAAATTTTGCAGCAAAAATTAGTGGAGACTTGGGGACCATAAAAGAACATACTGTCATATATCTACGCTTGCCCTATCTTTGTATTTTTTCCATTAGACAATACCCACTACTGGAGACCAAATACTGGTCTTAACTCTTCAGTCTGATGGTACAAACACCCTGTCATTGCAGCAAGCAGAACATACAATCACTGATCTGTTCCTTTCATCCCAAATTCTTGCCACTTCCTGCAGGAGTATACATGCAAATGTTCCCCTTCCTCCAGACTCCCTCTAATCACATATTCCTCATCCCACTGTAGAACTATAAACTACAGGCTTCCTATACAAATGGCTCAAAAGATTACCAAGGCTGAGGAAACTATGAAAAGAGGCTTCCCAATCTGACAAAAAAAAACCAAAAAAAACAAAAAAACCTGCTTTACTATTGCTGTGGGTACAAGAGTGAGAGTTAGGGCACAAATGCTGCCTTTTCCATTGTGTTATCCTAAGCACCTCATGCTTTAAAGCTTTTAGAGGAATGCTGCCATTAGGTCAGTGCCTGGCAAAGCTCCATGGAAAAAGGAGACAAGATATTCAGCAAAGAAGTGATGAGACAGTTGATCACACACACTACCACCCCATTTTCATCAAATTAGCATGGAAAGGCCAGAGAAAGAAGTTTCCTCTATGCCCATTCTGCTTACAAGAAGGACTCATGCAAGAGAAATGCAGAGAGCATTCCTCATCAGTATCCGTCTTCAAAATGTCCCAAAGTCATCTCAGGACAGTAGTGCTATCCTGTCCACTTGCGCAGTGTGAGGTAGCCAAGTGCTGAAGCTGCAACTCACCAAGTACAGCCACAAATGAAAGTGTCAATAGAGAACTTACTGCTGTATTTAGACCTTCCTTCGCCCCAGACACCCATCCAGCCCTGCTCTTATATCTCTGTACTGCCTAGCAGCCATCAGGATTCCAGTACTTGGCACACTTATAAAAGCCAGCTGAAGGGTGGAACATAAGGAAAGGGACCCTTGGGATATACTTAACCCCATGTAAGTTACTTACTGCATTAAGCCCATCTCCAAAAGCAGACAGCATGTCAGTAGGTCACAGAATATTCTTCTCCAGCTCTGGGCATCTTTCCCAGGAGAGGAGAGCACAGCACACCAGACACAATGGCCACAGCCATACAGCAGATGGGACAGGTCATGGGCTGTTCTCCAGCTGTAAGGCAAATGCAGAGAGCATAGCTTGCATTCCCCCAGCTAAGCTCTCACTCACCTTAACCTCTTACCCATGTCCAAATATTACATGTGAGAGTGTGCTTGCTGCCCAGGCTCTAGCTGTCAGACTGTATTAACCCTTAATGGCATGAATGATCCGTTGCCAGGGATTGGGCTCATGTCCCAGGTCTATTTAGTTCACCACTAATGACATGGCTGATTACTTGGGAAAGTGCCTGATGCAGAAGTTGCAGTACACAGCTTTCAGGTCAAGTGTTGCAGGGGACTTAACATGTAACCAACCAACCTAAAAACCTTTCAAGCATGGATAAGCCCAAATAACCTTGTGTCTTTCAAAGACACAAGAAAGAATAAAGACCTTGTAAGAATAGAGCAATCTTACCCCCCTCATATTTAAAATCCTTGCCAGGTACAAGGCAGAAGTGACTACAAAATGCAGCATTTCTGCAGATCCCAAGAGCAGACGATACCACCTTTTGTATACAAGTGGAGTTTTTTATTTCTTAAAGACACCTGGAGAATGCGGCCCTAAGGGAATTCTTATTTATAGCACTTCAGACCAGAGGAGCTCACAGATGAGGAACTCTTACTGTATCAGTACTTCAGGCCGTGCTTGCTACTTTTCAATAATCTTTCATAAGGTCTACTGCACCTCCATATGGGCCTTGAGACATACTAGAATTAAATCTTAACCTAACATAGAGATTCAGCACGCGTATAAGTTTATCCTTTCCAGCTCATGCAGCAGTAACCAGGTATTCCTTCATTGTTTTGCATAGGGCAGTGCAGGCAACATAACCTGTGCTTAAATTCGAAAAAAAATGTAATTTAATATGGTGCAACTAATGAAGCTGTATTGTGCTGCTAGAAGCAATAGTTTAGTTTTTTAGGGAGGCAAGGTTTTAATTTTACAAAGCAACTGGGCACTAGAAAAAAATACATTGCTATTCTGTGATTTGCACGTGGCAGATGAAGAGTATTATGCTTTCAATCTGCTCTCAGAAAATAAACTTAACTCTTTGATCTCATAAGAACTTACAGGACTGTTTTTTCTTTTTTAAAGTTTAGATCTTAAAAGTAGCAGCAAGTAAGAACAGTTACAGAGAAGTTTCATTTTGAAGATTTAAATCTACCAGGGTCAATTTAAAAAAAATATTTTCTCAGTTTATGACTATTTAAATACCTTGCTGATAACCTGTGAACTTGAACCAAAACATTTATAGTAGCTCTTGTGTTCTTCAACTGGAGTTATATACCAATGGAGAGCAGTGTTTGGAGGCACACATGGAGCAGTAAGAGGAGTCAATGCAACTGTGTGAAAATTTACATTTTTACTGCCAATACATCAATTCTTAGTTCCAGCAGAATTTATATATGAGCATAAAAAATAAAATCACTGATGATCATGTACATCATCATGATCATTTGCAATCATGTAAGCAGAAGTTTTTAAATTCTTTCATACTCTTCTGGGTCAGGTGTTTAGATTCTACTACCACACCCACAGTAATCGCTTACCTGTCTCCCAAGAAAAATTACAAAATAATTCTTACTCAAGAAATCTTCTCATATATACTAAAAGGCAAATGTTTGTAATTTAGTGCCAACATTTATCTTAATCCTTTTAAATATCTATTAAAAGATCAATCCTGGTTGGTAAATTTGATGCATGAAAACTGTTAAAAAGTTTCAGACCAAAAGTATTAACAAAGATTTGCTGCAACCAAAGAGGCAGTAAGGAGCATGCAGTTTTTTCAGTCTGAAAATTTCCAAACTCCTCCAATCTCAGCACACAGTGAGAAAAAAAATTAGAAGCAGAACTAAGAAAGAAGGACTATTAAGGCAGAAACTTTTGTAAGCCACACACACAAAATAAAACCAAACTTGAAACATTCCCGACCTAGAAGTTCACTTGCTCTCTGTATCTCAGCTGAGGTAACAGAGATGAGTTCTTCCACCCTTGGGTTGATGATTATAGTGCTAGGAATACATTAGCATTCCCTCTCAGACTCCTTCTGACACCCCAATTGCCAGCAGTCAGTCTATGCACCCTAACAAAGACTAAGTTAATATTAAGGTTAAATCCCAGCAAAAGGGGAAACTGTCTCAGCCAACCACAAAAAGCAAGTATCTCATGGATAACTTGCTGTAGCTTGTCCTGAAACAATATTTTCTATATTATTTATCTTAATCACAAAAGCTGAGCATCAGCTTTGTATATAAAAGCAAGACAGCCCAGGAATTTTCTAAAACCTCTTTATCATACTTTTGGAAGCTTTAGCAGAAGCTCAGAATGTTTTGCTTCCAGGGCCAGATGCCAATTCTGCTGATACTTATTTTTGCTGCTGCTACAGAAAAGGCTATCATCTTCAATGTTAATTTTTGCCTTTTTAAAGAATTTGAGGTGCCTCTTTCCCAGCCAGACTTCAAAATAGTCAGGAAGAGCAAATTCAACTGTGCGTATTTCCACAGATGTTTCTGAGCAAGAAAAATAGTTATGGCTTTTCTGAGACTACTCTACAAAGTACAGTTGAGTTTTAGCCTTGCTACTTTTGATTGTGAGTAGGAAAGATCCTTACTTAAAATAGTACTCACCATCAACTTTTTTCTAACTCCTACTTTATTGTCAGAAACTTCCCAGCAGACAGCCCAGTACCAACACAGAAGTGGAGAAGGAAGTATTTTCCTTCCACATCTGAAACAACCTGAAGCCCAGCTAGCTGTCATTGCTGATAGATCTGCAATTTAGCTCGTGATTCTAACTTGCAGGACATGTCTCCGATTTCTGAAGAGCAAATCACATCAATTACGAGAACTGGTCTTGTTTTACAACTGAACAGGTGTTTCAATTTGATTATTATATCCTTGAGTCTAGGGAAGTTTCCCAGAGATGTCTTTTTTTCCCCCTTTACTGAAGTTTCATATATTCTTACAGCCCTTCTGGGATTAATACTGATTGCTTATGTAGTAGTCATGTAATTTTGGGGGTTTGCCTTGGTTCTTGGGGTGTTTAATGCCTAACTCCTCCAGAGAACACAATACAAGACCAGTATAGAAAAGGAGGAATAATATCTTTAGGAGATTGGTACAAGGCTGAGTGCAATGTAATAATTTTGAATACTGAGGTCCCAACCATGGCCCAGTGTAAGAAAGCTCATGCTGGGAGACAGCCCAATCTCCCACAGATGGTCTGCCCTTTCTATAATAGTTACGACTTCCGTAAAGACCAAATATGCATATTCCCTATGTCATTTTAAAAGCATTTTCCTAGTTAAGAATCAACAATAACTCAAGATTTCCTGGTCACACTTCAGTGGACAAATCACAACGAGAAAACTCGAAGTAACCCTTAGGAAAAGGCAGCAGATAAAATTCAGAGGCAGAAGACCTCCGGGAGATGAGAGACCTCAGAATGACAGAATACGTCTTTTCAGTAAAGCATTTTCTTCTCTTACAGGTAGCTGAGGACACAACAGTTTCATTATAGGGAACTATCCTGGTCACTGTCAAGTTTTGCCAACCCAAAACTGAAGCTAAGTGGCTATTTTCTTTGAAAGTTAGTGCTGTCAGGCAAATAGGCAGCATAAAGACAATGGTCCTTACACCACATCTCTCCAAATCTGTAGAACTCATGGCAAATTATCTTTCTTCATATTTATAAGCTAGAAGCTTGGGGCTTTCCCATATCCATTGTGGCTCATAATCAGACTGCACTTTTATAGAAAATATATCAAGCAGTTACTACAGTATTTTTCAATTATAAAACGAGAAACTACATAAAAATCTCAGGAGAATTATTCTTAAGATTTCCAATCTTCTTTTCATAGCATTTAAAAACACAGCAAAGCCACAGCAAAACACCCTGCAGTCTGACAAAGAATCACCATATTAAGATCTCTTTACATGAAAAAAAAGGTTTTCAGCAGCCTTACAAATCTGTATGCCAAATTAGCAGAAACTATACTGAACAACTTTTCACTAGCAACAGAAATTAAGTTCAAATACATGTAAATGAGGAAAGGCAATTCTGGCAACTCTATTTCTTCAAAAACACGTTTTCAAAAGCCCAGACACTGTTCCCTGCCATACAGGTTTTTAGGGAACATTCTCTGCACTGTGATACCATTTATTATAAAATAATATTTTAACATGTTTTAAAGGTAACTCCTGTTCCTGCCGTTAAACTTCTTTTACATTATGTGGTTTATAATCTGTAAAACAGGAAGAGGGGGGAGCATTAATTCCTACAAACTGAACTTCTCTGTTTGCAGCAGCAAACACACAGATGAATAAAATTTTCAGAATCAGAAACTATATAATCCAACTACTTTCAGAAAAATTTATTCTAATATACACTGGGGAATGAATAATCATACCTGAACTGTTTCACGTTAAATCCAAATGACATTAAGAACTGACACTCACTGTATTTCAATATTTTACTTCTCTGATGGAATGCATGAAATAAAAGACAGCAATTTTCCTTGTATTTTCTGCTGCAGAAAATGACCTCACTACTTAAAGAGCTAACACACCATCCTAGTTTTAGCTGGCATAGTTTTCTTCTTAGTAGCTGCTTCAGTGCTGCTGTTTAGATTCAATTAAAAAATAGTTTTGATAACACACTGATGTTGGGGTAAGCACTACTTAGCAATAACCAAAAGTCAGGGACTTTTCAGTGTACCATACTTTGCCAGTGAGGAGGGGCACAAGAGGCTGGAAGCTCTGCAAGAGAATTTTCCAAGTTAAATTCTCTGCACAGACAAAGTGCCTAAGTCCTCCTTGTGCCCAAGAAATTCTCCTCCCTTAATTTCCCATCTACTTCTGTAATCTAGCGGTGCTAAAGGACACCTACACAGTTTGCCTACTGGGACTTTTAAAGTAATTACCTGCACCAATTCTAAAAGAGAAAAATATTTCAAGCATATTATGGGACATGAGCCAGATAATCTAAAAGTCAGAAGTACCCCCCCTAACCAGCCTGCCCCAATTCCATAGCATGTCATGTCCAGTATATAAACTGGGGGAAGCTGGCCAGAAGGCATACGCTGTTGCTCAGGCTAGGCATGTCAGCAGGTGGTGAGTATTGTGCATCACTTGTCTGTCTTGGGGTTTCTTTTTGTTGTCTCCCTTTACATTACAATTATTATACGTCATTTCAATTCTGTTCTTATTTCAACCCATGGCTTTTACCTTTTTTCCTGTTCTCCTCTCCATCCCAGGGCAGGGGTGAGTGATGAGCTGTGTGGTACTTAGTTATCAGCTGGGATTAAATCACAACAGCTTAAACTTTAAGTTTCAAATGTTTTTTTTCAGAACTCCAGTATCTGCAACATTCCTCACTCTGGAAAAAGAAACCAAGCTAAGGCTAGGGCAAATTATTTACTACTTTGTCAAGGTAAGATGAAGTACACAGCTTTAATGATAGCTGTATATCCTTCAATGATCTTAAGACAATTTAAAAATACCTTTCCAATCAACTTACCCATGTCAAAGTAAGGACTAAGCATTTATTTCAGTCCATTCACCTCTTTCCACTTTTTCATATAAATAAAAAAATGACTGAACTTCATTTCAGGACAGATTTTAATCATTCTTCACCTGCACATATAAAACTAGTGCCATTGTTGCTGGGAAAGTGCTCCATCAGTCACGGAGAACTCCAATCTTAGGGGGAAAAAAGTAGTGATTATTGCTCTGGTGAGAAGCCTGAAGTGTAGCTCAGGGGTACTGAAGAGCACACCTCAGAACTTCAGATTTTTACCTCCAACATACCTCAGTTAAACAGCAAAGCTAGCTTAGCGCTAGGGCCTTTACTGAACTCCACTTACCACTGTTTTTGTTAATGTGAGAATTGAAAGGGACATCAGCTTCAAGGAGAGGGAAGAAAAAAAACCTTTTACTTCAGCCCCCTCCCAATCCCACCCTCCCTTACAGTTACTAATGTACCCACTGCTTAATCTGTTTTACAGCCCACATATCATTCATGTTTCAAATCTTTTTTAAACGGACATAGGTCATAATTGCCAAGTGGTATTCAAATACAAATCAAAATCTTCTCAGGAAATTCCCAAGAATAGTGCTGGAAAGGCTCTCTATACTTCTCCTGTTCCTTATACTGGTCATCCTCAGACAGAATACTGAACGAGGCAGACTTTGTCCCACTCAATACAGCCATTCTTCTGAGCATCAAACACCACTTTGTCCTCTGGAGCCCGCAGGAAGTTTGAGACAATGGCAGAGAAGTACTGTCTTCATAGCCCTGATAGCTCAACTGGACTATCAACTAAAAAGCCACATGACATTTGAAAGAAAATGGAATTCATCGTTTTACTTTCCCAGTTACATACTCCAAGGGAAAGAGACAATGGCAGACAAGCAAAAATGCTTGTAACACTGGTTGTAACACCAAAAATTACAGACAATGCAAATCACCAGACATACATTTATATGCCATACAAAGGCCTCCATTTTTACTCAACTCACCTGAAATTACCATTTATCTGTTAAATTCATTCATACTTTGGATTGTAACTCAAACTTTGTCCTCTGAACAGTGCGAGGGGGTGTGCAAAAAAACCACCAAAGTTAGGGCTAAATAGCCTTCAATATAAAGACCACCTTTCCTTGGGCAAAGTTGAACACTTGCTCACTATGCTTGAGTATCTTAAGGAGTGCCTTTCTTTACCTATTAATATTTAATTTCAGTGCTGATTTTTAATTGGCGGAACACATACTCAAACTTTATATAGCAAACACAGACATACAATTAAGAGCTTGCCTGCAGCGCATGGCAGCAACACCGGCACACAATATGGCTGCAGCCACAGCCACACACTTCTCTGCAGGATGGCAGCCTGACAGCAGAGCTTACACTGAAATTCCAGTTCACTAGGATCTGGTACTTCAAGGAGTCACACCAGCACTGGCACATAGCAATGCAGGTGCCGTGGTGAGATTAGTTTCACTCACTTGCAACTCTTGTTTACAGACCCAGAGCCTTCACCAGCAAGACAGGTTCCTCAGCAAGACAATACCTCCCACCTTAACAAGGACCTTATTACTTAAATAGTAACAAAGCGTTTACGCAGAGGCTACTCTCGTATCTTCCTTGCCACTGCAAGGTACTCCTCTTGCTTGTAAGACCACCACTCAATTAAAAAGTCTCTCCTTCCTTGCCCTGTTACAAAGAGGGATATATGGCAACATTCCAGAACAAAGTTTTTTCTAACCATTGATTTTTTGGACCACAGCCAACAGCCATGCGACATTTCTAAGCTCAACAGTAATGATGGTTAGTGCAAGATTTCACTGGACTACAGCACAGAACAGCAAAGTGCTTTCATGCTGTTTACTGCACAATCTTCAATTAAAGCTTTAAATCTAACAGTATTTTGTAAAACAGACATTTAATGAAGTGCTTTTGGATGGAGAAATCTCATGCCATGTTTCATGTGTCACACTAACTCTTCACAACTACTTCTCTGTATTTTAATCACTTGCATAAAATGCCTGATCACTCCAAAACCCATACCAGACCCAAACCCGCAAGTGATTTGCAAACATGTCCCCCTTCACAGTGAAAAAGCTTTCAATGTTTAAACTGGTTACAAAAATGACCTTCCTACACCACTTTCACTAGTCCCATTATTCCAAAACATCTGCAGTATATAACAGTTAATTACATTTATTTTTGTAAACACTTTTTATACTAATACACATTTTTCATCTCTTACCCATTTTCTGTGCCTGTACAGGAGCAATCATTCAGAAAATTTTGCAGCTCAATATCCAATATGCTTCATCGCTGGTCACATCTACCTTTTTCTATGCTAAGTGACTCAAGTATTTTTCATGACTAGAACACTGCTTGAGACAGGCCTCTACCACACTGATATGCACAGTAACTTAATTCCCTGGCCCTTGTTCTAATGCTGCCAATGCTACAACTGAGACCATCTCCAATGAATGCTTTAGAACAAGACTGACACAAAGGACTTGCACATGCCACTCTTCTGACCCCACAACGAACTTTTACACAAATCCCTTTGAGTATCTAAAGAAGTACTTACCAAATATTGCTGCTGTATTAACCACCCCTGTTCTTTGACATCATTTTAACCTCCAGAAGAGCCTGACCTAGCTCAGAGTGGCAACTTTCGGACTTCACATCCAAGCAACTTCACTAGATGCTGTCAAATGCACCCAAACTTTACACAGGACTACTGGGCAGATTCAGACCAGTCCATTCCCACTTCCAAGTAAATCATTACAAAGTTTGTTGTCCGGGTGTCACTAGAGCACAGCGTGGAGCATGTGTCCGGCACATGCTGCAACAGGCAGCACAAGACCACACTGCCTTCGCAGGTCTTGCAAACTACAAGCAGCCAAGGAACACCATGGTCCAATTCACCTGGATGGGCAACTGCCAAGTTTTTCACATCCTCATCTTTATTTGAGAGCAAGCATGTACAAAGCATGGCACATGGAAATACCTACCATTCTCAGCAACATGTTAACAGAAATAAAGCCTGTGGAAAACAATGACAGGAAATACGTTTTATAGTAAATTTCTGCAGATTCCAACATTCAAGAGATTGATTTACAGCTGCTTGCTGAAAAGGAGCAGCCTTTAGCAGAAGTAGCTGGCTACTGCTTATTAACAATAAGCAAACCACAGGAAATGCTCAGTGAGCCAGTACTCCCGGAATTCAGAGCCTTAGCCTACATTTTAGTAATCTCACAGATCCTTTTTTTTGATGTTCTCAGTGTTTTATGTGCTGTTCCTGGTAGCATTTTGCACTTCATAATACTGCCTAGACAGAAAATTGGGCTTTACGTGGAAGTTGTAATTTATAAACATTTATAGCTCCATGAGCTAAAGGAATTTCTCCGGTTCTCTAGAAAGCTGCTACCACCCAATGCTGTTATTTTTGGCTGCAGACTTTAAGGCTGGTTTTATGTATTTTGGTGCATTTCAAAATTATTCAGGAACTAACTTTTCATTTTTAGTTATGCCATTCTCATGTTTTTGCCTTTATAAATTATTTCTGACAATTAGGCTTGAAAGTCACATTGCAAGAGATAGTGTCTCATGTACAGTTGCCTTTAAAATCCATATTACTTGGTGACCAGTTTGTAACCCTTCACTCCCCCGTGGAAGAGCAACAATGTGACAAATATAGGCAAATATGCTGCTGCTGCGACATAGCACTGGTTCTTTTCAGGTGACTGTACTACTCAAATTGTGAAGTTCTAATGTATGTAGTCTCTCTCACACACAGCAAGCAGCTAATACTGCCAGTGTATTCAAGGAGCTGTCCCACTGTTGTACTAGCCTTTTCATGATTAAGTGGCAGCCCATAATACCCCAACTCCTTGGTCCCTCAGTAGATACAGGCAGTGATGCAAGGTGTAGACACCGCCTTTTTCTTTCTTTTATGTGTTTCAGGTTTATGCTTCCATAACACCATTACCTCATATATTTTCTCCCATCTCCTGGATGACATCGCTATCAAAACAGACTCATTGGTTTGCATTTCACATGTACTCATTTTGCTTTCCCCTGTCTTTACAAGGCCTGTGTGTGAGCTCTTGTCCTGAGTGTACCCAATATGGTATTTTAAAAGGGTAACTACTTAGGGGGTTTTCCATGTATTGACACTCAACACTCATTTCCTGAATATTGCTGCTACCCTTCCTAGAGAGGGCAGCTCAATATTTTGGGGAGGCAATATTTTAGATATGCAGACAGTGATTTTGGTCTACACACAGCTTCTGAAAACAGTATTTACTAAACAAAATTGCAGCAGCTGTTTCAGCAGGTTTTAAAAGCTTGGCATCGCACTCCAAGCCACAAAAATTCTTCAGGTGTTACACTTCCCTCTGGTTACAGATCATCCACATTTATCAGACAGCTCTGACAAAGTGTCCAGCTGATCACTGTGAAAAGAGAACAAGTTTCAAGTAAAATGGTTCATTCAAGAGAGAAATTTCATTTGCACATAAGCACAACACTAAGTATGAATTAAAATGTTGCTATTTCTTTCCCGTAAAAAAACCCCAAAACTAAAACCAAAGACAGTGTAATGCTTTTCAGAAAATTTAAATTAAGTATTCCGGTCTCATCTCAGATTCCGGATCCGTATTAAGTTTTTCAACAAGAAATTCAGGTTCGGGATAGGATCATCACAGATGAGACAAAGGCAATACAGAAAACAAATACAGTAAGAAACATTACTGTTTTTCTATAGTGTTTCTGATTATTTAATTTCTGTATTGCAATCTCTAGACCTCTGTCATATTTCAAAAATAACATATATAGGTTTGAGAGCTAACCAAGGTTAGGCACAGGTATCAGCAACCATTGCGCCTTGGGGAACAAGTGTTTTTAAATGCCAACTGTGACTTAACATAACTATTGATCAATTAAGTGTAACTGTCATAATACAAACAATTCTCAACTTTAAGCACAGTTTCTTTAGACTTAAAAGAAGAAAATATTTAGAAGCTTTTCAGTTACATACCTGAATAAGCTAAAAGCATTTGTTCCTGCGTTTTGGACCATTTTCCTGTTAAAAAAAAAATTTTAGTTAAGCAAAGTTTTCTTCCGCTCCCCAAAATACAGCTTTCCTGAGAAACTAATTGCAAGACTCCACTTCAAATATGCCATTTGTAATACGACAGTTTACATGTCACCTCCTGCTTTTAAATGGAGTTGACAATAATGCAGTTTCATAAAACAGTATATTAAAGATCACCGTTATTTAAACCAGTTTTGCCAAGTTTCAATGTACATACAGACTATGAAACCTATCACCTTCAAACACTTCAGCTTTTCTGGTGCTACTCTAAACTCAGAAGCCAGATTCATACGTATTTTTCAGCAAGCAATCAATCAGGTTTGGGAGAGGTTCTTCACTGGTAAGACACAGCAATGGTTTTCAGCTTTACTTGTACAGGAAGCTTTTATATTAATCATAATATTTATTGGCATTCATACCTTCAATAGAGAAGCAGCACTCAAACATCTCTGCAAAGACATAAAATGCACTGGTTAGTAATAGAAAGGTTTGCTACTTCCAACTTTTCTCTAGGTCAGCCATTTAAGTCACTCCACTTCCTACTTGCAATAGTGCCTGTCTAAACAATACAGCATTTTATAGGCAGCACTGCTGCACAAGTTGTTTCAATCATACATTCAAACATACCAGTACAAAACCTGTTCTTCAAAATAAAGTGCTGCTGGGTAGCAAAGTATTTAAAGGTACCTTTCTTGAATAAGGAGTGGAATAAAGTTGTAGATGTTTAGTAAGACAGGAAAATTAGAAGTTCTTACACTAACTTTCTAAATAAAACCAAGCTGTGAATAATACTCAAACATCAGTGCAATAAAGTGAATTACTTTTCCTAAATGCTCACATCTGAGTGAACCCTAAATAAGCGGTCCTAAGAGGGTCGAAGTGCAAACATCATCACTAGCTTTCAGACACCCGCAACACTTCCTTACCATACCTGCCTAATGTTTGTTATTTACCCACTACAAGGCACGACACTTCAAATTACAGGGGTCTAACACTTCCCCCTCCCTCTCCTCTTTAAAGATGCAAGCTTTTACAACAGTACATATTCATGTTAACACGGACCTGAGGTGGGCTGCAATTATGCACCAACATTCTTATTCACAATCTGGCACATGCTGGCACCTGATTTGTGCACAAGGGCAACAGTAAAAGCAACACCAACTGGGATAACGACTGAGGGATTAAGCGGTTTCACCTCAGTAACCAGATCTGTATGAAGCTCCTCATCAATGCATCAGGTTTGGCAGTTAGATCGCAATCCACCATCAGTGACTGGGAACTATAACACCACCCATACGTTCATATATATTTCACAAAATAAGCTTTGTATCTTTTATATGCAATGTTCTGGAAAAGGAATCCATTATATTCACCAAAAAAATTTTGACTGCTTAATTAATAAATATTACCTCTATCTCTTATATTTCATGTTGTCAGGAAATCTTTCTTCAGGACACCTCACATTCCCATTACTAGAAACTGTTCATACCACTCTAGAAATTTGAGTAAAATAATGTTACAACATGTTCATACATAATTATAACACAAGTAAGTAAGAACAGCCAAATTTTACTTTTGTAACAACTGTCTGTAAGCATGAGTCAAATTAAATTGAATAGAGATATATATAAATTGCCTTCTTTTGAAAAGGCAAGAATATCAACTATACTTTTAAAAAATGGCAGTATTTGCCCATTTGCAGTAACAAGTCTCTAGATGCTTCCTTTGTTTTCTCTGCCTAAACACACTTATACTAATCTCCCAATAAAGTGCAAATTCACAATTAAAAGCCATATGAGGTAATCTTTCAGATTTAGTATGAGCACTTCAGAAAGGCATTTTAACCATCTCCTCTGACACAAAAATCTTAATTCCCCCACCCTACAGTTCTAGACCATGTCAAATATGCCTGAAAAATAATGATACCTCCACCTTAAAGCTAATGACACAACTACTAATTTGATCATGCCCAGATGTTGCTAATTCATTTATCATTAATTTGTCTCCACTGACCTTTAAAAACATACATAGCTTTCAGGAAAATCCTGTGTGTACCAAGTATTCTTCTACTTGTGATGATGCTTCCATGAAGTGCTAAAATTAAAAATAAGATAAAATTATCTTTTAAATTAGAAAACATCTTTTGTGTCTAGTATAATCTATCATGTTACTATGTCAGAAACAGTCACCAAGCACTAAAAATTGACTTTTTCATATAACAATTCAGTATTCTTCTGGACCACTCTTTAATACCTGACAAGCTGAAATTTTGTATGCACTAGGAAAGTTAGCCTTAATTGTTTTGGAACCCTTTGGAACCCATGATTAATGTTTGAAGAGCAAAGACATTCAAGTTTCTCTTTTGAAAGCATACATGCATGGTCATGCATTCATTCACAATGCAATACTACTGTCTGTATATTACTCTGCAGGATCATTACCTCAGTAATTATGTTTAAATATGGTCATGTATGTATATTCACATTAACTCAAATACACATCCAGGGCAGAAAGCTAACTCACACCAGCTCTACAATCAATGTAATTTAGTACAAGCTAATGAAGTGATTTATGACCTGGGTATTCATGCTAATTTAAATGCCACAGCAAAAGAAATGCAACTAAGAACTGACCCTAACTCAAAGAGCACCAAACTTAAAAATTATCAAGTAATTACTCATCAGTTTGATGGCAGCTATGAAAATGCAATGCACTGCTTTTCCTCTTTGTCCCACTCAATAGCCAGGACAAAGATAACCACCTTACAGCACTTGAAACTCCCCATACTTTTGACAGACAAAAATATGGAAACCAAGTAAGAAATGGAAGCATTTATTAACTTGAGCATTAACAGAAATGCAGTGTTACATCTGTAACAACATTGAAAATTCCAGAGCCATTACCTTAATGCACAATATACTGGACACCACTGAAAACTTCTCCATGATACCTAAAAACAAAGAGTGAACAAACACAGAAGTTTGAAATCAGCAGATCCATACTACCAGGCCAGTAAGTCACACATTATGAGACAGTAATTGTCAACAATCTCTAATCAACAAGCTCGCAGGAGAAAAGCAGCAACAAATGCAGCTTTAAGTAATAGAGTTGTGAGTTTCACCCACTTGCAATCCCATATGAAAGGCATTGTAGAAATAACTGCATGTACCTGCCGTTAAAACTTCATTTTAAAGCATTTTTAATGAAAATTCATCATCTCCAGGTTTCAGTCCTTTAAATATAAAAACTGATTTCCATTGGTTTAAAGCAATGTTTTAACCAGGGAACAATTTGCAAAATCTGCCACCTCAACCAGCTGAAGAAACATGCCACAAAGTATGATACTCAAAATAGGCATGTTCCTTTGTTTCTCACTTTGCACTACACAGATCAAATAAACGTAGCAATCCTTGAAAGATAACTCATCACATAGTTTGCTTCTGGTAACAAGAGACAATTTAAGCTATGGAAAAACTAGAGCTTCTACCTAGTGGGTGCAATAAACGATTTTACCTTAAACTTCACATTTTTAAGGGTTACTACTGGTTTGTAAAGATGCAAAAATTTTACTGTTTAGTAATCAGGCTATCATTAGACAAGCCAATTCAACACTGAATGAATAAATCCCACGACTTCCTACATGAATCCAACCATCTCCTAAATCTTTACCTGACCCTAGAATCCGAGCTGCAATTTCTATTGTATTTCCCATGCTTTCATTACTACTACAGCTCAGTGAGATCAGCATTTGTAAGGGGCAGTAGAAAAAGGCTTAAGGCCAAAAGTAGCTTTTTGTGGAGGTGGTGTGTGGTTTGTTTTTTAATAAAACACCATTTATTCTGCTGTGCCATTGTCTAAAAAAAAAAGGAAACTGAATTAGTTCAATAATCTTATATATTAAAAATCACGTGAAGGTTGTTTGTTTTTTTCCTTTGGCACGATACGTGGCTTTCACAGTATTTTCAGAAGTCATTCTGCGGTAGGATAACTCCAAGACACCGATGGCTGAGCCCTCAAAAACACGTCCAGGTACCACGAACGCGTGCACCAAGCCCGTGCCGCAGGAACAAGGAGCCCGAACCTCTCCCTGGAACGCGCACCGAGTTCCAATCGGCACGTTCAGGTCTGTTTCACCTCTCGGCACTAGCTAACATGCACGAAGGGTTTCGGGGAGGGTGCAGGGCGCCCCGCCCGGCCCAGGCTGTGCTCCCAACACCGGCTGAGGGCCCGGCCGGCCGGCCCCAGCCCTCACGGGGCACCAAAAGGGCGCGGGCCGGGCCGCGCCATTGTCCCGACACGGGCGGGAGGTCGGCC
>JAWWMP010000116.1:79703979-79737063 GCA_035047865.1 Dendrocincla tyrannina | reverse complement strand
CCGATCTGGACCTGCGCTGAGGGTGCGGCACGGCCTGGCCGGGAGTGGCACGGCGCGGCTGGGCACGGGCACCCGGGCACGGAGAGAGGGTTTTTAAAGGTGGGGTGGGAACCCATGAGTAAAGTTGGACAAGTCTTCTGAAATCATCAAGTCCAACCTATGGCTGAACACCACCGTGTCAACCAGACCACGGCAGGCAGGGCCACATCCAGTCCTTACTCAAACACCTCCAGGGATGGTGACTACACCACCTCCCTTGGGCAGCCTGTTCTCATGGCTAATCACCCTTTCTGTGGAGAAGTTCCTCCTAATGTCCAACCTAAAACTCCCCTGAGGCAGCTTAAGACTCTGCCCTCTTACCCTATTGCTGGGAGAAGACACTGACCCCACCTGGAAACAGCCTCCTTTTGGGTAGATGTAGGGAGCGATAAGGTCTCCCCTGAGCCTCCTCTTCTCCAGGCTGAACAGCCCCAGCTCTGTCATCCACTCCACTCCTTGTAGGACTTTCTCTCCAGACCCTTCACCAGCTCTGCTGCCCTTCTGTGGGCACGTTCCAGCACCTCAGAGTCAGTCCCTCCTGAACGCAGGGGCTCAGAACTGGACACAGCACTTGAGGTGCTGCCTCACCACTGCCGAGGACAGGGGAGAAATCACTGCCCTGGCCCTCCTGGCCACACTATAGCTGATAGAAGACATGATGCCCCTGGTATTCTTGGCCACCTGGACACGCTGCTGGCCCACGTTCAGCACCACCAGGTCCTTTACTGCTTGGCCACCTTCCAGCCTCTCTGCCTCTAGAGTGAATACTATCTGTCTTCTGTTACTGTTCCCTAGGGGTCTCCACTGGTTGACCTTGTGTACCTATGCCTGAGCGCCTCAACTTTCCTTCAACTCTGATTAGGTGTTTCTGAAACATTAACTTCACATGCACTCATTTCCTTTCTGGAAGTAGCATGCAATGCTTCACCCCTGTATAACATTACAAGTCATAAGGGCTGAAATACCTCCTCTTACCCAGAACTGACAAAAAAATATAGCTTTCTGCAGTTTTTCACTACATAAAGTCTAAGGATGCTGTTCCACGGTGAACTTCATTGTGGATTTTAGGAAGAAATTCCTTACTCTGAGGGTGGTGAGGTACTGGAACAGGTTACCCAGAGAAGCTGTGGATGCCTCATCCCTGGCAGTGTTCAAGAACATGTTGGATGTGTCTCTGAGCAACGTGGCCTAGTGGGAGGTGTCCCTGCCCGTGGCAGGGGGATTGGAGCTACATCATCTTCAGGGTTCCTTCCACACTAAACCATGCAACAATTTCCTCTATGCCACCATGGCTTTAGTCACTGGAAGTTGTATGGTTGCACCTCAGGGAGTGACTAAGTCTCCAGCTGAATCTGCCTCCTGTACTGCTGTGAAGGGACTAGTGGAAGAAGTGGGAGCAGGTACTTGGGCTACAGTGGAGATAACAGGAACACTACAACCTAGGTGATGATTAAACTCATGGGAAACCACATCCCAAAATCTCATCTACGGGGGTTCTCACTAATTGTTTATAAAGAGCTTTTGTATGCCTGTTTATTGAGTAGTATCCATCAACTTAGTTGAGGAAAAACAAGGAAGGGAGAAAAAAAGCTAAAATAATTGTTTGGTGTTTTCACAAGTTATTAACAATGACAAAAAACAATGTTCCACAAGTTGAGCTCTTAGTAGGAGGGTTTAACTTTTGGGAACAAATAAAGGAAAAGTGTGTTGTGAGTTGTAAAGTGCTGAAATATCTGGCAATTTTATTCCTAAAATTATTGAGATTAATATTACCAGGAAAACTAAACAGTTGACAAATTTTAAACAAGTTTTCTTCTGCAGCCCACAGAAGACGATGACACTTGTTTTCGCTCTGCTTTTTGTTTTCCACATCCTGTTTGCCTGTCTGAAATCCTCCTCTTGGCTGCAAGCTGCAGCCAGCCCACCATATTTTCTGCTGTGGAGGCATGAGGAAAAAGGTTTACAATGCTGCCTGTTTCTCTGTCTCCCACTGGCACCTGTTTCAGCCACTGTTTCTGCAGGAAAGAGAGCAAAAAGCTGTGAGCATCCAGGAAGAGTTGCTAGTGCTTCAAGCAGGGCTCAGTGGCCAAACTTGGGCATAGACAAGCAGTTTATACTGTTATAATCTATCCATCTGACCTATTCAAAAGGTCCCAAAACTGATGCTTGCCACATGGCACTGAAAACATTGACCCACCCTTCCTTAGTGACATCAGGGTTAAAGATAAACAAACTAATCACAGAAATTAACCGCTACTCGATTAGCCCTAAAGAAAGAAGCAGGTCCTTACCATTCCTTTTCTAATTGCTAAATAATCCCATATTTTGAACACCACCCGTGAAGGGCTTTTATAGCATATTATTCTCCTAAAGAATGGAATTTCTTGCTTGGGGGAAAATCAGAAGGATTCATAATTTAAACCTGAAGTACATTACGTAAAGCATGAACAAGTACTGTTTTGGTTTGCATTTGACAATAAGAAGCCTATAAATAATGAGGTGACTAAGGCCTATACATGGCTGTGGGATGCTGTTTGGTACTGTGAGCTTTGCAGATGAAACACATCTATGCAATCACTATTGCATCCTGCAGTGCTGCCACGCACTGGCTTTTCTAATTTGACAACTCTTCATCTCTCTGTTAGACTGTAGGGTACAGGCTTACTAGCAGTGCATGAGTGCACGTTGTATGTGAACTTTTTATTCATAAAGAAATGTACCTCATATGTCTCAGCATCACCCAAGTCTGCTAGTGCTGGAGAAATTTGTGGAAAAAGTGAAGTACATCTTCTTTTCAGGCAGGCAACAATTATAAGGCTGAAAAAAGTTAACCAAACCAAGATGAAAATGTACACCACAGTTACAGATTATATTTCAAAGTAAAGTTCCTTCTTTTGCCTTTCTTTCCCCTCCTTCAAGTTTCCACATCTTTAACCTATATCCCAGGTGTGTGGGTGAGGGTGCAAGCTGTAGAGCAAGACCTGATCTTCAAATGCCACTCCCCAGAGAGACCTGAAGGCTAGTCTGAACCATAAGCCTGCTTGCCATAAAATGCTAGTTTATAGATGAGTCACTGCTGAATTTAGCTCACCACACAGCTGCACATTCATGCACAGTGTCAGCACTGTTGGAAGGGAGTGATGATTATGAGATCATGGAGGTGTAGTGGATTGACTCTGAGGCTTACACAAATGTATGCTGGCCTGAAGGGCTGCTGGTGTCACTACCTCCAGGGCTTTTCAGTTCCAGACAACTATCTACAAGTTCTTTTGTTGTTGTTGTTGTTATTTCTTTCTTTTCTTGTTTCTCTTTATTTCTGTCTCCCTCCCTCCCTTGCCCACTTCCCCTCTGTTCCTGTTTTAAGTTTGGCTTCCTGGAATTTCTCCAATGGCATTGCAGCTTTGATGACTCACATCTCTTGGTTTGGTTTGGGGTTGTTACCAGTGCATCCTTTGGGATGCTGAGCTCCCCTTTCCTCTCACCTCCCCAGCAGGAAGTCTATTGTACGCAGCTTTAATTTCTTCCTTCTCAGAACAGATAGTACTCATGGTAAAATCCTGAGCTGACTTTGCTAATTTTCACATTATGCATCATAAAATGCATGAGTTGGAAAACAATTTAATTTAGCTTATGAATTTGAACCTGGATTTAATGTCTTGCAGATAGCAGAATTTTTTATTTGAAGTTCTCAATTCCCTCTCTTTGTATTTGTAGTTACTTTAGTGTCTCAGAAAGATGAGTGCCTGGTTTTTTTTAATAATAAATGAGATAATAAAAACAGTAGAACAGCTGTATGGGATCAGACCAGAGGTCTACCACTCCACACCTCCCACTAGTATCCTGCTTCCAACTGTAGCCAAAAGTAAATACGTAGGGCATAGGGAGGATAGTTGGGATAGAACAAGCACAAAAGGATCCTTCCCTGAATATTTGCCCAGCCTCTGGGAATATAAAACTCAGAAACTTTTGAGAGGTGGGGGATTTTGTTTGTTTGTGTTTTTGTGTACATGAGAATGTAACAATTCTCCATTACTTTCCTACCCATAAATTTGTCCAGTCTTCCCCAGAGCCTATATAAAATTTTAGCATCCCCAATATCAATGGCAAGGAATACCAGAGCTTAATTAACATTACAGTACAATGCTCCTTCTTTAGTTTGCTTTGCATCTGCTGTCTGTTTGGTCTTAGCACACTTTTAGAAGAAGTGGTGGGCAATTCATCCCTCTGCACTCATTGAGCCCCCATCCCACAATCTCTTCTTCAGGCTGAGAAAACCTCATTTATTTCATCATTCATCAGAGGCAAATTAATTCCTGTCTTTGACCTTACTCTGACTGATCTTCTCCAAGCTTTTTTTTTTTTTTTTTTGAGATGGGAGTCACAGAGCATACAGTGCATTCAGGAAGCAGGTGCAACATGTGCTTATGCAGAGATGCAATATTCTCCATTTTCTGCTTTGTTCCCTAGCACTTCCTAAATTCTGGTTTCCTTTTTTGGCTATCATTGGACATGGAGCTGACATTTCCACAGAACTGTCTGTCACAACTGCAGGATCTCACATCTGAGCAATAAAGGTTAGAGCCCATCACTTTACGTTTGCTGTTGTGTTTGCTTTCCTCAATGAGCAGTGCTTTATACTGATCTATGTTGAATTTCACATGTTGCTGTTATACTCACTCAACTTTTTTAAGCTCCTGCATTTACTTTTGCATCAGCAATGACTGATTACTAGTTTTTTTACCTCTCTGCATACCATCTTTTTAAAATCAATTCACTAAGTTCATCAGTACAGGTCATGCAGATTTCTGAGGTACTTTTCTTCCACTGTGAAAATGAACCATTTACTTCTACCCTAGGTTTCCTGCCTTTTACCATTTATCCCATGTCTGCTTAGATTGCCTAAAATCACTTACTAAGAGGCTTTAGGGAATCTGTGCACTAGGTCACATTATCACTTGCTTGATGATGGCATGTGTGACATGAGTTTAGCAAGTGTTTTTACCTTTATCCTACAGGTGATACTTGCCTAGATGCACACTAATAATTTTTTACTTGTTTTCCTGGTACAGATGTGAGGCTTAGTGAGCTGAAGTTTCCTGGACTTCCCTAGAACATGTTCAAAACTTCATAATTCTGTTTGCTACTTGCCCTTTTTTAACACCAGAACAATTTCAAGGGGGAGCTCACATACAACAGTGTGTGAATTAGCGGTTCATGTGTTTCACTGGGTTCCTTTAAAGCATCACTTGATCCTGCTGAAACTGCAGCTTCTTCTAGAAGTTTAAAACAACTTCCCTGATAAAAGCCTCAAAAGTGGTGTGGTGCAAGGAATTTCCCCAGATTTTCCACACTGAGCAGAGGAGCAAAAAGGTAATGCAATTGCATGGCCTAATTTTCTCTGCACAGACTTCCTGTGCCTCAGGAATTTGAAAAGGCATGTATTAGTAGTTTTGATGGACTAAACAGGGTAATTCTGACATGTATTATTGTGATCTTCTTTTTGCCCTTTTACAAGCCTTGAATGGTGATTTTGTGCCTTCAAGTTAGCGTTCTCAGTTCATCCTCATAGCATGTGTGAGGATTTAAGGTGCTGTGATGTTTCTTTTGGTTTCACTTTTAACAAGTGTCTTCATTTTTAGGTATGTCCCCTTTCTGAAGTTGAGTACAGCTGTGGTGAATATTTGGGATTTCTGCTGCAAAGATAAATCTACATGTACAATGCTTGCTTATACTGGCACATTTAGTTTATTCCCATACTCTAACCAGTTTAAATATGGCTAAAATTAATGGAAAAGAATAACTAAGCTTTATACAAGAAAAAAACTCAAACACTCTGCATTTGGTTACTTAAAGGAAGCAATAAAGTTGGTGTATTACGACAGCCAAACTAATCAATCTTAATAATTTTAAGTCAAATTGGCTAATTTTTCCTCTGTTTGGAAAGGTAATTCTGCGTTCTCTCTCTAGGAGTACACAATTGTAACTATTTTATTGTTTAACAGAAGCACCCATTACCTTGAACTACTGCAGCATTTCAGTATGCCCAAAAATACTTGAGGGAAATTTCAGCCTGAGTCTTTGTTAGTGGTTGGGAACATCATCTTTCTCACGTGCTTAAATTTCCTCAGTGTTATTCTGCATGAACGGCATATTACTGGAAGATAATATGTTGTATTTAATTGCTATATACTTCCTTTTAATCTTACTGACTTTTACTCACCCTTAAGAAATGAGATGAACAGGCTCAGGTGAGATGAAAGTGTAGAAGTAGTGTGGCAAGATGGGAGAAAAGCAACCTGCTAATATTTTTCTCATAGTACAATCAGCTGTACAATCCAGCTGTTTATTAATATCATTTTCAACCACTTCATTAAGGGGAAATAAGGCTTTTCTGTCAGATTTATACAGCCTTGGCAAATTGAGTGTTGTCAAGTCCACTTTTAAATAGGAAATATATCTTCACATTCCCTAACAAGAGACTTCCTCTGGTTCCTAGAGAAGACGAAGCTGCTAGCTATATGATTATTTTTACCAGAACTATTCTTAATATTGCCATCTTTCAGAGCCCTTCTTACAATTAAAATGCCCTAAAATCACACCCTATACAACACCAGGAAAAACAACATATCCTCACTTTGTTCTTTTTAAAATCAAGTACAATGTGACCTATTACAACAAAAAAAAAGTTGTAAAACTGCATTTCAGTATCTGGAATTGAATCTGGATATGATAACTGCAGATCTCTGGGTAAGAAAGAGGCACTCCCTTTGAAGCTGATGTTGCTTGGAAACTTCTTCAATTGCCTGGAATGTTTTCTTTGATAAAGTAAGACAATCAATTAGGCATACATATTATTTTATCCATAGTATTCATATTAAAAGATACAAATATTTTTTTTTAAATAGCAAAGTTGTAGGAAAATGTAACTACCTTAGATACTGTGCCAATATATTAATTTTAATAGATGTAATTTTGAATCAGGTCTTCACTTTGGATGGTGCATAAGTAATTCCTTATATGAAATTTGCATAGACGCAGGTGTTTCTCAGATCATTCATTGTAGAATTCTGTTTCCATGTTGTCTTGATCTTAAAAATAGCAAGCTTTCCAGGACAGGGTAGCAGTTTTTGTGAATTTGTCTTGCCCTTAGCAACTCAGTTTTTCTCATACAGGGAGAGATCAAACAGCACTTTCTATAATTTTATTTTAACTTCACACTTAAGTAGAACTTATCAGCTCCTGAAAGGAATGACCTTATTCTTCCCTCCTCCCCTGTCCCTACTACAGGCTACTATATGCTACTACAAGCAACTACCTGGTGCAATAGAAAACAATTTTTTTTTTTTTTTGCTTTAGTTTTCTAGTAAATCAGCCACCTGAGCTGACTCATGTTGTGAGCACCTAACCACCAGATTTAACAGAAAGGAAATGGTGGGAACACAAACTCTGTGCTGGTGGAGAGTCGAGCAGGGTAACATCCCCTGACAGCAGCTCATACTTAGACTGCTATAAATATGATGTGAAAACTCACACTTGATCTATCCAAAGTGCTACTTTACAATTTAGCTATGCCCGAATGCTAGAGTGTGCAAGAATTCTACCATTAAAATAAACAATAAGTTTATAACAATAATAAACAATAGTTGATGTTTAAGAAGTCTATTCTTCTACTGTTTGCTGATATTTACTCTTGCACTGTAAGGAAGAAATAATCTCTATCTAAATACAAGTAAATTAAAGGGACAGTTCATATTCAGAGCAGCACCTTTATGGCTGATCCTACTAATGAGCAGCACAATTGTGATACTCTACCTTAAGATATGTAATATTAATGTGTTTGGTGTTTGACGGTAGGAGTCTGTAACGAAGAGAAAGAGGCAGGCAACACAGTGAATTCTGTAATTGTGATGATATTAATTAAAAGCCAAATAAGCCATTTCAGCTGTGTAAATAATTCGTAAATTTGAAGAGAAGGTAAACTTATGTATTGATAACTTCCTAGGAAGGAACTCAGCATTGCAAATTTTTGCCATGTACACAAGCACACATTCCCTGTCCTAATGTGCTTGGCTGGAGCTGGTAACTGACCTCCTGATACGGATGAGGCTGCATCCTTCTGTTATGATGAAAGTGTTCATAGAAGATACCTCCTGGTGAAGGCACTCTGATACTCTACCCTGCTTTGCCTGGTTGTGCTCTCTTGGATATTCACCAAAACTCAAAGGAGCTCACCCAGACTTTTGGGGCAACAAGGGGAAAGACCTGGGTATTTCAGCAGTTGCATGCTCTCTCTGCCTGGTCAACAGCAGACAGTAGAGTAAGACAGGGCCATCCTGTTTTCTGGTCATCTGTTTTACAAATGCTGTGTAGGGAAAGTATGGGACAAGGCTGCCACTCTTTGTCCGCGCTGGGAATATGCTCTGCTTGTTTACAGAGTATGCAGCTAATAGGCAGATGAGATTTCTTTATGCATTTCATCTGACATGAAGCAATTGCTCTGCCAGAGGTAGTGAGCACTCACGGTTTCAAAACACAGAACCCTTCCAGAGCAGAGAAATTTTGGTCTGGAACTTGAACTGGAGCCCTATTTCATAGAGTATTGAGGAAGGAGTCTCATCAGTGCATCTGTAAGCTGTTGTGTCAGATAATCTGCTTGAAATTGTTATAGTTCACTGGGCCAACACAGTATTTAAAACAAGTGGTTTGTCACATTTCCGTAATTTTTCTTTCTTTGATTTCTTTGTTTTCTTTATTCTGGTTACTCAAGCATGCACTTAGTCTTGTGTAAGTAGATGTGAAGAGAGGAGTGAATCTCACTTGAGGAAATGTTAATTGATATCTTTCATTTCTCTTTAAGATCTTGTAGTTAATTGGCATGTTTAAACAGTTTCCATGGACTGCAGTGGGAGTTTGTGGCATAACTTGATTGTAGAGTTTGTCTCTTACATGCAAGTAAGGAATAAAACAAAATAGCTTTAGCATAATGAATACATATTATACTAGGAGTGTCATAGAGTTTGAAAATCTTATCCAGCCCACCAGACTGGTTGTAGGCAGAAGCAGACTAAGAGACTACCCATGCCCTCTCCTTCTGGCAGTCCTATGGGTCTAGTTTCACATGTCCCTCTCCTTCTGTCTCCCCACTGTGAGTTACCACAGACCATGATAAGAGCTGCAGTAACTTGACCTCACTTAATACCCACATTTTTGCAACAAGTGCAAGACTCACCTTGCAGGCACTGGGAGGGAACATCATGCAGAGAGGTAACCTGTGGCTCTTGCCTGTGTTTCTCACACCCTGCGTGGGATGGGACCTTGGGCCTGTGCACAGTCAGGGATTTCTGAAGGTTGCAGCAGAAGAGCTGGGGAAGGTGAAATGTGCTGCTGGATGCTGCTGGACAAGGCAGGAGGCTGAAATCTTGTTTGAACTTTTGAGCAATTGGTTCTACAATGCTGGTCAGATGTGTACACCCGAGCCACAGCCAGTCTGGGAGACCAATGCTTGATATAGGAGTGGATAAATTTTCCCCACTTTATGATTTCAAAGGGGATGACCATTAAGATTGTTCCTCTACAAACACAAGAGGGCACTCTCACCTCACTCCTCAATGATTTGCAGCACTTGTAAAAGCAAGTTTTTAATCGAACAATACAGATTTGCAGCTAATCCTTTGTATGTGCCTTGATAGCACAACATTATGGACTTATAAACATTTATAGGTCATGCATTTATAGGCCATATTTAAGAATTGTGGTCGTGGTTTGATGCTTTCCCCAAATTAGAGTGTATGAAGAAAAAATTGAATTTAATCCTGATCCCAATGAAGTAAAACCAAAACTCATATGTCCTTGTAACCAGAATCACACTGAAACTGGGGAATTACAGACTACTTGTTGGGAATTTAGATCCATTATCTCAGGGAAACAGATGACTTCTTTTGTCTACAATAAAAAATTCGATAAGAGGAACTACAGAAAGGGGTAATGAGATTTAAAGTTGTTATGTTTGCCAATGCTCACATGTCTTGAATTAGAATGTCAGTGACTGATTCATATGTTTCCCTTACC
Source organism: Dendrocincla tyrannina (assembly GCA_035047865.1). Taxonomy (NCBI): domain Eukaryota; kingdom Metazoa; phylum Chordata; class Aves; order Passeriformes; family Dendrocolaptidae; genus Dendrocincla; species Dendrocincla tyrannina. Next base: position 79,726,956 of record JAWWMP010000116.1, on the reverse strand, counting down.
CACTTGCTCTTGTCTGCCCACTGTGTTATGCTATGAATGCTTTGCACACTCTAGTCTCACAAGAATAAATGCATTTTAAGCTTATTCAAGGGCAACTCAGCTGCAGGGGATCAAAGTCTCACTTTATCACTCAGAAAGGTTTTACAGCTTTTGATATTTTTTGTTATTATTTTATTATTTTAATATTGTTCAACACAGTAACAGAAAAGCCAGGCTTGTAAAACAGAACTTTCTGTCCATTTTAAAATACAAATAAAACCCACAAGTAATTATGCTTTAAAGAGAAATATAAATCTACAAACCCTGAAGTCCATTGTGCTAATTATCTCAGTTTAATGCTTGCATTTCCTTCACTCAGAGAGAGTTATTTGGTATTGCCTAAAGCTTTTCCATGGGGAAACAAATTTCAACTGCATTTTTAGCCTCTTCACCTTTCTGCAAGGCTGTTTTCCATTTTTTTTTTTTGTAAAATGAGATCTGATTTTCATTTTCACTTAGTGGTCCCCTCCCAGTGAGGTTTATTCTTGTCTCTGTTTCCCCTGCAAGACAGAAAATGTCAGGCAGTGGAATAAAGAGTGGAGTTGGAGGACGGAGGCTTGGCAGTCTGCAGTGGGAGATGGCAGATTTGTGTACGTGATTCTTGTCCAGATACGCTTGGTGATCTTCCCCTACGCTTCTTTCCTCTTCTTCTTACCCTCATGATCCTTTTGTCATTATGAGCTTCACCACCAAATTCTTAACTCGCATTTTGGCCACGAGGTCTGATGTCTCTCTTTCACAGAAGTTTTGAGATGCTGAAAGCAAGGAACAGGAGAAGGATCAACACCATATAGTACAGAACCCTGGGGGAAAACTTGAGGGAGTAGAAGTGTGAAATACTAAAATACGAGCTATGGAGAGTGCTGGCAATAAAGGCATGTGAGTATGGGCTGTGGACTCTTGCATTGCATTTTATCTTCATGACACTGCTTTTTTTGGTTTTTGGCTCAGCAGATCCATAAACTCATACTGCCTACTTCATAAAGCAGGCAGTTAAGTATGGTTTGAAAAGATTAAAACTAGGCAAAGTGTTTATAAAGTAACTTCTTAGAAAAATTTTGAGTCTAACTGAATTGTCAGTTGTCAGTGGCCTCTTCAAAGAAATCTGGTTTAAAAAATGTGCATTTTGCCTGAAACAAATGAAGTAGTGAGAGATTCTTTTGGGTCAAGGTCCTTATCTCATTTTCAAGCATGACCTTCTCCTCAGAAATAGTAAATGATTTTTAGGTATTCATGTTTCTGAAATGCTGATCATAAAACTTGACTTTTAGCTATGTTAATGTACTGTATTGAAGAGGATGGCTGCTGTGCAGAAGGCTACTTCTGCCAGCACCAGGAAATTGTTCCTTGAGTGAGGGTCAATAGAGATAATTAAAATAGAAGAAATCAATTTGAAATGCTAGTGACCCTCCCATAGTTTGTTTTTTTTTGTTGGTTGCTTGGTTGATTGGCTTGGTTTTCCTTGTAAATGCTCATTCTTATACATGGCAAACTTTGGACATGTCTTGAGCTGTATATGGAAAACTTTGCTTTTCGTGCAGGCAGCTCCTGGTGCACAGGACATGCTGCAGTGCACGAGGAGAGTCCTGTGGCACTGGAGGTAGCATGAGGATGCACTGAGGCCAGTGCTATCTAGAGATAGCCAGTCTTGACAATGTAAACTCAGTAACTCCGATTTGTCAACTAAGCTTTAGCAACAAAGAGTTAAAGAGTAAAATATCATTCCAGACACTTGGATGGCTGCCTGCCCAGAGCAACCTACCATGGTTAGGGACAGAGCAACTTCCTTCAAACAGTGTGGAAACCATCCAGCAGACAAATAAGATTGAGGTGGATTGTTTATAAACAATATATAAATAAAGCAGAGTATTAGTATACTCGACTGGCTGTACAGACATTCAAGGAGTGATGCAAGGAGGAAAATTGGCAAGAAGAATTACAGGGGAGATGATGAAGCAATGGCTGTAAACAAAATCTGCAACAATAATTCTCATTGATGAAATAGAAACCTGCTTCATGTTACTTGTGTAGTATGAGAATGAGGCAGAAAGAGAAGAGAGAGAAATTCAGTTTACAAGTATATTCACTCAGCATCTGCTGACATCAGAAGTTCTTCAACTGACTTTGCTAGACCTTTAATCAAAATTTAAGTCACTGAGAAATACCAGAATGAAGACAACAGACTAATTTATGTGAGCATATATATATTTAAAAATAAGTGGCAGTGCTCTAGCCATCTGCTGCAGGATATCACCAGCAAGGGAGAAGTATCTGAAAAGATCCTGAAATTCCAAGCAAAGCATCCTCAAAATGCTTCTGAGCAGAAATCTTTCTTGAAAATTGGGGCTATGCAATGGAATGGTCTTTAAGCTTCTTGGCCATTTATTCTATCCTGCTTCTCAGCCTTTAAGGATTTCTGTGCTTTTAAAATCTGTCTTCAACAAAAAACTACTAGATTTGGACATTGAGGGGTAAAAAAAGGACTTTAAAATAAAGCTGTTAGGTAAAAATATGCAAATATTTTTTAATTATTAATATAGTTGCACAGCATTCATGTGTATCTGTCTTAATAAGAATTTGTAGAATATTGTAATTCAGACACAAAGGATGATTCAAAGATTTGATTTTCATACAGGAAAAGCACCTACAGTGGTGTCAATGAAACTTGGCTGAACATTTTTATACCAAGGTCAGTGTTCAGACCTTTCACAACACTGATTAGCAAACTATAATGGATACTTTATGCTATATTTTATTATATGTATTATATATTATAGTATATTATATGCCATATATTTACACAATGCATACTATATAGCATTTTATACATATGCATATCTATCTACCTACCTACCTACACAATATGTTCATATAGTGTCTAAGTTTGTGCTATATAATACATATGTAGCTCATTTTAGGTTATTGCTTCACAAAGACCTTCTGTTGGTTGCTGACATTCACTGTGAAAAGCAGGTTCTCCCTGTCTTTCCTCCATGTCGAGGCTGTGGAGAAGGCAGTTGGGATAAAACTATTGCCTGAGATCTCCCCTGGACAATGTTAGAGTTTGTTGATGGGGATTATAGACAATTTCAGCTCCCCAGATACCCAGAGCAGTACAAAATATGGAGTAAAAGTTAAATTGCATTTAGTGCCCACTGTAACTTTTGTTTTACGTATTCAGAGGATAAGGGAGAAGTGTTCAATTATAATTCTGCTGTCAGTCTGAGCTTATGCAATGACACTTCAAGTTTTAGCAGTTACTTCAGAATAACTGATACAGAAGAGGCCCAGCTTGCTGTGATTGTCTTATTTAATAAATAAATATTTTGTTGCTCATAATGGGGCATTTAACATTCAAAGTGCATGTACAGGCTTTCTGTCATCCTCTGTTACCATCAGAAATAGCAAAGATTAAAATTTTGGATCTAAATAGTTATGACTGCAATCTTTACTCACTTGTTACTCAGTGAAAACTCCTATTAACTTCAATGGATCCATAGATAATAAAATTTTAATGCCAGAGGGATTTTAGTACATTGTGTTTATCGCTTCTTATGTTTCAAATGCCAGGTATTTTAACTGAAACACTTATCAAGCTCATAAAAAATTAACATATATTAAAATGCATTACAGTTTGTAGCTTTTTAAAATAGATATCCTTATTGCAATCTTAAAATACACTTGGAAAGGTTAGGCAAATCTGCATGAGAGAAAAATAAAACATTTGCCAAAAAAAAAAAGTTCTCCTATCAGTTAATTCATTTAAGTTTTTAACCTTGCCTGCAAGTTTCCCATGGCAGGGTCCTTAATCAGTTTTTATTGACTTATCAGCAGTAAGTCCCTTCTCGGGCCAAAGTTACCAGAGAACTGGCAGTACCTGCCAGGTTTTCTCCACAGCCAGTGGATTGCTACACATGCAGAGAAATCAGCCCGTCCCCAGGGAAGCTGTGGATGCCCCACAGAAGTGTTCAAGGCCAGGTTGGATGGGGCTCTGAGCAACCTGGTCTAGTGACAGGTGTCCCTGCCCACGACAGGGGGTTTGGAACTACATGATCGTTAAGGTTCATTCCAACCCAAACCATTCTGATTCTATGTGCCTTGAGGTCCTAGGAGTCAGAATATATTTGCAGAGGGGAGATCTCTTCTGTGGACAGGAGGATGGACAGGTTAAAGCAGCCAAACACTGGTGCTTGTTCGTGCAATGTAGCCTTCTCTACACTTGCCATTACCTGTATAAATGTATCAATGGCATTTTTAGTGGCTATTAATCTAAAGTGAAAACATGTGGATGGGGTGGGCAGGTAAACCTTACCCCTTTAAGCCTTATTCTGTATCTCTGTCACTCTATTAGACCATCATGCATAGAATCATAGAGGGTTACAGTCTTCTAGGTCCCCATCTCAGTCCAAGGAGTTTTCTACTCAAAAAAGTTGCTAGTCCAAACCTTTACTATATGGTCTGAAAAGGGGGCAAGGACATTTATCTCTCCTCTTTTGTAGAAGTCTTCTCACAGAAAACAGTTCAAGACTTCACTACCCAGAGATACTGTTTTCCACCCTACTCCCCTAATACCGGTGTAGAGATAAACTCAGTCTGGTAGCTTAGCTGTCATGACCCCAATGTAACAAGGTTAGGCTTGGTTGCCAAAGCAGCAGTTCAGAATCAAAAACATGAAAGCGCTTGCATTGCTAAATCATATATTGCTGCAATGACTACAAAGCCATGCCTCATCTCACAGTCTCTTTGTAAAGCTGCAGTTTAAGAGTGAGGCTACAGCTTAAAATAATTTGGTCTGGATATCAAGGATATACAATTTTGAGGCCTTAATACCATTATACTAAAAAGAGATCAAGTTGTTCAATGGGATGTTTAAGCATTGACTTCTAACATGCATGGACATGGATCCATATACGTACAGCATCCTCATGCAGTGCTCTGGAGGGAAGCAGACATCCAACACTGCAGCTTGGGCTATGATGGCTATGGAGGTAGCAGCTCAGGTAATAGCAGCTCAGAGTTATTAATTAGCATGCCTAGACATGACACAATTATTAATCTGAGTAGTTAATTTCTCCTTTGGCAAAACAGCGGTAACCAGGGCACAATGAGAAGGAAAGGGATGAGTCATCTGAGGGCAGAAACAGTCACAAGTTTGCATACATTTTGTCATTTTAGCTCAACATTTTTAATGACTTTTCCTATGCTTGAATCAAAACAGAAAACCTGTGGTTTCAAATCCCAAATGTCAAAGAACTGAGTTGTGTAATGTTGTTCAAAACCCCCTTCCACGTCTTCCTTACTTCCTTAGATCTGTGTGCAGCACTGAGGATTCCTATAAGGAATTCAAATACTTAGAGGCTCAGCAAATGTGTAGGCAATGAGGATGAACCCATCGTGTCGTCCTGCAGAAGCTTATTCCCCTCCTGAGCACTGACTAGTAGACCAGAAAACCGCCCTTCATCTCTGGCTGTAAATTCAAACATTATTCAAAGAATTCAAAAAGTGAATTTTTAGAAGGTAGAATTACAAGTAAAAATTCCTGCTGTAAACAAACAAAAGTATTTTTAATAGTTCTCACATCTGTCATAAGTCCATTGTCATTAATCTCAGTGAAGCTCTGCTGATTAATATTGAATTAGTATCTGATCCTCTTCTTTAATTCTGCCTCTCAGGAGGGGAGGCCCTGTGGAGACACGCTGGCTTGCCCCAGAAACCTCTGTGTGACTGCAGATGGGTGGTGAGCACATCACAATCATTCCCTAAATGGTGAGAGCTGCTGGGTAAGGTATCAGCAGGCATGGAGCAAGTGAGTTACTTCCAGAAAAAAAAGTTAAATGCTGGTGGCTTGATTTGCTTACTAGAGAAGGAAGATTTTTATTTTTTTTCAGAGAAAGGCGGGGAAAACCAGGATTCTGGATGTACAGGTCTAGGAATTAGAGCCTTGTCCTTACAGCACAGGATTGCTGTTCTCAGGTAGTAGACCATAATCTTTGTATTGAATCTGCAAGGCAATGTGGCTCTGGTTTGCCAGGCTTGCTCTGCCTGAGCTTTTCTTGATGTGCCTGTAGCTTGATTTCACTTGGACTAACTATGACAGCAGTTTCTCTAATTGATCAGGTGTCCGTGGTTAATTTGTTTGCTTTTGCTTATCTTTGTGTGTTATAACCATAGTTCTGTATAGATATAGTAACAGGCAATTACTCTTTGTGTAGAACAAGATATTTATGGCTCTAACACAGTGATTTAGTGTAGAGAAATACAGCCCTGGAATGATAGCATGGGCCTTGAGAAGTGGAAAAATGGGACACAGCAAAGAGAGATGGTAAGAGAAAGGGCACTGGCCCGCACTGAAGACCCCACAGCTATAAACAATTCTATGCTTCTCAGTTAAAGAAGTGCAGACTGGACAAAAATGGTTTTGGGGATAACAAAGAACATAAAAAGTTAGAATGTTCTTGCTGTGAAAGGTATTTCTGTCATGCAGGGGGCTTCTCATCTGAACATCATCAGTGCAGAGCTACCCTAGAAATGATAGGACAGCTACACAGCCTACTGCCACAGACCTTCAGACAGACATGGGGAATAGACCTCTCTGAAAGAGGACAGCCCAGTTTTCCTGGGACTGACAGGTAGTACACATTTAGAGGAAAAATCTCAATGTCTCAAGGTCTCTGTATATGTTACTGTACGGAACAGATATAAGGGTATACTACCATTAACATTGGCATAACACAGTGCACTATAGCATAGTATTTATGTTTCTGCCACTGGGATAATACAGTTGAGAAGGGTAAAAACTGAGAAGAATGCATTTAGTAATTCACACTTACTCTGTGTGAGCTAAGGCTTACAAGATTCAATGTGTTAGTTTCTCATGTGGTTCTATAGACTATTTACAAAATGCTCTGCAAACATCTTCTGTTATCAGTCCTTCAACATCTGTTTCAGAGAAATTTCTGTAAGGGAATATTCTGGTATTGCTCTTCCTGATTTCCCTCAGTGAAAGGGAAAGGAGATGAAGTGTGTTTTATCTCTGACATCTCTGACAAGAGATTTACTCTGCCCATTTAAAAATGCCCAGTACCCATGAGCTACTGCTGCTGGCCAGTTTATTAGTCTGCGTGATTTGCAGCAGACCCACTGTACCACAGTAACAAATGTGTGTTGTCCCTTTCAAGACACATTCTGTCATGTTGTTGATAAACTGCCTCCCTGGATTGGACCATCATCCAAAAATAGGAATGATATGGACAAAACCCCTCAGATCTTGATTTCTCATATGCTGGCATTTTGTGTTGCTCCAAGGGTGCCCCCTCAGTGTAGTATTATCCTTGAATGGATGTCAGGAAAAGGCTGGCATATAGCTAATTAGAGTAGGTCGTTTTCTTTTCATAGATATTTTATTATCACGCCTGGTTAGTGCAGCAACTGGTATTTGTTACAAGCAAGCAGGCAAACTTCACTCTTGTCCTTGGCTCACCACAAGCCAGGACCTATGGCATTGTAATTCAGAGAGATATTCGAGAGTGAGAAGCAGCTGTCAACGGGAGATTCCATGGCTCCACAATTAAAATCTTTGCTCATAGTCCCTGAATGAGAACAATGCAACTCTTCAGTGTTTCAAACTGTTGGGGTTTTTTTGTGTACATTAGTCCTGCAGTTTCATGGTGGACTAAAGGCAGTCTAAATCCAGGATGTCATTGTCCCAGCTATCTCAGTGCATGTTCCCATTGCTGCTCTTGCATCAGCTCTAGCAGTGCTTTGGGCATGCCTCAACTAAGGCTTCTCTTCAGTAGGATTAGTTTCTAATTAGCTGATTAGCACGCAAACTCAGCTTATCCCACAAGATGATGATTGCTGAACCTGATCTGGTAGACGTGCATGGGTGGCACAAGGGCACCCATTCAGTGGTGCTGTGCTTTTTGATCACGTTGTTGTGGTTATGACACTACACCAACAGAGAGATGTGCCTTTTACAACTGTATTTTCAAGACTGACAGAAAATGACAGGAGCTAGAAGTGCAGGTTGAGATTCTTCACTACAGCCAGTGGAATGAAGGAAGCCTTATTTTCTGCAAATTTCTATCCCACAAAGCCTGTTCCCTCTCATAACAATAACTCCATATTCCCAACATTTTCTCCCAAAATTTCCCTTTTCTTCCACGCTTCGTGAAGGTAATGGCATTCTTTTGGTTACTTATTGAGAGAATTTAAATAATGCCAAATATTAATACACTAAATGATCTCTGAGAACCTGGTGAGCACATCAAGGATGGCAATGAATTCCTGTGCTAGAACTGCTTCCATTAAAGCCCATTGAAAGAACCTGTGGCTCTTTGCACAGTATCTTGTGAAAGATTTTGAAGGATGCTCATTTTGCAGAATGGTAGGCACCAATAAATGTGTTCCTAAAAGGAGAAGGTTGTATGAAATGTTTCAAATAAAGCTTAGCTCCATTTTTGTAATACAATTTCTTACTCATAATCATCCTGTGGAGAAATTTGAAAGCTTTAGAGCAAAGTCATGAGTAAGCCTAAACTGATAACACTTTTACTATGCATTTTCTACAGTAACTGACATTGATTTGATATTATGGTTCTATTTTAGTGCTTTGTAGAATGAATGCTTTAACTCATTTTTCTCATCCCCTTGCTAATACACTCTTCCTATCTGTAATCTGTAGAGGCAGCAGAGATATACTATATACAATTTAAAAATGCACTCATCAAATTATTTTGCAATTTGCATGCATCATAAGAATACAATGTGATATAAATAATGTGTCTTCTACACCAGATTTATGGGATTGCATTCTTGTTACATTTCTCTTTCTATATTATTTATATTCTGTCAAGCATTTATAAATACTTAGGTACAGTTATGTAGATGTCAACTGCCCATTGTTACCATGGGTCTTAGGACTGGAGTAATTACAAAAATAAATTTATTTCAGAATATACTGTGGGTTCAAGAGTTATATTTAAAATTACTGTTTTAAGTTTCAAGATGATATATTCTCCTCACACAGATAGGAGAGGGAAGCAATTTAAAACAAGCCTTTTTTCCCAAATAAGGGGACAGCGTAATTTAGATGCAACTAATCCCAGGCTGCAGAAATAAGGGTGAATGTCTGAAGCAAGGATGTCTTATCTTTGGGGGATAAAGATCAAGCTGGAAAATACTAAAGCAAACTGGACATGCATAGGTCCTGGTGAGATTCACCCATGAATACTGAGGGTGCTGACTGATATGTGCACACAAAAATAATTACTGTAATTAACATTGTAACTTCCATTTTTAATGGTCAACAGAGAAGATACTCATAAAATGTGGAACAGTGTCATTCCAGTTGATTTCACTTGCCTGTACAATAGACAATCCATTAATTGTATTTTTCCTGGAACACCAGGCTTTTGGCTCATTGTGTTGAAGTACATTGAAAGAGGAATCACCTTAGTTGAATACAGAAACAGCAATTTGGAAGCTAATTAATAGTACATCAGATTTCCCTGCCTTGGTGCCAGCAAAATCCTTCAGAGGGGTAGGGCAGGTGCCTGGGGAAGGTGATCCAGGAAATTTGTCATGTTGCTATATCATATCAGAGACCTTAGGTTCTCCAGCTTCCTCTCATTTTCCAGTCTTGTTGTTTGCAATCTACAGAAATATTGCCACTGTTATTTTGGTAAAGTAGCCACGGTTTGCATATCTTTGAAGCTGTAGTGACTGGCATTGTTTGTTTTCTTTTTTTCTCTCCCCCTCCCTAACCACCCCCCCCTGCATTGAAAGGTTAACAGGTTTCCTAATATGTATAACAAATCATGACTAATGCATTGTTTTAGCTTATATTTACTATTTATCTTTTTTAATGAAAGCAGATGGCCCTTACCCCTAAGATATATAATGCTATTTGTTTTGTTTTGACATGGGTAAGAAGGTTTGCTAAGAGTGAAAAGGTCTGGGTAAGGGATATAGCCATTCTTTCAAATTTAAAGACAACTTTCCATAAAATGGAAGACTTATACACATCTATCAAATTCCTTTGCAAGAGCAAAGGGCTGCAACAAGTAATGGTTTTTATGTTTTCGGGATTCTTCTTGCAAAAGCCTATCAATTAAGCATGACGAGAAATAAAGCTTTAAACTGTCATCTTGGAATTGAACGAGAGTGAAGGAACAGAGTTGAGTCTCATCAGTAGCAATCCATTTCTAATCAAAAAACTCATTCTGCTCTCATTAAAGCTAATTACAAATGAAGAGTGCAGCTCCCTGTATGAAAAACAGAAGTCCACCTTTGATCCATCAAGATTTGTCTCCTTGTCTTGAAATTACAACACAAATTTATTTTGTAGTACATGATTTTTGTGCCCTTGAAGCAAAATGGAACAAAGGGTGACGGTACAATGTGATTTCCCTGCTGATTTATTGAAAGAACAGCATGGCACTACTGTGGTAGTATTGGCGCTTTCTAAAAAAATTGCTAAAATTGTTTTCTGTTGCCTCTGTGTTGTCTCCTCTAGAGGGCAATTTAGCACAAGCTATACATTTATGAGACATTTAAGCTGGTAAGTGCTCTGTCATTGATAAGAGCGGTTGAAGAATTTATTTCCATTTAAAAGGCCTGAACAAGCTAAAACTGGTTTGTGTGGCTGCCTGTCCATAAAAGATTTGTAGGGGGCTGCTTAGATTGTTAGAGTGCAGAAGGGTTTCTGTGCTCCCAGGGTCACACTGACCTTTTGCAGTCCTGTTGAAGGTCAAATACAGGTTTCTGAGAGTCCTCATTTTCCAGAGAAGAGTCCCTTCACCACATTCTTGGGGATGTCATCTGCCTTTTTTTCTGCATTGCTTTTTCCCCCTATACTTGAAAGATAAAAGAAATGCATTACCATGAACAAGTCATTGATGTTTGTGCTGCTGCTGCCCGACTACCCGCAGGAGAGTCTTAAGGGCATCCTGAGCTCATGGCTGAGCCACTGGGCAGGTGCTCAGGGGATGCTCAGGGACTCATTTTGCCTTTTCTAGGCTGCCACCTGCCTGCCCTTCAGCAGCTTTGTCATCTCTGTGCCTCAGTTTCCGTGAGCAAAAAGAGGACAAAAACCAGCTACATCTGATTAAAATGATGTTTCATAGGGCTCACCAGGTCCCCTGTAAGAGAAGTTCTATAGAGACCATTGTCATGAGCCCTACAACAGCAAGTGGCAGAGGATGCCAATCCTCTTACTGGAAGAAAATCTGTAAATGTCAGACACTGGTCTCAGAAGCAATTTGCAGAAGAAATATTAATAACCTTGTAGTGTCACTGTGTTAACTGGGTTTGGCCCTGTTAAGTTTTTTCTCATCTTTTTAACCATAAGTGGTTTGTATTTCCATACCTCTTTAACTTAAAGTGCCTTGTATGTTTGAAGGGGTAATATACTTTTCTTATCAGATAAAAGATGTAAAAATAATGTAAGTAAAAAAAATTATAAGAATATACTTAAGCAGAGCTCAGATTTTGCAGAACTGAGGATTCTTGTTCAGTCTGTTTTTAAAATTAAAAGAATAAAGTTCATTAGAGGATGCTCTTACTAGTGATGTGATTAATATTTTAGAAATTTTAGCACATCATGCTTGATAAGGCAGCTGAATGAGCTGTCCTACCCTGTGAAATCCCCTGTAGGAGTTTTCAAAGCTCCAGCTAAATGCTTGTCTCTTCTGTAACTCCAATCACAAAACAATATGGGAAAGCCAAAACTGTGGAGTTTCTGTGCTCTCAACAGGGAGGATCAAAAGATTTGGGAAACGAGGTGGTGGTGGCCAGCAAGTGAAGACTGAAGCAGTGTGAAGTGCATTTTGATTCAGGTAGTAGACTCTGAAGAAATGTGCAGCACCTAATATTGCCAAGCAGATTTGGCAGTGCGGAAAATATCTTGAAACAAACTGACTCTTGTTATTAAACAATATAATACATTATCTAGAGCATTGAAATCATGTGTTTGAACCTCTCTTCACAGATCAGGCTGACTTGCGTATTTGATGGGGAACCATTCTTCCCTCTGCAGCGTTGCTCAGCAAGCCCTTTCTTGGAGCCTTTCACATATGAAGGGAAGGAAGAGTTGCTGATGTATCCTTGGAGATATTCAAAAGCTGCCTGGACATGTGGCCCTGGGCAAGTGGCTGTAAGTGGCTCCGCTTCAGAAAGGGATTGGACAAGATGACGTTCCAACCTCAACAACTCTGTGATTCTGGGTCTGGTCACAAAAAGTTCCTCTGGGATGACACAGCTGTGAAGCAGAGCCTGTTGCTTGATCTTGTTTTCTTAACCAGGGAACTGTTAAACTGGATGTACGTACATGTGAAGCAGAGCATTATAGTGTAATGAGCATTTCCTTGCTGACTGTGCTGTCAGTGTGTGTATGTTACCACACCGTCTGGTTCCATCTGTGAGAGGTAACACTATTACCTACCCTTTCTACCCTCTTCCTTACTTTCTCTATATTACATTGTGAGGGTTGTGAGTCTGAAAGAAGTTAGGAGAGCATCTTGAACTCTTCCTTGTTAATTTCCTGGAGGTGGGTGATTGTTATCCAAGCAGCAGTGTACAGAACAGAGATGTATTTCATGGTGAAGTGGATCTTTAGTATAGAACTTTTCCAACAAAAAGAAAGCAATCAAGGCTCCATAACAAGGCTTTGAGTAGTCAGATCCCTGACATTTTAAAAGGTGGTTTAAAAGGTGTGAGTGCTCATGGAAAAGTGGCCGGTCTGAATAACCTCAGCATTTGGAAAAAAAAGATAGAAAAATGTCAACACTGCAGATTACGCAGCTGAAACGGATGTATACTAAAACAAAGAGGGGATTGTAATGAACGAGGATGCACCACTAGTTATATAAATCACACATTTATTCCAAATATTATTAATTGACATGAATACCCTTACCTGGTAATATTTGGAGATAGACACAACTTTCCGAGCAGTGCAGTACTGAAAAGTCCCAATAGATAGGGGCTGAGGGGCCAGCAACAACAGGAGAGTGACTGGGGCCTTTGCAAGAGGTCTGCCTTCTACCTGTGTAGGGATACCACCAACATACACACCCAAGCCTGGCAACAGCAGAACAGCTGAAGTTGACCCTGGCATGGCCAAAAGGGCACAAGGACCTGCTTGTTTCATTGTCTCAGCATAACTGCCATAGGCTGCTATCTGTTTTGCTTGTGCCCAAAATGAATCCCAGTAATAATAATTCTAATCAATAATTGGCCTATTGGTAACAGCTGTAAAATGCAGTTCAGGAAAATGAGAGGAAAGGCAAAGTGCCTTGCTTAAAACAGAGAAGTTTAATGCTAAAGTCTAAGGAATTCCTGGTGTTAGTACATTAAGCTTGGTTCACTGGAAGGCCGATGCTCAGCATGACTGCTGAGTTGACTACATGGGCCTGCAGAGCATAAATGAACATCTGGTATGTGATGTTAGAGGCTAGACTCAAATGAAAGCTTTAATTTAGATATTAGGTCAAGAACCAGCTTTTCAGATACTAATTTTGTTCACTTTAATAGTTTCCTTTAAAGCCATTATGTAGCCTTCAAGGAAGGTAATCTTTCAGAAAGGCTTCCATGTTGGTATACATTGGAGAATGTCACCTTTCAGAGGTTTACTGAATTACTAGTGCAGGTCATATGGGATCTTTAAACTCAGGAGTGTTGGGACCTGAATTTGTCTGTCACAGAGGCCTCTTACTACAGCATGGATTACTGTGAGGTGGCTCCAAGAGCAGGCGACTAGAGCTCATCAGAGGACATGGTGGAGGTGAAGAAACAATGTAGTGTCTTGAACTAATATTCAATTTTTTGAGCTGTGTTAGGGGTCTCCAGAGCAACTAAGACAAACAAGGATTTGTTTGATTTATAACAGCTATCTTAATCTGCATAAATCTGTCCTCTTCAGGGCTGTTAGGGCTCCTTTTGGTTACTCTGGTTCTTGTAGGTGCTATATGGGGGATCAAGTAAAGATTTCTTTAATTTGAGGGACCTCTATGACAGGCAGAGTTATTGGGGCTTTTTTTATTCATTGTTTTTGGAACTCTGTTTTTAGAATACATTGTAATAATAAAAGAGTTGTTTTTAAAAGCTCCACTGATGATGCAGTCAGTAACTGCCAGGAGTAAAGTTTTACATCGCTGAAATAGGGACCAACCAAACGGACTGTGAAACTGGCACTTTGGAACAATGACCCAGGCACAGCAGCATGAATTATAGAGGCAGTTGTCACTTTGATTTCTTTGGCTTTTAATTAAATGCCTCATATGAGGAATAACCAGTTTACAGGAACTGTTGTATTAAAATCAAACTACCAAGCTGTGTAATTTGCTATATTAGATTGGATGGCTGGTCTGACTTTGACATTAGTGAAACTTGATGCTGTAGAAGGAGACAGGCCTTCTGTAATGCTGATTGGATATAGTTCTTTATTTTGGAAATTATAATTTTCTCCTGGTCTTCACAACCAACTGGCTTATACCCTTGAAAGAAAAAGCTGTATTTTTGCCCTCTGTCTGAATTCCTCTCACATCACCCAACACCTCTCAAGGACAGTAGGAATCTCTGTATTAGTGTCAGAGGTTATTCAATCAGTTTGTAACTGAAACCATTAGTACCTCATATGCAGAGCTCAGACTTGGCAATACTTGTGTACATGAGTAACTTGCTTCATGAGCAGTCCTATATGTAGGTACTGGGGGGCTTCTAAATACTGTAATTCCTTAAAAATCCAGCCACGAACAATTTCTGCAGAAATGTACGGCAAAAATATTCTGCACTGCACATCTTCAAAGGATCAAACTGAATCCAGTCTCTACATTTTCATGAAGAACTACATCACATAAATTCAACTCCATAACGGAGCTAAGCATGGAAACTGGGTTTGGTGTGAAATTGAGTCCATTAATGACTGGCTAGCAATGCAGTAAATAATGCACAATGCAGCACTTTGGATGTACTGAACAAGTATGGAAAAGTAACAAAACTGGCAAGGTAGTAAACAGCCTGCTGGCATCATGTTATGCTCTCAAGAATCCATGTTTTGGGAAGAAAGGCTGAGCTACATGCTTTTTCTGTGTTTTATATGGGAAGAGATGCCATTGACTTCCAGAGTTATGGAAGTGACCCAGAAAGAGAATTCCACAAATTGATTAGTTGAAATTTTTAACAGATTGAAAGTTTAGATCACAGTACCACAAAATATTCTGGGTTGGAAGTGACACACAAGGAACATCAAGTCTGACTCTTAAATGAGCGGCCCATACAGGGATAGAACCCACAACCTTTGTGTTATTAGCACCATGCTCTAATCAACTGAGCTGATCTCAGGGTCACAACCTTTCTGATTTACAAAACAAAGCTGAGACCCTCACTATATTTGTTACCAATTGTGGTGTTATTCAGATCTATGACTACAAATTTGAATTTATTAAACAAAACTTCCTTCCCTATCAGATAGTCTCAGTTATGGAATGAGAACTGGGATACTGAACATTTGAAAGTCAGTATGATCTTTTCAATGTCAGATTTCAACTTACTGTCCGAGGAAGAAATCATGAAGAGAGAGACTAGGGAAGAAAGATTAGTGCTCTGCATAGTTCAGTGTCTCTGTAGAAATGTATGCTGTCATTTGAAGTAACATGATTCTTGTATGTGAAATCTTCAATCGGACTTTTGTTTACACTCAGAATGCTTATGAGCACAATAATTGAAGGCAAAATATTGTTGAAGTTGATTAATAATCTTCTATATTTATGTTGTTTGTTGATTTGTGTTTTTTTTTTTTTTAGTAAATAGATTTATCAATAACGAGATAGTAAGGTTTTAAACTTCCTCAGGGCAATTCCTGACTCTGGTTCAGTATTTTTTCAGAGTCAGTGATACATAGATACAAAGAATGTGGAATAAAAAGTCATCTGGAGATGAAGGGATATTGTGACTTTTTCTTACTGCTATTTGTATTTCAGAAACTGATAGAGGTTGCAATTGCATAAACCCAGTTTTGTTTACAGGCACTATTCACATCTGTTTCCCCAAGGTGAAACAAATCTTCCACCTCAGAAAGCTAATAACTGGGACAGACAAGAGGAAAGACAAAGAAGTTTTGGAGAGATGGCACAGAAGTTTTGCCTGGACTGCTAGGCTCAGGATCGCTTCTGAAGGGATCATGTCGTCCATCTTATCCTCTCCAGCTCTGGCAGGTAATGTAAATCACAGAACATCTGCAATTTTCTGTGTCTTCCTACTCCCACCAAGTATCATGGTGGGTACATGAGCAAGTCATCTACCCATCTAAGAGCACCAGGCATTCAGTGAATGCTCTGTTTTAGGACAGCCTTCTGTAGAAATGATCCCTGGTGATGTTTGCAATCAGATCTCCTCACCCAGTTCCTTGCATAGATGTGCCATGTCTGGAGAGGCAGGTGGTCATCCTGATGCACCCTCTTGCAGGGGAAGCAGCACCATCAATGCAGCCAGTATCATGCAATGCACAAAAAGCTGTGTCTGATGTGGAAAAAGAGGGGTACCATAGACTGTGTGTGAATGAGAGAGATGCACTGACCTGGGAGTGTTGTTTAGCAGTCTTGGGCAGTGGAGGGTGCTAGAAGACTTGTGTGTTTGAGACCTCTAAGCAGGTTGGCTTTAGTGATGTTCCTCAAGAACTCTACAAGTCCAAATCTATGCAGATTTTTAAGGTGTTTGGCACTGAGTTTGCTATAATAAACTTATGCCGTGGCTGTACCAATAAACAGAAATGCTAAGGTCTGTTCTTTGTCCCTGAGAAGGAACTATAAGCACATCCGTGCTATAAAGCTCTTAGCCACCAGCTCACAGAGGGTGGCCACACTCAAGATGCCTGGCAGTGGATGCTCATCCCATGCTAGTTTTTGAGCTGTGCCTGAACTGTGTTTATGAATTAGCCCAGGCCAAAAGCATGCTAGCAACCCTTCAAAATTTTAGCAGTGCAAGCAGAGCCCCTCTAGGGCTCTGGAATCACTTAATGAGCGAAAATATTCAGAGAGGTGCAGGCAGGCACAGCTTTAGGGTCTGGGAAGGGAGTGCTGCAGAATAAGTTGGGCCAGGCTCTTTTTTCCTGGTTCAGATCAGGGCTGGCTGTTACTGATTTTCCAGAGAAGGATTAAAGATGATTTTAAGAGAGAAGGTCTAGGTGTGTTTTAAGAGAGCTGCTATAATGAAAATGTCAGGTAAGCAAGAACTAAGAGGAAACTGAATCTGAGAGAATGGTGTGTGAATCAGGATGTGTTTGTCTCAGAGCACATGGATGGTCTGGTGAAAAAAATAAAAAGGAATAAATCACACCACATAGAAGATCTCTCTGTCAGAGCTTCTTCAGTGATTGTTCTCCAAAGTCAGACAAAATGTGAAGTGTGCCATTGCTTCAAGGCAAAAGGACATTGCACATCTTTGTTGTGTCCCAATCACACAAAAAGAAATGCAAATATGTAACTAAAAGCCTCGCAGGTACTCTAGTCCTGAAAATTCTCCATTGTACTCAGGTGCACCTTGATGGGAGTTGCTTGCCATATTGGTTTTCCCAAAACTCAGGGTTGGTTTATTTTGCATAGGATGTTGCTTTTTTTCACATCAATTTGCCATGAAGTATTAACCTTTGTCTTCTCTCAAACTGCTCTAAAGCTGCATCAGTGGTTTAAGTTCACTGTCAAATGTAACAAAATACATAACTAACCAAAGCCTTGCCTGTCTAAATACAAATGTTGCATGAACTTAACAGTACTAATTTATGAATTTCCTCTTGAGTATCAGCGGAAGGCAGTGTGAGTTTCATAATGTGTCAGTTGTGTTAAATGAAACTGGGCTTTTTTGTTGGTGGTTTTTTTTTTCTGTAGAACATAGCAAGAATAAATAAAACTGTGTTAATTTTAAGTCTGACTCAATAAAAGTGTCCAGACTTCTACACAGCAGACAATCTGTGCAACACAACTGCAAACTTTTTTCATTTTGCTATGTTTGCAGTCTTCAGCAGACTCCTTCTAGGTTTTATGAGACAGCTCTCTCTTGAATTAGCTATTGTGGCATGTGCCTGGTTTCAATACACCAGTTCGGCAGACAGGGAAACATAATCCCTCCTGTCAGTGTGTACCCTGCAGCTCTTCCAGGGGCCATTGCTTGAGGTGTCTGGATCACAGATATTTTGATTTTTTTTTTGCCATGAGTGGGGGGAAAAAACATCATTGCATTGATGTCCTTGAAGAGAAACTACTGGCATATTTTTATGTGAGTCACTCTGGCACTTATGTGAAGCAACACAATTCCACTGAATTTCAATGAGTTTAATTAATAGCAATTTAATGGGTAGCATTTTAACAGTGATATACTCCATAAATGCTTGTAGCATTTTAACAGGGACTCCATAAATGTTTTAATTTTTATTTCATTACTTTCTATCTTGTAAAATACCAGAATTCTAGGACTTTGAGTTAAAAATTTTCAGTTCAATATATATGTGCTCTATAGTATATAGACATCCATGTTCTACCCAAGATAATACATTACTACATTTGCATGCACACATGGCCTATTATTCCTATAATTGCTTTATCACTTAATTAAGTAATGGCAACTTTTCCAAGATCTCTAATAAATTGATACACCCTTTCTGAAGTACCATGACTGATGCCTGTGTCCAGTACTATTTGCATATTTAGAAACAAAATTTTTCTAAGTCCAATGTGACTACTAAGACAACATATCTACTATCATATTAACTGAGAACCTCTTGATTTTTCTGCTGCAAAGCTAGAAATCAAATATGAAAATATGAGTGCAATAATTTATTGCTGTTCACTGAAGCACTGTGCTTTGCTTAAAGCAAGACTAATATTTGGAGGCAGAATAACCTGAAGCTGATTCCACCTGTAAGCTGGGCAACAATGTTAGCTGCAATTTTTTACATTCACATTCGAGTATATTTTTCTATACAAATCAAGGAATGAGATAGATAAATAAAATATTTAAGTACTCTGCTGAATTAGTGCCTAAAAAGCACAGTCACTGCTAACATAACACCATTGACCTCAGTGGGACAACAGCATTATACTGGTCCAAATGAGCCAAACTGTATGGGCTACTTTGGGTATTCCTTGGATAGAGAGGTGAAAGATGCCAAGTTCCAATATCCTGTCATATGTGCTGTCACTTTCAAATATTCTATCATTTCCTGATATAAATAGCACCTGCAATTTGGTACTATGAAACATCAATGCAGAACCTGCAAATTGATGAAAGACACTGACTTTTTGAAAAGGTGACATGTCTAAAAAAGTGGGAGTGCAAGAACAAATATCCTCAAAGCAATACTCAGAGAAAGATACAGCTTTTCATCTTCCTTGCACTGAATGCCTAGCACCTGAAAGGATGGATGTGCCTTTCATTTTCTGGATTCTCCAAGTAAACCGCTGGTTTAAACCTTCAGATCCTGACTGGTGCTAAAGGTGTTTTGTGCCAGTAGGAAAATGTCACTGTGCAGTGCAATCTCCTCCCATGTTGCTAGGAGCAGCTCGAAGGGGACAGGCCAAGGGTTTGTGGCTCCTGTAGCAGCAATGCAGGCACTTGAATAGCATGAAATGTTGGGAGGAGCAATATGGTGCTGCATAACTAAGGATTACTGCAACTTTAGTCAGAGCTGGAACATAAGGTGCTTAACATTTTTGTAGCCAAGAGCCTGCACTATTATATGAAGTGTCTGGAAGCACCATCAGTTAGCCAAGGTGTCCAGACCTTGGCTATCGTTGCTGTGGGACACCACCTTGAGATGAGTACTTTTGGACAGTGTAAGTCAATATGTCTTTGACAACAACACTGTGAGGGTGGAAGGGGAATAATTCTGCAAGCAACAGCTAATGATTTTTCTTTGAAAAGCTCTGATGCCTTTACACTCTTAGGTCACATCTGCTAAAGAGTACCCTTTATTTCAGGTGTGAACTTTGCATTTTCCCATTAATATGTGTCCAAGTTTGATTAAGTTTTTACCATTTGCTCCTGCTCATTAAATGTTAATCACATCTTAGACTTCTATAAATCTCTGCAGTTTCCATGTACACTATGTAGTGCAGCTGCCTTGCCTCTTTCCCCTCCTAGCCCCCAAGAACATAATGGGAAATGGGAAGAGGACTGCCTTGCCAGATCCCCAGGTGTTTTTTTCTGCAATGTGCATGGAAATGCTATGTTATTTGAATCCAGAGCTGGGAAACTGGCTTGGCTTTAGGAAAAGGGAGACAAAGAGGTTAGCAAGAATAATTTCAGGGACAGAAAATCTATGATTGGGATTTGAAGAAGAGAGGAGAGAGAGGAACCAGGGACTAGTAATGAAAAACAGTGAGTGGAGAGAAAGAAGAAAAAGAGATGGCTCTTATGAGGAGCTGCAGTGTGAAGAGAAGGACAATGCTGGATAGGAATGGCAGATCTCTAAGGGTGTTGAACCATGGCAAAAGATTCAGTGGGAAATAATGTTACCTAATTTAGCTATCTCCATGTAGATGTTTACACAGGTAACAGATTTTTAAGCCCTCATTATAGTCAACAGCACCTTGACAGCAGTGCAGCTCATCCTAAAGTACACATGTAGGGCTCAGCTTCATTGCCCTAAATGATCTACCGCTATCTGAGATGCTGCAGGCTATTTCAGCTCGCCCCTAGTAAGAAAAGAATCTACTATGAATCCCATGAATGACATATCTGAAGTTGCATGGCATCTTAAAATTTTCTAGACACCTTGGTTTGAACAAACTGAGTCCTAGTGATGGTCAGCTGAGTGACACCACAGCCTTGTGTTAGAGCTCCACTAACTCTAAATGGGAGCTTACAAGGGTCTTTTGGAGTCTCCAGAAGGCACTTAAATTCAAATGCACAATACAGCTGCATAAGCATAGGTATCAGATCCCAGTGAAGATATTCTAGAGCACCTGGGACATCCTCATGGATCTGACAGATCTGTGCCCTTCTGTGGCAGCAGCTGAGACCACACACCAGACACTCATACAGCTCTCAGTGCCTGTGAGAAGTGCAGCTGAACTTACCCCTGGTTGTGTTAGTCTTGTGTCAGCTTGTTAATTCCTCTAAAGAGTTGCATGATGTAGCTACTTTTAACTGTAGAAACCGATCCTGGAGGTCCTTTTCAGTCAAACATCCCTGAATTCTTGAGCCAAGATGTTAAACAAATCCCTTTACTTGTGGATAACTCTTCATTACCTTTATACAGTTGCTTAGAGAAAATACATTTGGCATCCATCTATGATCAGTATATTTGCCTTTACATCTGATCTATAGCACTCCAATACAGCCTTGTGGTATGTAATAAAAATGGGATAGGTGTTTGTGGTGTATGACTTTCATTATGGTATTAAGACAAGAAGGATATAATTTCACAAATTCCTGTTGTGTAGTCAATGAAAATTTCTGGCCTCTAAGTACAAAACTAAGTAAAGTATTTACTAACAACTATCAATTTAGGCTATAGCATGTATTATGCTTATGCAAGTGCATATATTAATCAGACATCTTAAAAAGTATCTAATTTCCTTAGTGATTCTCCTAGGTTTGCATGTGCTAACAGTGAAATCAAGCATGATTGTTGGTTTTGGATACTAACTTGTATTTAAATTGAATTTAATTTTTTGTCATTAGTTTATTGTAGTTATTTTGTACCTTTTTTAATTAAAAAACCCCAGCAGATACTGATCTAATGTGCTCATCCATATATATTGTAGTTTAAATGTTATTAGAGCTGTACCTAAACCACCAATATACTTTAAAGCCAGTAAGCTAGGTATCTTGCTGTTTTCTTATTGGAGAGGTAACTCTAAATTTGAGGTCTTTCTGACACAAGGAATTTATTTGAGATGCTCACTCCGAAATCAAGTGCCAGGCTCTCAGAAGACATCATTGTCTGAATTCCCTGAGTTTTCTAATGCTTACTGTTGCTATGGAAACAATGGATGATTTCATTACCCAGGCTGTGAGTTGCATGTGTTCAGGATCGAACCCTTTGGCAACACTTTGAGTGTTCTACAAAAACACAATGTTTCCTGACAATTTTCTGGGTGAAAAAAGTTAAATAACTTTTCTGCATGTCAGTGTTCATATACCACCTGTATTAGTTATGAAAGAAGGAATGATGAGAGGGAAATGAATAGAGAAGTATTTTGATACTTACTTTGACATATGTGTTTTTCTTGGTCCTTTTGGAGTTTTCTTGACCATTCATTTCTATGCAGGCAGGTCACTTAGCTTTCAGTCCAAATCTTGAGAAATGCTTGGCGCAATGAAAGGAGTGGATACCATTTCTGTTCTTTCCTACGCTGGCTATGTCAACTGCAATCCACAGGACACATGTAGGGGATTCTTGGCCAAGGCATCGAAGTGAGAGGTAGGAGAATATTCAGAGAGACTGTGTGTGGAATAAGCCAGGAAGTAAACCAGGAGCTGCCAGGGAAGTTCCACAGCTCATTCTCAGTGCAAATCTCTCCTTTCTGAATTAATCCCATCTTTCAGCTCTTCAGCTAGAAGTACAGCTGCTGTGCAGCCATATCCTCTCTGACACTTGAGATCTTAAAGATGCCCATCATATCCTCTTCAGTCATCTCTTCTCCAAGCAGAAGGATTTGCATGTATTCAAATTTCTTATACAGAAACACATTCATCCCTTGATCATTCCCTGTTCATGTTTTGAGATGAGTAGAGCAACACAAATTACAATAATGAAGGTACGGACACAGAAAGACTTTCATAGTGGTTTGGTTTTGTTCTCTGTTCCTTTTCTAACAATCATTGACACCTAATTTAAACCAAAACTGTTTGTGGAAATGTTTTAATAATACCCACTATAAATGTGAGATCTTCTTTGTAAGAGATAATAGTCAAGTCAGAGCCCATCCCTTTGAATGT
>JAWWMP010000116.1:79690651-79703974 GCA_035047865.1 Dendrocincla tyrannina | reverse complement strand
CTTGTTTAAAATATTCTAAATGTCTTTACAGAATTTTACCTGCCCGTTTTTATCATTCAACAAGGTCCTTCTACAGTTTCGCACAGTCAACTTTCATCTTAAATATCCTGAAAGCTTACCACCAGCAAATGTTTGTGTTTTCCCATTCATCCCCTTCTCAAGATCATCTGGGGAGATATTGAACAGCAGAGGCCACAGCATAGATCCCTGTGGTGCTTCTGTTAGAATCCCTCTCACTATGAAAATTGCTCATTTCAACCACATTCTCTCTCTTTAACCATTTCTTCATTTACATGATGGTGCTTCCTCTTATCCAACAGCAATTTTGTTTACCTGAGGGTTATCGGGGGGAAACTTGTTTGCTAATTATTAAATCATTTTCCACGCATCTCTCTCTCTCTGAATGCTGCCAACATTTTTCTTTTTCAGAAGCATTCATCTATCCCTCACTGCCTTGTTAGTGTTTTTTCAGTTCTCACTTTCAAATGCCTTATATTCATAGGACTTAGAATGATCCTTATAAATCTTTGGAGTTGTTGGGAGCCAGAAGGATTTCTCTCTTCATCAATCTATTAATAGTAGTGAAGGACCTATAGTCTCCACTCTGCAGATATTTATGTCTATTAACTGATAGAATCACTTACATTGGTCTTTTCATCTGCACGCAAACAATTTACTTTCACTGAAGTCTCAGAACTGCTGCTGGTTTCTCAGTTCCAAATTTGCTACCTCTCTTACAATATTTGATGCAGATTGTTTCCATTTGCCATATTCCAAAGATTAATATTCAATGATATCAATCAGTCACTAAGACTGACCTATAACTGTATTCAGAAGTGCCGAATTTTAAGTGCCTCTTCTCTGGTTTAATTTAACTAAGATTAGATTTCACGCATACCCCCCATTTTTATATCCTCTTTTTAAAAACCAGATGCATAGTTAAACCACCCTAACTGGTTTAATACAGATTTCAAATGCATCTAAGACAGAGCAGCTGAGTCTGGGATGAGGTGGTTGAGGAGGTTGCTACTTCCCTGGGGAGCAGTGGGACCTGCTCATGGAGAGAAGGACCCATGAGAAGAGTCCTTCTAAGAGAAGAAAAAGAAGGATGTACAGAGACTGAGGCTGTGACAGATGCAAGGACCCCTGGGACCAAAGAACCAAAGAACAATTCCTGATTAAGCTATTTGGATATGGATACCCTGCTTCCAGAGAGTGGAAGAGCATTTTGTCTTGTGGATGTGATCTGTACTGTGACAATTGGCTTTGAGAGCAGAGAGAGGTCAATGATTGCCTTATTTAATACTCCAGAAGTTGGCTGTGTCAGTGGTCAAGAAAATGCCTTAATTTGGGCAGTTTTTTGCAATTCAGAAAATTGCTGAATTGACTTAAAAAACCAAACTGGAAACAGGGGCTTGCCCTGCAAAAGCAAAGTGGATGGAGGAAAAAGTCTTTAATAACCTTTTTCATTTCTGTTCAGATTGATTTAGGACTATAGACTCTCTGTGCAGAAGAAGTTGAGAATTTGAGTTTATACTCTAATGAAACTTGAATTTCCCAAGTTTAAAATCTCTGTACTCTCATTTGGAGAGTTTATTTCAGAAAGATATGCTTCAAAGCTCTGGCTAGCTTGCATTCCTGATGCATAAAGTTATGCATCCATTTAAAGATCTGAGTTTCTCTCTCTACAGCATTGCTTTCTGCAGAATCAGCTTATTTTGCGTTTGCAGCTTGTTTTTCAATGAGGGCATTTCAAGCTCTTATTTTCTTAGTCTATATTTTAATTAATTGAGCTCTGAGTATTTCTTAGATCAATATGGACTATGCAGTTCTTCACTACTTATGCAGATATCCACTGTTCTGCACCAACCTTTTTTGATATGAATATGAGTTGCACAGCAATTGACCTTGGGCTCTGCTTAGTCTGCTATCAGCTGTGCAGACTGCCAGGCCTGTGTTTTGTCCTCTGCATAAATAGCAAATCACATCACTTTTTATCTGGCTCGTTGTACAAAAACATGCTTTCCCGGGGGACCCATTTGCATTGATTCCAATAGTTATGGCACTTTTTCCCCTTTTCTGTGCTGCTTACATGCCATTTGTTCTTCTCATAGGTTGTGTAGTGACCTCTAGTGCCTTTCAGCTTGCTCCCTGCGTGTTATCTGCATGTCTTCTGCTTTCTGTGCCATGCCATTGTATGAAAATTTGGTTGTACTGAAACCTTTTCTGCATAAATCTCCTCTCCCAGAGCTGCTGATTTTACTTGTTGCATTGCTCAAAAGTTGAAGGGACTGACTTGGAGATGTAAAATTTAGAGACATGGAATGAAAGTGCAGAGCTAAGGGATCTATGCTGGCCTTAGATGTCATCTGTACCCTCCTGAAATTCACCAGCTCTGGCAGCCCAAGGGTGGCTGGGAATGACAGCTTTTCAGAGTAATCCTTTGAGCTGCTCCAGTGATTACTGATATCACACCTTGGATGTGCGTGCAGGACAGTCCTTGGTAGTGCTGAGTGTACTCTTAGGAGGCCAAAGTGGACAGCATGGCATCACGCCCTGCACATCACTGATGGAGGGAGCCAGTGACTCCCATCCCCCTGACACCAAAATTGACTGCATTGTGCTGTGGTACTCCCCAAAACACCAACACCAGTAGCAAAAGGTGGCACAGAGGCAAATACCAGCCATAAGGGGAAACAGAGGAGCAATCCAAAGCAACCCAGCTGGAGCTGAGCACATGTCCAATCCTCCTCTCACTTGCAGCCGCCTGGACAGCCATGCTGCTGTCTCTTAGGTGCCAGGTTATTTACTGCTGTTGCTTTGGCAAGCTCATGTCCCAAACAGATGGATGCTTATGACCAAGACCATGCTATTGCACCAAAGCTGGTTGTTGAAAGGCCATGTCATGACACTGACAAGTGCAGTGCACAGAAGGGAGCAGCAGCTGAAGGGATACCATAGCCAAATAGGCTGAAGCTACAGCCCCAATTATTCCATCTCTCCTTCTGTGGTTTGCAGAGGCTGCTTTTTATGATGGCACCTTATAAATTCTTCATTTCCAGTCCAACATAAATCCCTTCTGTGCCAAAGCTACTGAGTTTTGACAAATTTGTGATCAGAGCTGAGATTAACTTCTTGTAATCACATATATCAGTTGTAGTGGTTTTGCTTTGCTTTGCATGGAGTTATGTGACCCCAAAGCAAAATTCTGTGGATGAAATCCTGTACTCTGCTGAAATCTTGTAGATTCATGTTTATTCATTTAAAATTTTTCTTCTCAAAAGTAATTTTCTTCTAAATTTGCTAATGTATTCTGATTGCTGTTGGGAATTTAATGCTGTCATTTTCCTTGGCTTGCTGTGAGGGTTATGTGTCACTTATAATTTATACAATGTGGTACTTAAAAGGTGTAAGTGCTGTTTCATTATTACAGGGGCTTGGAGAAACAACATGGCTGAGAAAATTAACTGTAGATAGCCTCTAGAGATTTATGTAGTTCAAGGATTTTTTGATCTCCTTTTGATGAGATACATTAATAGTGTTGCATGCTTAGTTACACCCCCAGCTCTGCCTGCCAATCCTGAACTGTAGTATCAGAGAAAAGTTGCAGTGCTCAGAGCCTAGTGTTGCTGGAAAAGGTAATGAATCCCATTCTGCACAAGCCAATTCTGTTCAAAGAATCCACTGTCTGCAGGTTTGCAAGTGAAATATGTGACGGAAAGTGCTTGCAATGACAATAGTTCAGACAGTCTGGTGCAGTTCAGTTTATTCCAGGCACCTCTTTTTCCAAAGAGGGCAGTGCTGTTCCAATCTAACCACATCT
The DNA here is from genome assembly GCA_035047865.1 of Dendrocincla tyrannina. Lineage (NCBI taxonomy): Eukaryota > Metazoa > Chordata > Aves > Passeriformes > Dendrocolaptidae > Dendrocincla > Dendrocincla tyrannina. The sequence goes on along the minus strand of JAWWMP010000116.1, from coordinate 79,700,151 downwards.
GTGCCAGCAGCTGCACCTGGAGGGACTTTGGAACTCTGTCTTCAGGAAGATGGTGTGATGTACATTTATACCTTGTACCAGTAAAGCATGCAATAAATGCAGCCAGGATTTTTTACCTGCAATGATACCACCTACAATGCAGAATATCTCTTTAGGAAAACAAGGATATATGGATCTTTTGGTGAATAGTGAAAAAGGAAAGTCAAAGCTAAGCAGAATTCACGGGAAATCAATCTGAAGGAAAGGGAGGAGATGAAAATATATTTTTTAAAGGTATGGTGCCAAAACGGATATGCAAACAAAACATTTTCCTTGGTATCTGCCCAATTTATTGGTCTCCTACTCTGTTACTTCCAGCTACTTCCAAGACTGGGATCTGTATTTATTGCTTTGAGCTACTGGATGTCTCACAGGGGCAAGACCACTTTCTAGAGAGGCCCTTCTTTAGTGTACTCATGCAACTTATTCTGATGTCAGAACTTTTTTCTTCTTAGTATCTTTCATTTCCTGAAAAACAGGTATGTGATTGCAATTTTGGTGAAAAAGTGCTAGAGTTCGGGTTCTTCTACAGTTATGTTGTGTGAAGATCATTCAGCTAAAAACATACACAGCTTATGGACATTTACAGAACTCACTCTGAATCCCCAGTCTTTTCTTTTTAACAGCATCCTTTCCTGTTCTTGTTTAAAATGGCTTGAATGGCCAGAAGTAACATTCAAAGCCTTTAATAGTACTACTGAACAATATAAATTTTCTGTTTAAACATCCATCCAAATTTCATCCTGGGGAAGAGAAAGCTCTGGGGTCATTAAGTTGCAGCCTTCCAGTACCTGAAGGGAGCCTACAAGAAAGATGGAGAGAAACTATTTACAAAGGCTTGTAGTGGCAGGACAAGGGAGAATGGCTTCAAACCAAAAGAAAGTAGGTTTAGATTAAGTACTAGAAAAAAAATTCTTTGTTGTGAGGGTGGTGAGGCACTGGAACAGGCTGTCCAGAGACATTTTTGAATGCCCCAGCCCTGGAAGTGTATAAGGCCAGGCTGGATGGAGCTCTGAGCAACCTGGTCTAGTGAAAGAAGTCCCTGCCCATGGCAGAGGGGTAGGAACTATATAATCTTAAAGGTTCCTTCCAACCCAAACCATTCTATGATTCTATGATTTCTAGGAAACAACTTTTCTGAGAGCAGGATGTTTGCATTTAGCTGATAATACAAGCAAAATGTGCAGAAGTTCCAAGCAAATTCAATTAAAATTGAAAAACAAGAAAACTATTTTAGCAGTACATCATTTCATGGGGAAAAGCCCATGCTTTAAAAAATTGATAAAACACTAATTCAACCAGACACACAAGAGGAAACACTCATTTAACTTGAGTCAGCAACAATAAACCATGAGTGTTTTAAGTGTAAGGTAAACGAGAATTGAGATGAAAGCCCTAGTACTCAGAGTGGACTAGTCAGGAGATCTAGAGAGAGCATATCAGTAGGACAAACTGAGCATGTGCCAAGGCTTGGGACACTCCATTGTGCAATGCACATGGGCAACTTCTGTAATAGTGTAGCTATATTGCAACAGACAATGCAAAGGTGCCAAACTTACTCATGTATCCCAGGTCAAAGTTAGAAGAAAGCTGTGTTCCAGTCACATAGTCAGTTTTTATTGCTGTCACTGGTAATCTCTACTCAGCACTGGTGGGGCCACATATGGAGTGCTGTGCCCGTTTCTGGGCTTCCCAGTGCAAGAAAGACATGGCGATACTGTGGAAATGAGGGAACGTGAAGATGATGAAGGGATTGGAGCACTTCACATGTGAAGGAAGGCTGAAAGAGCTGGGACTGTTCCACCCAGCAAAGAGAAGGCTCAGGGGGATCTCATCAATGTATATAAAAGCTGACCCATGGCCATGGTGCTCCTTGGTTACAACCTTGACACACAAACCAATTCTCTGGCTTTACCTTAGCCCTGCCTCACCATCATAGCTCTGCCTGGTGATCACTGGTCCCAACACTGACCTGTACACTGACTTCTCAATTTGATTTTGGACCTGCTCATCACCACAATACTGCTTTATGATCTTCACTCTTGATTGAACTGGTCACCATCCCAGGGTCTGTCCTCCTCGCCTCCCAGTCCTGGGGAAGCAGCCCTGGTCTCTTCCCTGATGTGCATGCAGCTTCCTCCAGTACACTCTGTTGTGTACCCTGGGACCCTCTGCCATGCAGAGGGGACAAGCTGCCTCCAGATCACCTGTCTCTCTTCAGTCTCCCCACACACATAAGTTGCCACATCTGCCCGGTTAAACACGCCATTACCAGAGGGAAGAACACATACATTTGGCACATGAATGTTTTGCAATTGCAGCTTGAGTGTTCATTTCTTAGTGAAATAGGCAGGAAGAGGTGTAAGGGTCTTTTGATATTCAAACCACTAATCAAATCACCCTCACAAGCTGGAAGTTGTTGCAGGGATCATGTAGATTTGGAAGGGTACACACCCATGTGCACACACATGATTTTAACATGACTTTTTGTCAGCATTTCCCAAGCATAGAGCACAGAAGATGTTACCATTTAGTTGGGAAGCATTATAAGCTGAAAAGACTGCAGTATCAGGAAGCTCAGCAGTTCCTCAGAGTGATCCCACATGGTGGAAGAGATTGTTGTGACAAGGTCTTCTAGCCACAGAGCACACTGAACATCTACACTGAATTTCTGCAGGGTCCCTTATAGTCCTTTATAAGGTATTTTATCTAGAGGACGACTGTGGTAATTGTTTTTTATCCTTAAGTGCCTAGACCCTCTCCACTCCACTCCACTCCACTCCACTCCACTCCACTCCACTCCACTCCACTCCACTCCACTCTTTCTGAAGAAAGGAATGGTGGAGGGTTGGGGTGCTGTGCTTAGAGCTGGAAAAGCATTATCCAGCTCCATATAACCTAGATAAACAGATGAGCATCATCCTGTAAGGGTATTTTGTATGTATGTTGCAACCAAGCCTTGTGAACTGGTGTGTAAGTGATGCAAGAAAAAAAAATTAAACATTTTGTGTTAGAGATTCCAACTATACCATGAGAAGTCATGACACTTTCTCTACAGCTTCCAGCTGTTCCTGGCAATTTGGCTGTTTCAGGGTACCAAGTGGTGTATTGGATGTACTGACAGGGAGTTGAGCAATTAACCCCAATTTTTGAGTGCTGTCAAGGAAGTAGGTTGTGGCTGGTTGATGTGCAGACAGGACTGAAGAGATCAATGAGTAACTGAGGCATTGTCTTCAGAAAAATTTATCTGTTCCAATCCAGCAAAAAGCAGCAAAACGACTAAAATATAAAATGGTCAGGCAAGGAATTAATTTTCTTGAATGTTTCGGAGATGCACAGAATTTGTGGCTGTGCAATGTATTCAGATATAAGACTCAGGATTTACAGCATATATAATTAAGTAGTGTAGCAGAGAAATTAATCTTAAATGACCTCTCACTATCAAAATAACATACTGGAAATTATAGATGGATTTTCCTAAATCAGGCTAGCATATTATTCAATCATCTTCCTTCTGAATTCTCTGTTTTTAAACCAAGCACTTGATCCAAGCCCACTACATTTATGGAAATACTCATATTGACTTGAGTGGGATTTGGATCAGGCTTCTTAGAAATATCAGATGAGTGTTTTAATTTTCTGGAAGGGTTTTAAACATATAAATTTTGGAATTTTTTTTCAGTTAAATAATTATCTGCTTTAGCTTTTCAAAATTCATGGAAGTCTTGAAGTAACATACCAAAAGCTCCTTAAAAGATCTACCTGTTTCAGTCTAAAATCATTAGTAAGGCTTGGAGTGCAAAATTAGTTGATTTTCTTTATTCCTTGCCAACAAATAGATAGTGCTTACACAGAGATTTTCTTTCTTCTGCTTTAATAGCCAAAGAACTTTACCAGTTTGTTCATAGGCAAAAGCATCTGAATCCTGTTGTACCCTGCAGTAAAATGAAATAACATGTCTAGAGTTTGAAATTGCCAACTGATGTGAAGCTATGGTTGGAACATAAAGCAATTCTGTGATTAGAAAACTTCCCTCTATCTATTTTTTTTTAATTGAGGAAAACACAGCAGTCAGGAGGAACACAGAATTCTTTCAATGGGCTTTTTGTTATCTGATAGTGAATTACTGTAATAGCTACTTTGCAAGATGCAATTTACTGAGCCCTGCTTTGAACTGATACACCACTCACAATTACTCCTGTTCTATTCTCATGCTTCATAAAAAGCAGGAACATGGTAATGCTAAACATCCAAATTTCACATTGTCATTAAAATTTTGTCTGGAATAGGCATGGCCTTTTGTGTTCTAAGTTTTCATGTTGTCAAGGGCATACTTCCCCATAAAGACAAGCATTGCTGACACACAAGAAGAATTTCGTTGCAACATTTCACAACTGAAAATGATATAGGCCAAAAGTTGTCTCCTTGTATAGCAGATCTTCTCTGTAATTTGTTATAATTTGTAATGGGTGCCAGCATGGGCAGTTTCACTCTACTTGGAAAGCAGTCTTTCCATTTGAGGAGAATGCAGACCATCTCTTTGCTCATCACTTTGTTTTCTACATATTTTCAATGCCTTGTGTAGTCAGGGAAATGACTAAAATTATTGTAAAAATACCCAGAACGTTTATATATTTTCAAGAATTTGTGTTATAAAACTTAACCATAAACTTTTATAACATAATGCTTCCATGAAACAGCAAAGGAAGGTCATTCAGGTGGAGAGCAATGAGTCCTTTCTGCTCCTTTTGAACTGCTCAGATCTTGTATATCTTTTCTAAAGACTTAACACTAGCTCAGGAATAACAGGTTTCTGGTTTAGGGTCTTAAGCCTTCAAATAGCCCTGTGCACTGAATTGCTGGGAAGACAGCACAGTATTTGCTCTGCAGCACTTCCTGAGATCGCATGGATATAATGGAGGTCCCTCACTGGACACCTTAACTCTCTGTGCTCCAGCTGGTCCACTGATAACCCTTTCTTGCACACTGTAAGCATTTGTACAAGGCAAACGCTCCTCATGTTTAAGATACCATTCTCAAAGTACTCACTGTTCTTTTTGTAAACAAATGAAAAATTATTGTTCTACTAGGTATTTTGTACTAGAAAAAGTTGATAAAAAATTTGGGAAAATATGTTGGATATACTGAAGGGGTAGTTCTTCCCCTGCATATGTCTAAGCACAAAACAAATCTACTGTACGTTATTTGAGACAGTTTTTGGTACAGAATTGTAGTTCAAAGTAAGAACAACAAAGGGAGAAAGAATGTGAGTCACTTATGATTTCAGATAGCTCAGTATGACCTGTATTTTTTGCATGTATAGACCTGCACTTTGCCATACTTAGCAGTGTCTGGGAACACATACTTCATAAGTATGGATCATTGGAAAGGTGACCACACTGCTGAGTGCAAAGTATTATTTACCAGTTTTTTTTGTAGGTGGATCTGTCAGAAGGCCACAAAGTACATAGCCCATAGGCTTTACTCTTTATAGAATATATTACTGTATATAACAAGGCAGTTGCTTTCCAGAACAATGAGGGATATACAGAGACATGGTGATAATGGTGGTTTAGAAAGCACATCAATTTATCGCTTTGCCCATTTTTTCCTCCTTTATATACCACAACATTTTTATCTCCTTGTATAACTCTTCCTTTAGCCTTATTTGCTGGAAAGGTTTGCTAAGGTCTAGGGCCGTGGGGTCAAATTCAGAGTTGTTTTGAGATCATTTTACTTGAAGCTTATTACCATGTCTCAGTTTAAGAAGGGATGTCCCTATGATGGACCTTTTGGTTGTGGTGTGACAGAAGACAGTAGTAACCCAGAAAAGATTTTCAATAGAATGTGTACTTAAGATTATACAGATGTGAGAATTAGATGTTGAGATATCAGTGCTCGGAAAATGCACATCTCATGTTTTTTTCTCAGGTGGTAAGCATCATTTCAGGTTTTGGTTGTGATCAGTGCTCTCTTCAAAGGCAAAATATTTCCTTAATGCTTGCAGAAAACACTGTCTGCAGATTTCTAGGAGCTCTTAAAAATGCTTAGGGAGGTGATGACTCTTGTTTCCCTCAGGAGATGTAGATCAGTCACAAATGTGAGCCTATTCAGGCTTGTAGTGTCTGTTGATCAAGATAGCAGTTCCATCGGCACAAAAAAGGAGTGCTGTTTGGGTGATAATAACAAGAGATATTTGCAATTCTAAAGTATTCCTGTGTCAAAACTTCTGCTTGAAGCACAAATATTTTGGGCTGCAGTATGGTTAAAGAAGGTCACTGAGCTCAGTCTGGGCTGGCAGTCTGAAGAACTCAAGACCGATTCCTTTCCATGACAAACATGATCATATGAACTTGGGGGATGGCCTTGACTGCAGCATCCATGGGATGGTGGAATTCAGGTTAGAGGACAGAGCAAAACAACCAGGAATATCACAGTCCTGGATGTGAGAGTAATCTGTTCACAGACCCACTTGGAGAAATCTGATGCGTTACAGCCCTGGCGAGAAGAGAGGTTCAAGAAAGCTGACTCCCTCCTTTTAACTGAAAACAGGAGATCTGCTCAGATGAACAAACAGCTCCTGACAAAACACAGACATATAAAGGAAGCATGCAAGAGCTGGGCTAGGGAAACCAGGATGAATACATCATGAAGGGTTGGGCTTAGAAAAACCAAAGTCCTTCTGGATTTGAATGTGCTGTGGGATGTAAAGGGCATCACTAAAGGCTTCTGTAGGTACATCAGCAGCAAAAGGAAGGCAGGAAAAAGAGGGGCAGCTGCGTGTAAGAGCAGGGAACCTGGTGACAGAGAACATAGAAAAGGTGAAAGTACCAAGTGCCTTCTTCATGTAGATCTTTACTGACAAGACTGATCTTCAGGCATGCTAAGTCCCTGAGACAGGAGAAAATCTGAAGAAAGGTTCAGTTCTCACTAATTTATGTCATGTTGTATCTAATTCTTCATTTACGCTGCTTGTAAACTCTTCTCAGCAGGGAAGTGTGTTCATTAATTTGGCTGCAAAAAGACATTACATGTTTCAAACTAGTGAATCTGGAAGATATTCTTAAAATGACAGTTGTATTAAATGGCTTTCCATATGAACAATCCCTGCCTGATTCTTAATTTTTTTTTCCCCTGGTTCATCTGCACATGTGCAGATAACCAAGCTACAAATTCCCAGTAGGTTTCTGAGGCCAGGCATGGTTATTGTGTCCAGTAAACCACAAATACCGTGCCATGCAGTTCAGTCAGCTCTTCCAGCTCCTTCTGCCTTCAGGAGATCTGACAGCTGACAGGACATCCCCAAGGAGGAAGGCATGTGAGCTGGTATCTTTTTGACTACTTCCAAGGAAAAAGATTAAAAATGCCATTTTCTTCCCCGTGAGTTAGTGAATAAACTGTTTTTTCTTCCTTTTGCTGGCCCATGGTTTCACCTGCATGTCTCTAATTAAGTAGGATCTACAGTGAAATAAAATTGCCATGGGAGTTCCAAGAAGGAAAATGCTTGGTAATTAAGAAAAGAACTTTAATGTTTCCAGGTTATGCTGACCCAGGAGTGACAGAGGGGTGCCTGGAAGTTTTTTCCCTCTGCCCCAGGTGTACCTGCCACCTTTGAAGTCTTGTGTTTCACAAGCCTCTTACACTGCCGTTTTGCATTCACTGTGTTCTCTGTGTTCTCCCTTTGATTTTTCTTCTGTGCTTGTTCACTTTTCTTGGAAATAACTCTACCCTTTCTATCTGTTTTTGTCACTTCTGCAATGTGCTCCGGCCTCCCTCCTCCACCTTGTCCTTCTGTCCCTTCTTTGTCTTCTCCCATTGCCAGTGTTGGTTTTCTCCCCAGCATCTCATGTTTCCCCTTTTTTTGGGTCCCTGTGACAGGATTGCTGTTTAGGTCTGGAGCTTTCTTCTGAAAGAGACCTGTTAATTCCAGCAATGTAATGTCCCAGGAACATAACTGAAGGCTTAGGAAGTCCCAGAAGCAGCCCAGAAGACCTGAGTTCAGTTCTCAGCCCCAGCGTTGTCTTACACAGATGGGGTATTTGCTTACATGAAGCAATATGATCTTTTATGGGTTTTCAGTTTGCTGCCAAGCAGTTTCATCACATATTCCATGTTTTGGATCAAGAAAAAGGGACTAAAAGTAATGGCTGAAAAAAAATGCAGCAGGACAAAGATTTTAGCCCTGCAGAATTGGCCTTGCAAAGAACCAGGGTGAAAAGCCAATATTAAGTTTTGTTTGGACACACTGGCCAAAACATAATATAATCTGTAGAGGTTTATAAAGAATGACATCTTTCTGAAATATTTTAAAGTAAAGGGCTCACCAGCATATAAGTATAAATAATATTATATATCAATATATATAAATAATAATGTCATTCTAAGCTCTGCATATATGAGCGATTAAAAAGTGTTAATTTCAGCACAGGAGGAAAAAAAGATTGGAAGATATCAAGCAAGGAAAGAAGAAACTTCATCCTTTGAGTAAATTACCATATTGAGAGAAGGTGATACTGTGGCATTAACTCCACAAGTCTTGTTCTCAGAGCACAGTGGGGTTTTGAGATCCCTGCTGCTACTGGAAGATGGAAAGAAAAATCAGTATTTCACCAAGGCAAGCCCGTGGCAAAGTTCAACATAGTTGTAGCTACATATTTGTTAAAGGTGGGAATGCATTTCATGTGAAGTCTGTTTTTTGCTACAAGTGTCAGGCTTGGATCAGAGCAATGCTGTCTACTTGCCAGTGAGGTAGCAGCATTGACTCAGAGCAGAAACTAGTCCCAAGTGCTTTCACGTTTTTTGCTGTCTCTCTTCATTATGGAGTGAATTTTAAGTAGGTCTTTCATATCTAAGAAGTCAAATGTGAAATCAGTCATTCTGTTGGACAAGATGAGTAATATTTAAAAAGATGTAGTAAGTAGTTGCAAACTTCATATTGCACAAGCAATGTTTTTTGTAGATGTTAAACTACCCCACTACCTGAACTAAAATGTTCAGGTATTTTTCTGGAGTATCTTGGAAGAAGACCTCCCAAAGTCATTTCACTTGTGCAAATGAGTGTCTGTTGGAACATATTAATCAGAATTGCATTTTCTGTCTTTGGCTGTGAAAGATGAAAAGAATTTGCTACTCCTGCCCTTCCTCTCTCCTCTCATACTCAACCACTATCTCTTCAGCAACTGAACAGGATTGTCCACCAGTAGTCAAGAAGATGCAAGTTTCAATTCAATGACAAATATAAGCTACTCTTACTTCCCTGTAGGAGCTGAGTATGCCACCGACCTGAGGAATCCGGCTGTGCTGGGAATGGTTGCATCTGCCCTGAAAACTTTGCCTTTGAGGAGCTGGTACTATTTTGAGGGTTTGTCTTAGTTCAGGGAAGAACTAAGATATCTATGTTAGCCAAGAAATAATCCCTCTCCTTTAAATTTAGAAAACAGAACTTTAATTAGCAAAAATAT
>JAWWMP010000116.1:79638001-79690551 GCA_035047865.1 Dendrocincla tyrannina | reverse complement strand
TGAATAGAGGGGGTAGAATACATAGCTTTGATCACCTCCACACAGTGATAACTGGCCCCTCCTGCTGAACTAGGACAGGGGTGAAAAAGGAGAGAGACTGGAGGTAAGTCATCAGTGCCCTCTCTGACTGGGTTTATGAGTTGTCACTGCAGCTTTAATATAACGTGTGAAGACCAGTCTGGAAACTGTTGTCTGGTTTCCACCAGTAAAGCACTGAACAACCATGTGGACAAACAGAGTAATTTAGTAAAAGACATCAGTGGATATCAAACACTGAGACACTATGCAACAAGAAAAAGGTTGCTTTTCAAAAGAATACTCTGTGCATTAGATAGCATATAGTAGACTGACTCATGAGCCAGTGGTAAGTCAGGAATAGTGTTTGGGAGTCTTTCTATTCCTTGGGTGATCATATCCTTCAGGTTATTGAAAAGACTTAACAAATCCAAAATAAATAAAAAAAAAAAAAGGCTGAAGCTCATGCCAGCAAGACTATCTTAAGTTTACACTTACCTCAGTATGCATGGTCTGAGGGTGGTTCTTACCAGAAATGAGGAGGTTTAGTGAATTGAGTGTGCCTGTTCTGCAGCACAAGTACTGCCATCCATCCCGACACGAGGTCTCCTCTTCTCTGCCAGGCAAATATCTGTGCTTAGAGCTGAGCATGTAAAGCAAGATATACTGAGCTTCTTAGTTTGTAAGCTTATGTATTCAGTCTTTATTATAATACATTAACCCTATAAAAAAGTCAGTGCTCAGCTTTTCAAAGAGTCATACCACATTTCTATAGATACAGGAGTAGTTACTGGATGCAAGTATTAGAGCAACAATCCACTCTTGAGTATATTACTGCAACACCAGTGCCAGTATTACGTGATGACCTGCCATGGGTTGTTTTTTGGCTCACTTTTATTCTGCAGGATTGGTTGAACTACCAGATTTCATTAAGTATCAGGCTTATATAAATACTTAATTTTGATCGCTTAACTAATGAGTGTAGAACTGTTTTGCTTAATCTTGTAAGTTATGTGAAGGGACATACTATAGAATGACATCAGTGAATACTTGAATGAATCCCCTGCTAAATAATATCTGTTACCACTGAAATAGGAGATAATTTATGCTGTATTTAGGCCACTAATTTTGTTTTGTCACAAAACAAGAATTACTTAGGACTTGTAGAAAAAACTGGAAGATTAATTGATACGGCTGTGTACACAAAGCTTTACAGTGGTAATATACACCTAATGCAATCAGTACTAAAGCATCTGGATCCTAATGTTTATTAAAACAGTTAGCTTGTTTCCATGTTTGGAAATGGCTAAACAAACAATTAAACACTACTTGGAAGCAGAGTGTATGAGGGTAAATTTTTCTCATTGTTTTGGACACAGGTGTTTGATAGTTTTTTTAGCCCCAGTGAAAGTTAGTGCAATTTAATGCCCTACCAATCTGTCCCAGGATAAGCACAGCTGATAATGTTCTTCTTCATATTAGAGGTATGAGTATCGGACTTATTCCAAAGGAATATTACTTCTTCAAACACTTTTTCTTCCTAACCAATATTTCTTATCTAACAAATTTGCTTTTCAGTTGTTAAGATGCTGACTTTCTGACACAGTAACTTTCCTTCCAGTTGAATTATTTCCAAGAATTCAATCATACTGAGCAAAAAATACATTATTTTCAGCTAAATAATGGATATTGGGACTGTGCCAAGCAATCCATTGAGATGGGGGGTCTCTGGCCTGACAACAGTGCTCAGTGGCAAGTGTTATTAGATTCTCTGGGCTCTAAAATTGCTTATCATTGCTGTCCAAATTGAAGGACCCAAGGTTTTAAATAGTCATAATAAATAAGAAGATTGTATATAATTTAAAATGTGAGTTATATCAAAATAGATTTAGTGTCAATGAAGTGTAAGAAATATCAGGTCATAGGGGTTGGCAGCAAGAATTGGCAGTCTCAGTGATTTTCACAAAGTTACTCTAGCAGAGCATTTGCACAGTGATTAATCTCTAAGAAATGCCTGAAGCACAAAACATAAACTGCTGTTGCTTGCAAACAGAACACTGTAGCCTAAACAGGAATGTGAACAAATTTTGGATAATAATGCAGGAAATTCTGGTAGGAAAAAAAGGAATAAAGTATGCTGAAAAATTGATGGAAGAGGAAAGAGTGGAATGACAGCTGGCAGAAAAAAATTATTTCTCTAAACTAATTCTTACTGTGTCCTGCAATAGTTTCAAATAATGTCTAGGAACACTGGAAAAGGATTTGAAACCTGAGTAATGATTGCATGGAGGCAGAGCAAGCTGCAACAAAGGAAAGGGGTCTACTGGCAGGGAAAAAAAAAAAAGAAAATATTTCTTGCGGATTTATGATGAATTTAAATATTTGCTCAAGAATGTGTAGAGAGCTGAAGCTCAAAGATAAAGGACAAACCTCACCTCCCCAAGGTGATGAAGAAATTGGCTTGTAGTAATACATAAAGGCAAGGCCGCTGCTGGAACTAAATCCTGATGCATAAATAACGTCACATGTGTCTGCGCTTTGTTTGACTTGGCTCCTGAGGCTTCGCATCAGTAAGTGTGGTGATTTCTGCAAAAGAAAAAAATTCTCAAAAGATTGACTCTGGTCCTGACAGCCATGAAATGCTGCGCCAGGATTTTTTCATTAAGAGTGCAGAGACATCAATTGGATGGTGTGTTTGTTTTGGCTGGGTAGAGTTAATTTTCTTCACAGTGGCTGGTATGGGACTGTGTTTTGGATTTGTTCTGAACAGCAGGTTGATAATATAGAGATGTTTTTGATAACAAAGAGATGTTTTTGTTATTGCTGAGCAGGGCTTACACAGAGCCAAGGGCTTTTCTGCTTTTTGTACTGCCACATTAAGTTGAGGGTGCATGGAAGGTTGAGAGGAGTCACAGCTGGAACAGGTGACCCCAACTGACCAAAGGGACATATGACATCATGCTCCGTATATAAAATAAGGGGAAGAAGGAGGAAGCTGGGGATGTTTGGAGTGATGCCATTCCCAAGTCATCATTACATGTGATAGGGCCCTGCTCTCCTGGAGATGGCTGGACATCTGCCTGCCCATGGGCAGCAGTGAATTCCTTGTTTTGTTTTGCTTTTTCTGTTAAACTGCCTTTATCCCAGCCCGCAAGTTTTCTACCTCCAACCCTTCCAATTCTTCCCCAGTCTTGCTGGTGAGGGAGTGGGTGAGTGGCTGCGTGGGGCTTGCTTGCTGGTTGGGGTTAATTCATGACAGATGGTGTTAGTGAAAGTAAGAAGGTGGCCCATGGCAAACTGGGTTTGTTGCAGTAAATGAGCACTTCCACTTACAGGTTTCCCTGTTTCACCTTTTTCTCCTGTGACTTCAGGTACACCACTCGGTTTGCTCCAAGCTGTCATCCCTCTGCCCTACCCTGCTGCTGCACCTTCCTGAACACATTAGCTTGTCTGGAAATGTTGGCTGGATTCAAGTCTTCTCTGATTTTCAGAATCGTATATAATTTCTCAAATATAAGATGTACCTCACATGTGTATTATGAGTCAATGAGCTAAGCTTTCACAGTATAGATAAGGTATTCAAGTGCCTTGAGTATTCAAGACACCTTAAGCAAAGAGTGGCAAGAAATATATAAATAGATGTTGATTTCTCAGGCAGGAGTTTAGTTATTCTGCCTAAATTTAGATTATGCAGGCTAGGAAAGTGGTAGTGTGGATTCATGCTAGCTCAGCTCCTGCCTTAAAAAGCAAGCCATATCCTAAGGGACCACCTCAATAAACTAATTGTGCAGTCCTGGTTCTTTGCACAGTTGTTCTGGGGTTAGCAGTGTCCTTGTGCTGGTGTGGTGGTGCACTGGGAGAGTGGGAGGAAAAAGGGGCAGATTTTACTGCTCACAGCTAAAAGCTGGCAACATTGGTCTGAGTTGTTTTATGCTCTGAAAAAAAAGAAAAGCCTGTGAAAAGCTTTGGAGGTGGAAGAACATATCCATATTATTTTAAAATAAAATAGTCCTGGAAGATCTTTTATGTTAGAAGGGTTTGTCTTCATGACTCCTGTTTCAATGTGATTTTCAAAGACTTTAAGTGATGTTTTAACAAGGACTAGAACTATTATTTTCCAAATAATGACAGAAATATTTGGATGGAGAGATTATACCTTTTCTTAGAGCAAGTGATCTAGTTGGGAATTTAGGAACAGTTGTGCTAAGTGTCTAGCTTCACAAGACATTGGCTTTTTGGCCAATGGCATCTTGAGGTTTTCCTGTTCTCCATATTACCAGCTGACTCTTACTTCTTTCCTCTGTGCTATGTTTCACTTCTCCACTCCTGATTGGAGCTGTTTATTGAATCATGCTCCAAACCAAAACACTGAATTAATGAGAATTTACAAAATTTTCCTTCTACTTGTCATTCTAGGAAGCTTTCTACCATCCGATGGCTCATGTAAAATGCAGTATGCAAAAATGAAATGTCAAATGCTTCAGGAACTGAGATTGTACTACCCACAGTGAGTGGACAGTCTCAGTGTACTGTGTCATATATCCCAGTAAAAGCACTGGAGAATCTTCCAGGTGCTCAGAATTTTGGAGTGAAGGTACCTACTACCTGCGTGGCTGGCAAGACAGACAGAAATAATCCTCAAGGCTCGCCTAGAGATTGTTGTTTGGAGAATGCTCACAGACATTTTGAAGTCCCAAGGGCAAAAAAACTAGAGGAAAACAAAAAATAAAATGCAATAGGAAAACATTAGACAGTCTCATTAAAGGCACAAAGATGAATTCAGCACTTCAGGCTCTGCATCCACACTTTGCAACTAAGTTGGAGAAATACCATTGTTTGAGAGCTGAAATAGGTGATAAAATGTGACAGCTGTGGCTTGTTCAATGCATGAGCTTCTGTCAGGGCTAAAAAATTAATCTGATTTCTTAGAATAACATAAGTCACCCTGGCTCTCCCAAGTTGTCTTTGACTGCCTGCCTAGATATGAGAGCTTAGCACAGCTTTGTTGGGAAGCAGATTTCTAGGGCAGATACCTCTTACACAGGCAGCCCAAGGAAAACTTCTGGGGTCTGGGAGGCAACACTGGCCATGGCCAGCTGTTACTTCAATCTACTCAGATGTCATGCCAGTGATGGCCATGAAACACATCTGACCAGAGATCCATTTTCAAAGCAAACCAGATGGTGGTAAGTCACATAATGCTCAGCCACTGCCTGTCCTACCTTGGCCAGCTCACTCCTGCCTCCCCTGGAGGCTTGGCTGACTCTTACAGTGTCACTTGTAGCATCATCCACTACTTGGGTTTCCTTTCTTCTCACTCATGAATCACTGTCTTTTTCTCTTACTCTGGCTTTGCAATGTACTAGTCATCTTCCCAACAAGCTTTAGCCCAGGAATACATAAACAACACAACTGAGCCAAGTAGCCGCATAGTCTATATAATCTTTAATTATTGTTCACCATTACAGGAGGCAATTTAGCAGTGCTTTTATTTTGCTTACATGGTCGATTTGGTGGGTAGGAATAAAAGCTCTGTTTGTCTCCATGCAGTGGTCTATCATACTGTTTATCAGTGATTATCACTAGGATTAACTAAACGTAAAGGTAAAACAAAATTTTCAAGGAAATACTTGTAGTTTGTTGTGTACTTGTGTTTTCTTGAGTATCAATTTCATTCATAAGTACTTGTCTTTTTCCTTTAATATGGCTTTATAATATACCATTGATCTTCCCTACAAGCTTTAGCACAAAAAATGCATAACCCAAGTGAACAGACCAAGCATCTGAGAAAATAATATGTTTTTTGGTATCTCTGATGAGAATGAAAAAGCTCTGGATGTTCTCACTGATTTTGTCATAAACAAGAGCAACCATGTAAGAAGTTAAATATTTTTTACTAATAGGTATTTTTAAAAGCTTAAGCAGGGAATTTAGAGTTATTTCAGCTCAAAGGATGCTGGTCCTGCAATGTTTCAAGGAATCTTTGTTTCAAAAATGTGAAGTTTTTGAAAGGGGGGCTTGGGAAAAAATCTAGGCCCTGCTGAATATGATGAAGGGGTCTTTTGCATCAGAGCTAGAATATTCCCAGGGAAGTTGCAGTGAATATAAAGAAAAGACTTCACTGTCACAGCTGAGAATTTGGATGCATTCCCATCACACCTAAGAAAACAGAAAGAAAAATCACATAGAATCTGTTTTTGAATGTGCACTGAATTCAGCCAAGGACCTTTCCTTCCAATCCTGCTTAAGCTGCTGTTATTCATAACTCTTTGAATTAGGAGTTTGCTTATGTTGGTAGGAAAAGTTACTCTATAATGATAATCTGTAACTTGATTAGTAATCCCCTGTAGCTGATTAATTTCTAATGAAAAATACCATTGGTATGTTTTAATTTTGTTCCCTGCATATTTTATGATCTGTTGAACAAACCACGTTTTGAAAGGATTTGTGATAATTGCAGCTATGTAAATAGTTTGATTGATTTTGTTAAAGTTATACCATTGGGTTTTATTATCTGTGCCGCAAAGCCCAGCACTCACCAAGCATACACATCTGAAAATTAAATATCTGTGTCTGAGTTGCGATGCATATGCAGCAGTATTTACAATCTGTGCAATGAAGGAGTTCTAAAGCAAATCTCATCCTTGTGTCTGTTTACAGCTTGGTTCTTGGAGCAGTTGGTCTGCTTAGCTGACTTCCTATTAGAGGAAACACCCAAAAGCTCTGTTCCAGGTGTGCATCAAATGTCCTTGTATCTCTAAAAAGACATAGTGGTCTGAATAGTCTTTTGGCAATTTTGAAAAGTGTGTGGTAGAATAGTTATTCTAAGTAGGATAGCTGGTCTATCAGACCCAGACTGAATCTAGTCCAAAGCAAGCCCACAAACTGCATATGAAGTGGACATTGGGACCACAGCACCATCTGCTTTGCTCTTCCATTGTGCCAAAGTGGATGCCAGGCTAAAAATGGCTTTAGTGTCCTGCCATAGTCAAGAGAAAGGGACAGGCTACACAACATGCTCTGAAGTGGTCTATCTTACACACTTAGTTTAGAGTACCAAAGCTACCTGTCTCTCTCTGTCATTAGGGGATTACACAGTGGCTCAGACATCAGTCTTTAAACACATAAGTTAAGGCAGATGAATCCTACTACCTTGATTTTTTGCGTATGACTGTACTGAGACTTCCTGGGATGGTTCCATCTCCCAATTAGACAGGATGGCTCCATATGGAGAGAGAGGATTGCACATGTGTTTTTCAATGCCTGTCTTTTCATTCTTCCTTATTTCTCTGTTTCCTTCTCCAGTGAAGGTCTGGAAGGAAATGCAGGAGTTGATTTGAGCCTGGTGCACCTCTGCCTGATTTAGCTTGTCTTCCAAAGCGCTCGGTATATCTGTAAATCAGACCCCAGGCACCAAGAACTGAGGAACACTCAGCTGGTGACAACCACTGAGAAGTGAGGTTGTACGACTCACTTGGCTCTTCTGGGGAACAGCAGGAAGGATGGGATAAGGGCACATCTTCACTCAGCATCCAGCATGCTCTGACCACAGGGGGGTCCCTCATCCTTCTGTAACAGAGCAAGTGCTGACAGGTTATGGTGCGTGTGTCTCTGTGACCCCTGTTCAGTCCTAAAATGGTCTGTCTGGTAAGAGTCCTATGGACTCTTACAATAAGAACAATAAGAAAACAATAAGAAAAATTCCGATGACCTTAGTCTTGGCAGATCCTAAGTTCTCTTTGCTTGGCTTCCCAACCTTAACAGTGCTCTTTAACTTACTTCTGTTACCTTGGGTTTCCTAGGCTCAAAAACCCACCCACATATTCACAGAAATCAGTCCTGTGGCATAGTCCTGACACTTCAGCTTGTCTTATAGCCCCATTGAGTCCACCATGAGCCTAGTTCATACACTAAATTGTCCATTCAGTTCCTTCAATCCATTATGTCTTCCAATTTTGTAATATACAACCTATCCAATCCCATACCACTCTATAACCCTTTTTTTAACTCTGCATCACATACAAATATATTCCTTTGTTTGATTCTCTATGCAAATTAGCAGTTGATTTCCAAAAATTATTATGCATGCTTTATGTCTTGATTTAATAAATTTGTTCAAGTGAAATTTCTGGGAGGGAGAGACAATGGTATTGTTGCATGGGTGGTTTCTGTTGTGTTGCTGGCAATTTATTAGGCTAATTGGGCACCACTAGCATAGTGATTATCTAAAATTAGAACCATTGTTTTATATATGTAGATTTGCAGGTATTAGAGTGGCAATACTTGAGCTGCTGGCTGCTAGTTTTTACTCCCCTTCTGATATTTTCAGATTTGTTGTTATTTATGGTACCACAACAAACTACTGTAGAAGATCTGTTTGCAAAGCTTCAGTTTTCTGCCTAAACTGTAATTGAAGTTCCCTATCACTGTCATTTCCAACACAAGTCAAAAGATTTCCAGCACCTTTTAATATCCATCCTTGTCCACAAAGCAGTTGAGAATTCAGCCATGTATGACAAATTGTCCTAAACCATGTCAGAGTCAGTGCTGTAAGTCCAGGAAAAACTGAACAAATTTAGCATGGACTTTCAGAAGAGCTTTACACCACAGGGCAGCCTGGTTTCTGATGGTTTGTGTGCAGGCAGTAGTGGGAAGTGCCTGTGTACAAGTCAAAGGTGCTTTCTACGCCAACTGTTCTGCAGCCTGTCAGTAACTAGCAGCCTGTGGTTGTGTGGACCTGGGAGGGGTAGTGTCAAGACCCCTGGTTTTTTTGAGTGCACCCTGCTAAGCTATGGTGAGACACAACCCGTGCTTGCCTGTTTATTAGCAACTTTGACAGACACTTCCTCTTTTTTCCTTAACCAAATGTGACCTTCTTCCCGTCACCCAGCCTTTTGTCACACAAAACACGCTATTGTAACATGTGACAGCATCTGATTTTCCACCCGCACTTGGGTGTTCTCACACCCTCTGCAAGCACGAAACTGGCCCAGGGACATCACCCTGGCCAGGTCTCAACCTCCAGCAGGGCCCACAGGCAGATGCAGTGAAGGTCTTGGATGGGTCTCATTCTCCTCACTGACCTAAGTACTCTTGGCATCTGCAGGGAGCAATGGCCATGCATAAATTCTCCCTGCTAGACAGGCGTGCCCTTCCTGGGCTAAGGAAGCTGTTGTTTTCTTTTAAATGAATGCTTTCTTTTCTCAAGGGAAATCTGTGCCCTTTTTTTCATATTTATTTTTATGCACTCTGTCTGTCTTCCCCCCAAACTCATGATTATGTCAGACAGCTTCAAAAAAATTTAAAGAGGGCTTTTATTTGTTCTGAATCTGCTATTTACCACCTGCTATTTTCACCTGCTGCCACCTGATTCTTGTCAGAAGGGCCTGTGCATCTTTTCTCTGTGGTTTTCCCCCCAGAATATCTGTGTACAAACTGCAGTCAGCAGAAAAAACAGAATGCCGAAGAATTGTCAAAATGAAGTAAAAGTCTTAATCTCCCACGTTCAAAGGTTTGGCATAGATTTGTTTGGTTTAAACATGGCTTGGACTGAGCACCTGGTAAGTGTTTTAGGCAGCCACTGTACGGCATGCTGTGAACTGCTGTTTTCAGATCGCAGAGTACTTCTCGTAAATGACATAAAATTACAGCTCTGCCAGTCTAATTCTCACTACTCATTGTTAAAGTGAACAGTACAAAAATAGTCTACACCTGTATACAAAAGAGGCAAACCTCACTGTGCTCAAAAAACAAAAAGGGTTATTGTATTTCAAAAATATGTATTAAAATGGGTTATTGAGAGGAAAGACAAAGAGGGAAGAGCTTGGTTTGAGGAAGGAAGTAGGGATTTCTGCAACCAACAACTGAGAGCCCCAACAGGCAGAACTGCACAGGGGTGAGAAATCAGTCTTTTTTTGGGGAACATCAAAAAGCATCTGAACCATTTACACTAGGTGATGGTCACATCCTTAATTAATTTTGAAACAGACAACAGAAATTTGCATCAGAAGAAATGGGACACCAAACATTTTCATAGCATGTAGCTGAGGTTACAACAAATAGTCTGACCTCCAATACTTCAAGTGCCATCCATATCTTTATCCATGACTTTCAGTCACTGATGAACAATGGGTTTGAAGTGTAACAGGAGGCAACTTTGAGCAACTGATTTGCAGAGCAACAATAAAGATGCACTGGGACTCAGCCAAAGTGATTTTTATTAATGCAAGTAAGGAATGTTTAAACTTAAAACCTTTCATTAAAATGAAAATCAACAGCTATCATTAGCTATTTCTGTATATATATACATATACGTGTATATATATAATTAACCTTGTTCTAAATATAAGAGTCGGTCTTGCCTCCCTAAAAGACAATACTCAGTGACACAGTCTACTTTGGCTTGTTTTTTTCCCTCTTCTGTCTCCCATTGACAAATGAGTATGAGTTTGAGGAAGGAAAAGCATGAGTCTCGTTCCAGAATACATTTGTCAGTTACCCTTGCAGTGCTGGTGATTTAGATTTGTAACTTAAAGATGGTAGTATTAGCATATCATTAGATCTGAAAGATTTGAAACATAAAAGATTGAATTAGAAACACTGAAGGGATCAGGAAAAAAAATGTCTGTTCTTGAGACAGGTACTGAACCGTTTTGTTTACCAAGTGCATCTTCAATTTTTCTCAATTACAAACTGTAATAAAGGGCCAAAACTGCAGAAAAAACGGCCAGCTCTAACGTTAAATAAGACATTCTTCATCTCATAAACCCCAAACTAATCATGTGACACAAATGATTAGATGGCAAAAAGGCAAAAACCACCCTCAAAAGGAAGCTGTGTATAATGGCTGGGTGAATAGCAACGGGTATTACTCCATTAGTATTCTGTATTCAACACAACAGAAAGTGATTTTGAAATAATTTAAAAAATATGTTCATGTAAAACCTGGTTATCTCTGGTGTTCCCTGTACTTGCACCATAACTGTCTCAGAACCATGTTGTTGCTTCCTCCTTCTCCCAATATTATCCATACTGTGGGATCCTGGACCCTTAGCGCTGGTCAAATCTCCCCCCCAGTCCACAGGGCTTCTACTGCTCTTCCCTTTTTTTGTAGATCTGTCACAGTATTTTTAGCTTCTTCCTAGCTTCTACTTTCCCTGCAATACACTGGTTTTCCTTACCCCCTGATTCTTACCCATCTTTTGACCTGAAAATCAAGGACCAGGCAGTACACACTGTAAATGATGTGAACTGATGTGGATGGTGATTTCATGACATTTACAGGTCAGACAGGTGCTGCCAGGCAGAAGAGGGAATAGCTAAAGTTGCTGTGCCTTTGTGAAGAAGCTGATACCAAAATGTACAGCAAATTAATTCCTTTGAGATCTGTCATGGGACAGACCAAGGATTAAAAAAAATTACTAAAGGGACTGACTGATAGCCAGGATACCAGCAAGAGCCTCATCTTGTGAAAAGTTTCCACTTTTTCCCCTTTATCCCCCAACCCCGCTACAGCTCTGAAGCTCCTTGGATATCCCTGGTGGCCGTACAGCATGTGAGTTTTCTTTCCGTGGGATTAGTGATTTTGGTCTTACAGAAACTGGCTGTGTCCTTGACAGAGGACATCTTTCCAGGCCTCTGAGTGCCTCTCACAGGATGAAGAATCCTCTGCTGAAACCTGAAACGGTGTAATGATAATTTATATACTGACAAGCTGGTTTGTGAGCAGAGGCCACTCCAATTTCACCACCAGACAACAGGAACCTTCAAGGCGGGGATCATCTTTTCAGTCTGTGTTCACACAAAACCTGTCAGGGGACGCTGATTCCTCTTTGGGCTTCCTGTGAAGTACCTTCACGTAGAAATAATAATATCCTTACTTGGTTCTGCCCTCCAGCCTGCTCTGTAACCCAGCAAAGTAAGGCAAGAAATGCAATAATTGGTCCTCCAATTCCTGTTGTGATATCTAAGCCAATGTGTGAAATCAGCCATTTTACACAAAATTGAGGTAGAAGAATGATTAGAGATGAACAGACCATAGCAGCTGTACATTGTCCATGGTATCAGTGCTACCCAACTTTCCAGCATGATCCTTATGCTTCCATTGCTAGTACCCTCAATCCATGAGGCACGTGGATAAGTAAGTAGACAAAAGAGCCTCCTTCTTCCCTTAACTGATATTTGTGCCTCCTTTTAGCAGACTTCCAATTTAGACGTACAATTTTTAAAGCAAACCTGTGAATAACTGTGTGGACACTCATAAACCAAACAAGGTATATGTATGGCCATATGTGCCCTTATTTAATTTGTATATTGTATATTGCTATTTCCCTACTGGTTTTCAGGTATTTATAAAATGCTTCTCTGCATGTTGCAACATTTTAGCTGTGGTGTGGAAATTATGGGTTATGTGTTCATTTGCATCTTTATAAGAGAAAGAAATGCTAAAATAAGGCTAAAGCTCACCCTGTGCTCAAAATAACTTTGAAACTCCTTTTCTGGTCCATGCATCCAGATTTTTTGCCTGAGTGGATGAGCCTTTTCCAATGCATCATGCTGTTTGTTTCAGGTATGTTTGCTTTTTAAAGAGAGTTTTACTTGCAGCTTGTATAGGCACCCACCTGGGTTACTGACTGCATGGACCACCAGCTGCTTGATGTACAGTGGCCTCCTGGTCAGGATCATTACACGTTGCCACTTCCTAGGTATGTAATTCAAATGTGGTATTTGAAAGTAGTTGTAAAGCTATGCAAAAGCGTAAGCAGTTTCAGACTCCTTGAAATCCCAGTGCAAACAATGGCAGTACGGTGAGCAACCTGGACCCAGCCCACCACTAGAAGTTGCCAAGCAAATAATGAAAATTAAATACAAGTTGAAGCCCGTCTCTTTCATAACTGGCCAACCTTCTCATGATCTCCCTTCACTCCAGATCCAGGGAAAAGATGAGCTAGTGTTGTTGCAACTACCAGATGTGCCTGGGTCCAGGCAGGGAATGAATTCCAAGGAGGAGCCTTTGGGCCCACTCCGTGTCCTTCTACCAGTTCTCTATTAGATTCTGCCCTCAGATTATCTGCCTCCACTTCCCACTGGAAAACGTCAGAGAGATTTATGGGCAGGTAGCCGAGGGCAGAATTTGGCTGTGATAATGAAAAAGCTCCCAATTAGTGTCAGATAAAGATGACACATTCAATCTGTCTTTGAGAAAGCTGAAGCCTTTCATGTGGTATTTCATTTTTCAGTTGTGCTCTCAGGTCCCTTTCACCTGCCTTCACTTACATCAGCTGTGATAAAATGAAATTACTGAGGCGAAGTAATTACACTGAAAAGTGCTTGTTCTGGCTTGGCCCTCTGCTGTTACATTAGTGAGGGCTGGACCTGCTCCTGACATAGATGAATGTGGCCTGTCTGTATCTCTTCTTCCCTGGAAACAAAAGTGAAATATGAAACATATTCGAGGAAATAAGATCACAAAGCTGCCCTACCCATGAAGCCTAGGATATTCAAAATTTTTATCACCCAGTCAGCTTTCACAGTTCTTTCAGCTCTGTTTGCGGTCAGATCTCTATCATGCCCATAGGAAATGCTACATTTTCCAGAAGTAGTTGGGGAAAGACAGTATGGAGTTCCTCTCTGATGATGGTGAGCTCTCCTTAGAGCCACACAGAACTGTGCAGTAGCATTCCTGCCCCTCTTTTTGGTATGGGTGAGGCTATGCCTGCAGAACTGTGCAGAATTTAAGGGCTGCCCAGTTGTGGTGGTGCACCTTCCCCTGCTCCTCTTTATGACTGAAGGAATTCCTGTTCAGAATTTGGCATTTGTGTAATGAGTGGGCAGTGAAGCCTCCCTTGTCCATACCAGAAACTCTTGCCTTGTCTAAAGTGGAAGCAGCACTGACCTTACCAGGAACTCCTGTTGCTTGGCTGAGGTGAAGAATGAGAGTGGGGATGATCATTCATCCCTGAGAGCCTTTGAACATTCCTGGCCTCAATCACAGCTTGAGTGGAACAGTACCACTGTTGGTGGAGTTTTGGAAACTGCAGCAATTACTGACCGGGACTGTGAGCAGGATAGAAACTTACTGATGACTAAAGCCAATTATTTCACAACCCAATAAACAGTGGTTCCGAGTAAGACCCTTTGAGCTCTCCCGGGACTCAGCAGGCTGAACCAGCACCTTCCTCTCAGAGCTCATGAGCTCCCACGCTTTTGATACTTGGAGAGCTGTTGCTGAAGCTGACAACAGAGCCTCAGCTGATGCATGCCCCACGACCACCCTTTTGATTCAATGCTTGCCTGCTAAGAAATGCCAAGACATTTGATGTGTTTCACTGACAGTCAGGGGGAATTTTAATAGGAACCTTATAGCAAGTATGGCATAAATTTTGCCATCCTGAATCTGTAATTAAGTCACTGTTGTAACTGTAGTAATTTCTATTGGATCCCTTTAGTCAATGATTAAGTGCTGCTAAACCCTGTAGACATAAACTGTTGACCAGGCCTGGGACTGGTAAGATTGAACTCAGCCACATGTAGACTCTGCCCAGGGTTGAGAAAGCAAGAGGTCCTCTCTGAACCTCATGACTCAACAGGAGGGTCTCGCTCACCCTTTGCACCCTTAGCCTTTGCATCCCCAGTCTCTGTGTAGATTATTCTACAGTGATTCCGAGATGATTTTCCTTTGTATACTTCATCTATGTAGTAAGTAATAGAGTGAATCTGGCCATCAAATTTTGTTGCACTTTCACAAATTTATGTTAAAACATGTTTTTGCCAATACTTTGGACAGTGATTCTTTAAGCAACTTAAACCACTAATTTTTTACAAATTGGTGTAGTCACCAGGATCCTAAATTGGGATCGATGACACCAGTGCACGAGAGACATGGACACAGACAAGGAAGCTCGATGACCTTAGGAGCTGTTTTCATCAGTCCCATGCTTTAACATCTTCCTTTATGTCTCATATCTGTTGTCCTGCTATATTCACCCACTGCTGGTCCCAGACAACCCCCTCCTCACTTAACTGCTCTGTCCTTTTCAGTAAATATCCTCCTACTACCCTGTTTACTGATGGTTAAAATCCCAGCCCTCAAAATCATTAGTTACCTGTTTTCCATAAGTCATGGATGATCCTACTGAAGTCAGCAGCAGTTTTCCTGCTGGTTGCGTGGAAGTTTGGTTTCAGCCCAAATAATTTCCCTGTGATCACACTTTTCCACATCAGTTTGCAGGGTTATTTTGTGTTGGTTTTGGTACCTTTGATCCTCTTTCAGGGGCTTGGATCTGAAGACTTTCCCTGTGAGGATCTGCAATATGGCAGAAAAGCCACCTAAACCAGGGGACAGATTTCCACTGGTTGTGGTGACCTTGACCTCAGTCACTGAAAAGCAAACTTCTCTGTCTCTAAGAAAGGTTTTTCCTGCTTTCCTTTACCAATGGTGTGCTGTGTTTTGCAGTTGTATTTGACAGATAAATCTACTCTACAACATTCACCTATTCTTTGTTTAAACAAAATGCATGTGGTCTGACAGTGGCTGTTCACTTATTGCAATTTATTCCAATCCACATTTCCATCTTGTCTATAAAGCTTGTTCTTTCCCTCTTCCTCTTTGCTTTGTAAAAGCACATTTTTCTCCATTGAATTATTTAATTTCGTGAGATTTTCCAAGTGACTT
This sequence comes from Dendrocincla tyrannina, assembly GCA_035047865.1. Lineage (NCBI taxonomy): Eukaryota > Metazoa > Chordata > Aves > Passeriformes > Dendrocolaptidae > Dendrocincla > Dendrocincla tyrannina. The sequence continues at coordinate 79,674,863 of JAWWMP010000116.1, read as the reverse complement.
GGCACAGACACTTCTCAAATCTCTTGGGATATAAGTGTCTGCATCACATTTGTTCTGTCTCTTCTTCCCATTATGTGCAAGCTATCAGGCACAGACCTTGCAAACATCACATTCTCTCAGCCTCTCTTGAAATTTCATCACATTTCTTTAGAACAGCATTAATGTTCATATGTTGGAAACAATTTATCTTAGTTCTGAAATCCATAAGCACAGTTTGTGTTTTATATCTATGATTTCGAGCTTTTGCTGCATGTGGCCTTGAAAAGTTGAGCAGTTTTCTGGTAGCAGGAGCCCTATTGAGCCATTGATCCTACAGTCCATGTATTTCTTTACACCATAATGTTTATTTGCAAGGAGTCTTTTAGATTCCCTTTTTGTTGTCTGCCTATAATATTTTCAGCCCTGGACGTGCACAAAACCTTTTGCTTCTCTGTTTCTTTGGTGGTCCCCTAAATTCACTGTGCTACTGGAAATGGGGGTGGCCAGTCTCCTACCTCCTTTTGCTGTTGTCAGGTTTGATCCGTCATCTGGGAAAGGTATTTTTTACCATCAGTAACTCTGATCTGTGAGTTCAGGTCTTTGGGTGCCTCCAGGACACAGGTGATGGTTGAGTGCAAGAGTGAGCAGTGGCCATTCTGTGAGCCACCCTCTATGCCCGTGCTTTCCAATATGCCCTGCTGGTGGCCAAAGCACGTGCTCTCTTGGATTGAGGGGAATTAAATCAGTCGAGGCAAGTGTCTAGTGGTTTGGAAGTCCTCAAATTACTTCATTAAGGGAATTTCTGTTTAAAAAGTAGAGAAAAAAAAAGGTGTAATCACTCTCGACACACTTCAATTCCTGTCAAAATGGGCTCCAAATGCTCTAAATTCATGTCAAAATATGTTCTCTTATTGACTTTTATGAACATGAGACATAGTTGAAGGAAAAACCAAAACACAGTACAGCAAACCTCCCTGGAGGTAAAGCCAGATGTGCCAAAAATCTGTAAGGAGACGGTTATTATCCAACCAGGAATTTTTGCCTCTTGTCCCAGCTTACACTGCACTGCCAGTCAGAGGGGGATGTGGCCCTACCAACGTCTGGAAATGGGATGGTGGGATAAGGTACCATCCCCTTTGTGCCCCCCACTGCTCCCTGTGCCCTGATGTGGTGCTGTGCTGGACTAACCACTGGGCACTTGACCACTCCTCAGTCCTTGGCCCCTAACTGGGCATCCTAGTCCTTCCCTGCTCTTCCTGCTGGCACAAGTACCGAAGTATGTTCTACTCCCCCACCTCCCTGCTCCGCTTTTTTTTTTTTCCCAGCAACTGTCTGAAGTTATTCAGTTCATCTTCTGCCCATTACAGTTCACTCTTTGATAATATTAATCAAGCAGTGGGAGGATTTGTTATGGCTGTCAGTGATGCTTTGATAAAAGCAAGCTCGTTCAGCAGGAGGAAGTGCTGTACAATCTAATTTTGGTTTTGTAGAGAATAAGTGGGATGGCATCTTACTGGTAGGATGTGCTCTGATACCAGTAAGAAAAAAGCACAATGTTATCAGAGGCTAACAACAAGACATTCCCATTTAGTTTTGCCAGGACCCCAAATAAAGAGGATTTACTTGTAACAGGGAATGTGCAAATAGGATTTTCAGTTAACAGCAGTGTTTTCCAACTGACCTTGTGTACAAGCTTTTGTATTTTCTTTTTACGTGGGCTGTAATTCAGACATAGAAGTGGCAAATTTAAAAAACAAACAAACAAACAAACAAAAAACCAAACAAGAAAACACTATGGAAACTAATTAGGACTGTATTTAATGTGAAAAATAACACTGCGGTTGTGTTATTTGTATCTTGGGCCAGAAAAATGTGCCAGTGCCACTGCTCTGCACTGCCAGTGACTGCTGGTTCCTTAATTTGACGGGGTAGTCTGCTCCCAGGTAGTACACTCACTTAAGATAATTTTAAAAGTCCTAAATAGGACAAATCTACCTCATTAGAATAAAATTGGTCTGATATGCAGCTTCTTCTGCAAATTAAGCATACAGAAATCAGGATTAAAGCAGCTTAGAGACACCCACTGGCAAGACCTATCTCGGCATTTATTAAAGTGGCTAAAATCACAGTCCTGTTAATGAAGAAGAAGGAGAGGAGGAGGAGGCTGAGAAGCACAGCAAAGTGGTCACACAGCTGGGTAGTCACTGCTGGTCTCAGGCTGCTCCCAGCTCTGAATCACAGGGTGGGCTACTGACTGCTGAAGGTGGCCACCCCTTGCCTTTGTAGTCCCAGAGGTGAGAATGGTGGTCCCTGGGTGAGGCCTGAGGTCGCAGACAGCCCTTAGGAGAAGGGGTCTCCTCCCCACCTCTGGGGGAAGATCTTGGTGATGAAGTCAGGTATTGTCCTTGGTGATTCCCCTTAATTTATGAAGTGCATAAATGTGTGTTTACCTGAACATAGTCACTATGTATTCCTGGAGGCCATTCATCTTCTTTCTCCATTTTTCAAACCTCTGTTTCCAGCCAGCACTGTGCCTCCACTACATATCCCTCCATCTTTTTTGTTATGGCTCACTTTTCTCAGGTTGGCCTTGAGGTATTTTCTGCCTTTAGTGCCTACTTCTAGAACTCTGTCTAGTTGGAATAGCTCACAGGCAATCACAGACATGCTCAAAACCCTTCAAATAGCACAGCCTCTTTTGCAGGTGCATTGAATCCTCAACAAAAAGTCCTGTAATGTGCTCTCAAGGAGTATCCTGCCTGGCCTCAGGGGCTCTTCCCACACCAGCTCCCTTGCTCAGAAAGAGAGCAGAATTGCCTCATCCACCAATTCTGAATAAAGAGCAGCTGTTAAAATCAACAGTTCCCTCCAAAATAATTTCTGAAAGACAAAAGAGAAAAAAAGCAGTAATAGAAAGCACAGCATTTTGTGATGAGAATTTGTGTGAGAGGGGAAAAAAATCCCTGCACATTCCAGTCTGCCCAGTCTCTCTGATCAGGGAAAGTACTGACAGGATGCCTTAGACAAGGTGAATTTTCCTTGCTTCTCTCTGGAGTTATTTGACTTCTCCTTGTGGTTCTGGTGGTAGTGATTGACTGAGAACCAAGGGGTAGAGGTATGGCAGAGCACCAGGTGTGTCAGTCTGCTGCCTTCCACAAGTCTGGGCAGGGCTTCGACTCTACCACTGACTAACTCAAAATACAACGTTGTGACCTGACAGGTTAGGCTGTGCCTTTGGCTGTGTTCAGCATGATGTAAATAGCATCATGAAATATGTGGAAGATTTCCCAAAATTGCACTGACATGCCCTAATGGATGTGAAATATTTCCACACTGCAATGAGGCAACAGCTTCTTCAAGTATCTCAAAATAAGGAACATAATATACGTGAAAAATCACCACTGCCCCAATAAATGTGAAAGGCACTACCTCTAAAGGTTAGGAGAATATAAACAAATTAATGTTCTGAGGTACAGCACATTGCCCTTCTCTGTGAGCAGAGAGATGGCTGGGTGCTGCTGCCCATGCCTGCTCTGCTCAACAGGGGCAGCAGAGTTGTCTGCTCAGCCTCCATCCCTGCCCAGGGCTGACAAGCTTGAGCCTAGTGTTTTTGTTCCACTGGGACTTTTCCTGTGGTCTTAATGAAGCATGAGACCTTCTCAAATCTGGGTGTACGTACTCAGAAAGGATTATAAGAAACCCTAAGTGAGTGGTTTGTATGATGCCCTCAGGAAGGCAACAAATGCAGGATTTCTTATCTATTAAAATACATTTGCATACAAGTCTCTTGAGAAGTTTACTGCCAGAGATATGATGCTGCTATTGCTTTCACAGCTCTGCACTACTGCACACCATAATTATCTTGGCAGAGAGCATTGCTTCCTAATGCCCCCATAAAACACACAACAGTGGGAAGGTCAGACATGCCTGTTAACTTATACAGAGAGGGAAAGAGAACTAGACAGTGAATGAAGACTACGAGAACTAAAGCTCACATAACATCCAGCCCTCATGCTGGACAGAAATATTTGGTGGAAATGCCTCCTGGTGAAAAAAGCTTGATTGACAACATTAAATAGGCTCTGAGAATGGGCTGGCAGCCAGGTGAATGAGCAGTCCTCCTAGATTTCTGCACACCTGGTTTCTTCTGTCCTGTCCAGATCCCCCAGGTTCCACCTTGGAGGCTGTGAGTGGGCACAGCTGAATGCGTATAGTTGTCTGCTGCTAATGACAGCCTGATTCTGTTAATAATAACAGATTAATTAGTAAATTGAGTTCTAACAAATCAGTGGTTGTGATCTTTTTCTTTTCCAATTCTGATTATAACCAAGGAAATGGTAATTTCCCCCATATTTTCATTGCTGTGCATTCCCTTCTGGCTGCTGTATGAGGCACACAAAATAAGGCCTTTAAAAGTGCACAAGTCTGAATTAATGGGAAACTTTGCATTAATTTTAATTATTGCCACAGAATTAAAAAAAAAAAAAAAGGCAAGCATCTTACCTCTCCCCAGCAGCATTTAAGCAATAAAGATAAATACTCTAATAATTATTTTCCTCATACAATTGCCAAAGATAATAATTAGGAGGGCTTAAACATCACTGGAGACATTTTGGGAACTCAGCCGGAAGAGGGAATGTACAGCTGTTCTGGTAACACCTCCTTTGGCAAGGAATTCAGTACAACTCTCTTATAGGCCATCATGCTGAATGAATTAGTTGAATGAATTTTAATAAATAATAACTTATTGAGAGTGACTACAGCAGAATTGGTACCTGTTACTTGCTGAGCTTTGCTATGATGAAGGATATTTCAGCTTTTTGAAGAGTAGACAGAACAGTCAGGAAAATAAGGCTTTGCTGATCAAGTTTTGAGGCCCAAGGAGATTTAACATCATAATCATTCACCCTGTTTGTATCTATGCCAATTAACACAAGGTTAATTACAGCCCTGCTTCAAAGACCAGCACACCCTTCATTCAAAGGATTTTTTTTTTCTCTTTTTGGGAATGTGTCCTCGTTCTTGCTTGTCAATAGACCTAAAAGGCTGCAGCCTGTGGATACACCCAGTGGTCATGCTCTGCGGAAGGCTCAGGCAAACCGGAGCCTCAGCCCCTGGCTGGTTCTGTGGGCTGGGTCAAAGAAAACAATGGTCAGGATTCAGATTAGAAATACAAAAACCTAAAGCCCATGGGTTCTTCTCCTTTTAAAGAGGATGAGTGGACTGATTTTCAAAGATGTTCTGCCCTCCAGCAAGGCAGAAAGGTGCTTGGAAGCACAACCGACGGTTTCTGCTCTGTTTGAGATCACTAAAAGCTTTGTAAATAATTTTGGTAACATTGCAGGAGAACAAAATCACTTAAAAATTTGCAAAGTCCAAAACTGAAGGTTTTAACAAAATAAGAAGACACGCATATCAAAAGGAACATCCAAAACTGCATCAGCTGAGGAGAGATGCAGGTGTCCTTGTCTTACCAGCCCATGGTACAGAGTGACCATGGTGGTGCTGAAAGCCAGGCATTTGCCGAAGGTGGATATCACCAGCTTCTCAGGTAGAAGCTATTTTCTCCAGCTCTAAATGTGTAGAAAAAAGAGAAAAAAATCTCCAAGTTCACTTGCAGGTGTTTTCACCTGTCTTAACAGAAGATTTTCCTTGTTTACATACATTTCCCCAAATACTTTCAAAGGGTGATGGATCACTCCGAGTGGTCTGTCACTTGCCAACAGATGGTTGTGCAAACCAGCCCAAATCCTTACAGCTGTAAGACCAGCAGTTTCAGTCTCTGGTTTGTTTATGCAGACAGACTTTTCTGTAGGCAGCAGCTCTCCGTGCTGCTCCATGGACCAAGGCCAGTGGTGTAAGATGCAACAAGGCCAAGTGCCAGGTCCAGCACTTTGGTCACAATAACCCCATGGAAAGCTCCAGGCTTGGGACAGAGTGGCTGGAAAGCTGGAAAACGACCCAGTGGTACAGGTTGCCAGTAGCTGAACATCTTCCCGGGTGTGTCTAGGTGGTCAAGAGGACAGTGGCACCTGACCTGCAGCAGCCACAGTATGGCCACAGGCCCAGGGCAGTGACAGTCCCCTGTGCTGGGCACTGCTGAGGCACCTCCAATCCTGGGGGCAGTTTTGGGTTCCTCATGACAAGGGTGACATAGCAGGGCTGGAGAGTGTCCAGAGAAGGGCAGTGGAGCTGGGTAAAGATCTAGAGCACAGGGAGTGGCTGATGGATCTGGAGTGGGCTCAGCCTGGAGAAAAGGAGGCTCAGGAGGGATCTTCTTACTCCCTACAACTTTCTGACAAGAGGGTGGAGCTGGGTGGGGGCGGTGGGGATGGTGGGTCAGGCTCTGCTCCCACTGAATATGTGACAGGACAAGAGGAAACGGTGCCAGGTGGGGTTCAGGTTGGACATTAGGAAGACATGGAAAGGGTTGACAGGTACTGGAAAGGGCTGCCCAGGGAGTGGTGGAGTGACCATCCCTGGAGGTGTTCAAGGAATGACTGGACATGGCACTGAGTGCTCTGGTCTAGTTGACAAGGTGGGGGTTGATCACAGGTTGGACTCAGTGACCTTGGAGGTCTTTTCCAACTTAATAATTCCATGTTTCCATGATATATTCTGGGTAATGTGAAATAAAGCAGAGGGAAGACAATAAATAAACACCCTGGAGCTGGCCTTCCTGTAGCACTGTGCGGTTCTGATAAATTATTGTATAAATATCCAGATGCATCTTGGTTAACTTTACGCAAGTTAGACTTGGAAAGAAGGTGGTATTTCTTTGCTGTAACCAATTTTCAGTTTTTTATGGCAACTATTAGAGGAACTCTTGGCTTTAAGAGGTATTAAAGTGTTAACAATGAACTGAACCTGTGAAACAGGAAGACTGTCCTGCACCTTTATAACCAAAAAAACCAAGAAGAGCATCTATTGCATTGTTGGCATTTTATTGGTGTTGTGGTTTAACCCTGTTCAGCAGCTAAGCAGCACAGAGCCGCTTGCTCATGCCTCTCACAGTGGAATACAGGAGAGAATTGGAAGAATAAAAGTAAGAAAACTTGTGGGTTGAGGCAAAGACAGTTTAATGTGACAGAAAGAAAACAATTATAACAACAACAACAATAATAAAATAAAATTGGACTATAAAGACCAGTTGATGCACAAGGGAGTTGCTCAGCATGCACTGACCAATGCCCAGCCTGTCCCTGAGAAGTGACCCCCAGGCAGCTTTCTCCCTAGCTTTATATATGGAACATGACACCATATGTTATGGAATATCCCTTTGGCCAGGTGGGTCAGCTGTCCTAGTCGTGTCCCCTCCCAGATTCTTGTGCCCCTCCAGCCTTTTTACTGGCAGGACATGAGGAGCTGAAAAGTCCTTAGTATAAGCAGTATTTAGTGACAACTAAAAACATCAGTGTGTAATCAACATTATTCTCATACTAAATCCAAGATGCTGCACTCTACCAGCTACCAGGAAGAAAATTAACTCTATCCCAGCCAAAACCAGAACAGCTGGGGCATTAAATGAAACAGAATTATTAAATAAAGCCTGATTGAAAATGCTTTTCATGGTATACATGTAAATTTACACACTACTTCTGAGCTGGTAAGTATCATCCTCCTGTGAATGGAGCCAAGTTTCTCCTCAAAATGATATCATGAAAGCTCAAGGGTAATGTCTTCTCTGGACACTAGTATGTGCAAAGCAGTACACCAAAAGATATCTGCAATAATGAACTAATTTGCCTCTATGTGAAAACTTTCTGCTCTGAGTCGGGGTTTCCAAGGTCTCCCAGATGTTGCTGGTGAGTGGAATAAGAATTGTTGATCAAGCCCCAGGTTGCAGTGGTGGCAAAAGACCAAAATGAAGGGACAGTCATGGGTGAGTGATTTTGCATGTCCTGCATGTTCACTCACTGCATATCTGTAGCTGAACATACCAAAAAGGGCAGGTCAGTGCATAAAACTGAGTAACTGGTGAGTGTCAGCAGTGCCCAGCCTCTCTACCCCCTCTGCATGTGGCTGGACCACAGCTTGGCTAAAGCAAAAAGGCTGAGGACCATGACTGTATAGCCTCATTTGAAAAGAGGCCTGAGACACCTAAATTAAAGATGCCCTGATGAGGGCAGAGTTTCATCTCAGGCAAATTCACTGTGCATGGTGAAAGCACAAGGGATATGCCTTACAGGATCCTGGCAAGCTCTGGTTTGAGCTTCCAGCCATCCTGAGAAGCAGCTGCTGTGCTTATGCTTCCTGTTGCATCAGCTCCCAACAAAGATCCTCCTAATCCATGACTAATTCTGTGGTGGAGTAACACAATACAGGTAAAACTTTAAAAACCCATTTGCAGAATGTCCATCAGCCTGAGTGACAATGTACCAACCTTCTCCTAAATCTTGCCTAATGGCTTATAACAAGGGGATCGATTTCTGCCCCTATGCCCTTCTTATTGACTGATTTTTATTGATCATTGAGTCGAAGGAATAAAATTACTATAGCACCAGGAGCTGATTGCCTTTAAGGTTTTACCAAATTCCAGAATCTAAATGTATATAAAATGTCCTGTTACAAAAGTGGGTATTACCTCATTATTCTGTCAATATTAAACTGATCCCTTGCCTGTTGAGACGTCTTGGTTTTTCAGTGTCTCTGGGGCTATTCCTTATTATGGGTAGAGTTTGGAAAAACCTCAAGGGCTTATAGCACAGAGTCGAACAGACTTTATCAGTGAGAAGGTAACAGGCATGACCAAAGGAGGCAACAGCATACTGGATGTAGCAGAGGAGTGCCTTGAAAAGGCACAAGGCAAGGCACAGTGCAAGGCACAGTGGTAGAGCCAGAAAAAGGATCCAGATCTTCAGGAACCCATATAAATTAAAGATGCATATAAATTAACCTTGTCTGGTAGGAACAGAAGTGATACCTGCCTTCCTTTCACCATTGTGTAAATGAAGGGAAATGTAGAAATGCAGCCTGAAAACATAGTTAAGGGCATATATACCCAGTTGGTGGAAATTCATGAGAGTGTGTGAAACAGTGGGACTGAATGAATCTCTGCTTTCGTGTTTGAAGGAATAGTTAGAGCCCTCCAACCTTGTGCCTGAATCCTACTCCTGTCTTGTGATTCATGCCCCAGGTATGATTTCCAAACAACCAGGAATAAATTGGGGAACAAGCCAAAGACTATTAAACTGCAGTGAAAAAGTCCTTTGCTCACTGTAAAGAGCGGATGTCTTTATCACTGAATGCTATGTCCAGAAAAATAATGTATCATCCTTTACACAGTCATGATTCAACATGTAGTCCCATAAAAAAGGAATTTGCATTAAACTTAGAGAGCAAATGAGCTTGTCTTGGCCAGCCAGTGGTGTAGCCAGACACAGGCTGAGGAGAATGGCTGGGGGTCCGCCCTGCTCTTGGCAATGCACTTTCAGTAGTGCTGTAGTACTGTTAGATGCGTGTGGGATCAGAGACAAGAAGAAAAAATAGGCTTAATGCAGAGTGAACCAGCCCTTAATCTTCCAAGTGTTTGTAATGTATATGTTCATCAGCAGATGTCACTACGTTATCAGCTGCAAAAGGGTCACCATTGCTGTGAAATCACTTCATTTTGAACCTCTACCTGAGGTTATTTTTCTGTGAGCTCCAGGGATGTTTACTGAATAGGGAATATATCTGGATGGATCTTCCGTTCTTTTTCTTTTAACTGGCTTATCAAAGGAGTTACCTTTCTACTTGCTACTGAAATATTGCCCTCAAAATGTCTGCTTGGCATGTAATGATATACTTGAATCTTTGCGCAAGCATTAGTTTGCCTCAGACAAAACATTGGTAGAAAGTATGTGATTCAAAGCCCCAAAGCCTGCGATAATTAATTCTCCTTGTTGTCTGATGTTGGCATGCTGTGTACTAGCTATTACAGTATTAACAGTGTGAGCACAGTGGTAAGCAAAGCAGCGAGTGAAAAGATGCATCTGATGTCTCACTGTGAGGTCTTTATTAACCGAGAGCCCCAAAATATTCCCTGTTGTTATGGCAAAAGTGTTTGGGAGGAGAATGAATTACAGAGGATCATGTAGAGACATCCAGAAGATGCTCTGAAGATTGATTTCTACCATGAGATTAAATAGTCTTGGAGGTAATGTATGATTAACACTGAGTTACCTCTTCCCAAATGGGAGTCAGCTGAAGATGGCTTGTGGATAGTGGACATATTTAAATTTTTTTAATGTCCAAGCCAATTCACAGATGGAGCATTAGCATAAAATACTTTTCTATAGGAGGCTGTGCTTAGTTTTGTTAAAAGGGCTGTGTTTTCAAAAGCCAGCAAGTCATAGTGAAAGACCTCAAGGGCATAAACTCCCTAAGTGAGCAGGTGAAGACCTGAAAGCAGAGGTATTGAGATCCAAGTTAAAAACAAAGGGAGAGGCTCTTGGATAACTGGGCTCTTTTGTTTGAGTTTCTCATTTGGTAGACTGAAAGAAAAATTGCCTTATACATGGTTTTGACTATTTCTATTCAACATTATATTCAGTAAATACAGAAATTACACTAGAAAATAATACTGCATTATTAACACAAGTTTAATATCTAACGGGAAAAAAGATGTAAAATTTCCCTATCTGCTGTTTTCTGGAAAGAAACTTGTTTTAATCACCTATATTTCAGTTAAATAAAGCACAACTTGCAGATTGCCATCTGTTGTCATTAGCATTATTTGCCAGTTCTCCTCATTTATTCAAATTCCATTTTAAGGGGCTGGCACTTTCAGAATTTCTTTCCATCCTGCTTCTTTGCTAAATATTGTCTCCTTTAGACCCAAACTGCCTACAACACTGATTTTTTTGTGGGTGATGAGTCTTGACACACAGGTTCCAATGTTTGTAGATTACAGCCACTGACAACATGCTGTTTCAAAAATCATTGCAGCAACAAAAGGAACAACAGTAATGACATTTCATCATAATGCAGTAACGTGTAGGAGTCTTTCATGAATCTGCTTGAATCAGGTTATATGTATAGAAGGAAACATTTCTGAAAGTGTTGTATGGAAGTATCTTGAAAAGCTTACACTAAGCATTTCATTATAGGCTATCATCTTTCTGTGCTTTTACTTGTACTATGCATATTAGGTTTGCAAGGTTTTAATCTAACACTGGGGAAAGTTTACTTTGTTGTGATAACGTTAAATTTAGAGTCTTGCAACAGGATAATACAAGCCTTTTATTTGCAGGTGTTGTCAGTACAGGTGGTCAGGCTTGCCTTGGAATTTAAGAACAGTTCCCAACAATTTATTTTAATAGTAGGTATTCTGAGCAATTTTAGCAAAATATTCAGTCCTGAATTGTTTTCTTTTATACCTTTCTTTCCTAGAAGCTGACTATTTTCACTTATAAAAACAAACCTGAATGATGTGGAAACTGAATGCCCATCAGCATAAGAATGGAAAAACACAGACCAGTTTATTCTTTAGTTATTCTTATTTGTTATTCTTATTTCGTTATTCTATTTGTTATTCTTTCCACTGTGACTTGTGGTGCTGTTTTGCACTGATCACTGCTGAATAAGTTTTACCTCCCTGCTCTTTTATTGGCACTGCTCTCTTTATGAAGAGAGTAAATTTACTCATGGCCATTTTGAGTAATAGAGCTGGAATAAGACCACCTTGAACTTCTAAACGCTGGAGGTTAAAAAAGGATGTTAGGAATGCTTCTACTCTTAAAACAGTAAGGTATGAAATGTCAATACCTTCTTACCAGCCCACAAAACATCCCTGTCTTTATGGCTTACTCTTGTTCTATCTCTGAAAGTTGCTGACAGGGAGTTAAGTGTTTTTTCAATATTTTCTTTGCATCTTTTTTGTAAAGGACAATATTTTGTTTAACTTTTGGACAAGATTTTGTTCTTTCTTCCCTTATTTATCTATTTTCCACTTTTATAATACATTTGCATTTACAATATCTGCAGTATTTTAGTAACACTACAGTAAACCCATTTGCTACAGGAAGAACTGCTTGCTGAGCTCTTCAAAGATGCAATGGTGCATATTACACTTGCTGGTAGAGTTTTCCAGTTTTTAAAAATCTTATGATATTTGCAACTTTTCACTCTTTAAGGTTTTACAAAGGGCTCTCTGCTTGCCTGATATACTTGCGAGGATTCCTGCTAGCACTTTCATGGTCAAGTCTCTTCAGGAAAATCAGATGCTGAAGTACTAAAAATTTCAAGAGCATCAAAGGCTCACCTGCTGCTTTTCAAATGCATTGGTTTCTACTGTTGAGGACAAATATCCCAAACAAACACTCTACTTTCTCCCATTTCCTGTAGCCTCCTTCTCAAGGTGAGAGTCTGAAAGCACTTTTGGAATTTGATTTAGTATAATGTGTATGGCATTCAACTTCAAGATCTCAACACAGTCGTGTCTGATTGTTGGTGGTTTTTTTAAGCCTCACGAACAGTAGCCATTTTATGAATTTTAAACCTATTTTATCACACCTGCCATGGCTCCTGGGCCGAAATGGTTACCTCACTCCTCTTGAGTGGAGTGTATATAGAAAGCCAGACTATTCGAAAGCTCCAGACATTGCTGCCTCTGAAGGAATGACAGTCATTGATGTCTCCAGGGGATCACAGGCTGTCCAGACTGGCTTTGCAGCTGGATAGACACAGGTGTGAAAAACTTTTCATATGGGAGTATCTGCAGAAGTGGATTCTTTATAATAAACTTTTAAAATTTTTATTTTAATATAAAACTATTCATATAAAAGTGTATCTGTGTGTATATCTGTCCATACTAGATATATACAACAGATACAAATATGTATGCAATCACAGACACCACACTGGGGTTACTGCCTGCTTAGTTGCTTGCAGCTGGAACCAAGTGATCTCAGCAATGAGAGCTGAAGGGGCTAAGGAAAATCTTTATTCTGCTCCATTTGCAAAGTTTAGAATATTTCTGGAGGCAGTGGAAAAGCCAGGCCATCAGATTTGCGTCATCCTTCATTGGGTAGTGGAGAGGACTGAGGAGATTGCTGGCAAGTGAGGAGCTGGTAGCAGCATGTCTTAAAGCACAGGATAAAAATTTCTTAGGGCTGTGGGAGAGAAGTGAAGTGGTTCTCAGATGCAGTGAAAGTGACACATATGCACAGGGATGGTGATTTTGGCAGGTGTGTATGTAATGGATTGAAGGACAGTTAAGGTTCTTCTGCCATGGCAGACACAAATATGTCACTTCTGAGAGTTGTGGTCCTTCTACTTTACTTAAATACATGTATGATTGCTAAGCATGTCCCCAGACATCTCTCTGCACTCCTTGGATAAGAGAGCACTTTCAGAAGGTGGTTCATGTACTCTCCCTTGACTCACAGTTTTAAGGTGGGTTGCATTCATGTTTACTAGATTTCGTTTATTCCCCTTAGTTATCAAAGGAGCTATTGCAGTGACCTGAGACAGCCGGAGTTATGTGGACTGAACCCTGTCCTCAGCACATAAGTGAAAATGCAGAGATATCACAGTTTTGGCTAGAGTAACTGGGATATTAATCTATGGATATTAAACTGCATTTCATCAGATGTTATTTTTAGTCTGACACCTATTTTTCTCCTTCATATTTTAATTTGCTGGAACTGCTGTGGAGCATGAATCAATTCAAAGCACGTGAACAATGAAGGAAAAGTGGAAGAAATATCTAGAATAATTTCTCCCATATAAAGTTGTTCAATGGATCAAGGAAGGACAAATAGTTCCCGTGAAAAGGACAAGGAAGCTTTTGGAGTATTATAGTGGTATTATTTTATATTATATTAAGCTTGGAAAGTGTGTGATTCACTTCTATTCTCATACAATTAGTTCGTTACTCTGTTTTAGTGTGTCTTGCATACCCCAAGGCTAGGCGATGTGGAAGCCTCACCCAGTTTTCTGCTATGAACTCCTGAAGAAGGTAAAGGTGAGTTTGTTCACTTTGTGTTTTGAGCTCTTTCAGTAAGCACCCTTGAACTGTTTGCCAAAACTCTCAAAGCCGTCTTTAGGCAGTGATTCTTATTCCTCCATATGTACTATGAAAGCAGAATATTTCCATTTAAATCAATAGTCCCCTACGGGGACAGAGAAATTTTGGTAGATTTGAGTGTATGTCATGTAATTTGTGTCTAATGCTTTGCTGTCTTGGGGCTTTCAAAGCTGACAATGAAAGCTGACAGGATGCTGCTGTTTTGGAATTCATCATCAAGCAAATAAAGAGATCTTAGTCTACTCCTATAGTTAAAAACAGTAAGGTTTTCTCTCTATAGCTCTATGTTTTCACAGAATAACTCTCTATCTTATTCCATTTCTTATCTCATTAATTCTCAACATATCCTAGAGCTCATGCATTAATTTTTCCTTCAGAAGCATTTTAAATGCCTCCCAAACCATTAATTGCAGTGATCTGAGCCTTGAAAGGTAATTTCAGACCCAGAAACTTTTCTAAATCCTTCCAATTAGGGAATAGGAGTTCCATTTCAATGGAGAAAATGAAGTTTGTAGGGAGTGCCAGGTGAAATTATTATAAAAAGTCACCTTAATCCACTGTTTTTCAAATGGAAGCACTACCCACCTGCCTTGTTCTGGCTAGTCAGTCTTGCTTTATCCCTTGTAAAGAAAATGATGCTTCATTCATATGGCAAATCACTGCTTACACCCAATACTTTGTTGGAATTAAAGAAGTAGATCCAGAGCTTTGTATTTCATCTATAAATCCTGTTGCTTATGCTGAATGTTAGTTTCTTATATGACATGGGTTGTAGAGGATTTTGCATCACCTAACACAAACCCATCATCTCAGCCTCAATCTGCTATACATGAACCATTTGACCATCTTTTAAAAATTCCAGTAATCTGAGACCCAATGGAACTGAGTATATCTGATAAAAATTGCCCCCAGAATTTCTTTGGGGATGGACCTTTCTTCACTGCTCCTATAAGGTAAGCTTTGAAGGTAAATCTCTATGCTCATGGAATATCCCTCCCCCAAACCTGTTGACTGTTCCAGAGTTATGCTGCACGCTTGTGAATGCTTTCCCCTGCAGATGTGCACAGACTGCCACGCTGCGCCAATGGCAGGTGAGAGGCACTCCTGTAGTAGGTGACATCCCACATTTGAAGTCGTCTGAGGACAGCTAGCTAACTTTGACTTTCTCAGGGGTGTGATACTAAATTTCAAGTGCTCTCAGGCTGTCTGGACTTGGCAGACTTTCAGGTTCACAGTTAATATTGGACACAGACTTCACCTTCATTGTTTCCTTTTACAGCTGCTGTCTGTAACCTGCAATGAGCCATTATTTCCTCTCACACTGCGTATATTTGAGGGAAATTGTACTTTACCATGTTATTATATTTGTCTGTCTGCAACTACATAGTGTGCAATTGCAGAGCAAAAGACATTAAATGAGTAGATGTCATGATTCTTGACATGGTCTACCACAATACTTTTCTCTCAGGAATTAATTGGAAATGAGACAAATACTATTTTTACACTCTCTTCCAAAAAAAAGATGATGCAGTGTAACTCAAGTTTTTTGTCAAGCATTGGCACATTGGAAAGCACAAAATACTTTCAGTTGGACCCTGGTTTTACAGTATTGGGCAAAATGGAGGAACGTGCAAATGAAATTACCTGGCTCCTTCATACTTTCGTGTTTATAATAGACAGGGTTATTGCCTCACAGATTTCTGCTGACTAAAATGCCAAAGCTGCCATGTATTTCAAGAAAAAATTTTTATGTAAAGATTAAAAGACCCATAAGGGGAAAATACAGTGGGGGAAAGCAGTAAAAGCTGAAAGGGGAAAAACCAGAAGGAAATAGAAGACAGAAATGAAGAGGCACAGAGACACCTAAGAGGTTTCATATTGGGCATAACTTCCCAAAAGGTTCCCATGTTTCCTGTAGGGGTTTCACAAACACCAGCACATCCAAGAATGAGATTCTGCTGCCATTTGGAGCAGTGAAGGAGATGTCTCTGAGACCAGATGTGAGAGGCAAAGAGGAAGAGGAGTTGTTTCTTTTGCTGAGCAAAAGCTGTCACTGGACTCTTCTTTCAACCTTCCTTGGGAGAAATGGGAAAAATGTGGCCTTGTGAATTAGGAACTGCACAGGCAAAAGGAGACTGATGGTTCAATAACAAATTATTCTTGCACATTCATGACCATGTGCTGTTTCATCTTGCTCGGCCATAAGACCTTTGATCTAGGTAAAAAGCACCTCTGCCTTCAGTTTCTTATCACTGTAACATGGCCATGAAATTTCCATTTTAAGGAATAATCTATCTTGCTTTAGTTTGCATTTGTATAATGCTGCTAGATAATTAGTAATAAAATACAATATAATTATCAGCAAACGCAGAAAAATTCCTCTCTAAATCAGTCACATTTAATTGCAGCAAAAAGTAAGGAGTACTTGGTAAAAGTTAATGTTAAGGTCCCTCTGCAGAAGGGGTCTGCAACTTCAGATGAACAATGTCGATTTGTGTGGATTTTAATGGAGCTTAAGCAAACATTTTTGAAAATCCAAGCTGCCAGTCTCCTTCCCTGGAGTGAGTGATAATAAAAAGCAGTAAATAAAGTGTCCACCAGTCTTGTGTTTCAGCAGTTCAACCTCGTCCTCAAAGCCATTTTAATTCTGTCTGACTGTATTGAGCATGTCAAGGAAAACTTGTCTTGAAACAAAGGTCCTGACCGCTAATAACACAGTGTTACAGATCTTCTTGTCATTTCCCCATGTGATCTTGCACAGAAAGGTGACACAACATAGCCTTTATCTCTGGTAGCCTTAGGAAACCTTGAGCAGCCATCTACTGTTGTAGGTGTTATTATTGTATCAGCAAGAAAAGAGCAGAGCTGCTTAAGAGCAGCTTTATTCATTCAAGCTACAGTCCATAAATAATATCTCCTTATTGCTGGCAATAACATCACTTGTCAAGGAACATTACCATGCAGTTTGTCTTGCTATTTTTCTTCCAGAGTCAGTGACTGGAAAACAAAATAACAAATGTTCCCTAATCTTTTTCCTTTTGAGCATTTCTGAATTTTGGCATATGCAGAAGGTGCTCAAAATGCCACCTGAATCAGGGTCTTTTACTGTCCCAGACCTGTCAGGGAAAAACAACCCAGTTCTTTTCTGAGAAAGATACGATATCAGTGAGATGTAACAGCCTTTATCAAAAGCAAGCAACTGAATTTGCCTCGTATCAGAGTAAAATTTGAAATATTTAGTTGTAAGGCTTTGTACACAATCAATGTGGATGCAAAAATGTGCCATCTTAGAGAGACTGCTTTTATTCCCACATCTGATGGGAATTCACAGGCACAAATCAGCCTAACTGTTATGGAGCAGCTTCCTTTTCTGGAGCTCTCACAACATTACACTCATTGACAATCGTTCTTATTTGTCCTCTTGGTACGTGGTGGGAGGTAGAGCAGTGAAAATATATATCCACAGGGAAATAAAAACAAACAGAATTTCTCTAAAGATTTCTCAGTAATCCTGAATCCAATTTAGCTTGCTGAGCTTGCTGCCTGTGGGGTATGTGACTTACAAATCTCTCAAGCAGGAGCCTATTTGTTTCTTTATTTGACTATTTTACCTGCAATTGCACTCCCAAACTTGTCTGTACCTTGTAAATGGGGTCTATTTCTCAACTCAGGCACTCAAATTCTTTTCTGGTGCTTTGGTGCACTTTTATTACCTGCTTTGCACGGCTCTTTGAAGCCTTGCCTGCAGTGGCATCATATACACCCCTTCCTCACTTGGAGCTGAACGTGAGATGCTCCATTGCATCTGAAAACAAGTATTGCCTGTGAGACTTTACACAGTTTTCAGTTTCACTGAATTACCCTGTGATTTGATTTGGTAAACTCACTGCAAACACAAGATGTGGCTTTAGGACTCAGCAGGGAGTTCTTTGCCTACTGTGTTTTCTGCTTAGCCATGATCTGACAGCAAATGTAATTCTGTTGCTCTTTATGGACTTTTGCGCTATTATTTCAAAACATTATGGGTCACAAAGATGATCAGCTCCTCAAATTGGGTGGAGGGCTTTCAGAAAACCCACCCTGAAATTTAGTCTTTCATACCCCAGTGGGTATGGGCAGCACTGATGTATGGAACACTGCTCTATATTCATCCATACTCCTGAGGAGGGAGGCATTACCATGAGGTGACCTGGTTCTTCACAATAGACCATGACATTTTGGCATTTCTAGGTACTGATGCTGATAAAAGGCAGGATAGGTGCTCCCTGTAAAGATCCTGAGAAGAGTGGGTTTGTCCTGCTGGTGGAACTACCTCTCCTGGAACTGTCTCAAGGGGCACCATAAAAATTCCTTAGTGAGCAAGGACAGAAGAAAGATGAGCTAATATTACTGAACAGGGTAGGTCTTCACAGAGATGTTCTCCATGGACATGGCAGACTCTGGCATGGCCCTGGATGGTAACTCATGCAAAGGCTAGAAGAGATGTCCCTGGAGGTGGTTCTGCTCTGTGTGTTCAGACAGGGTTCAGCACTTGGCATGGATTGGAGGCTAGTGGCTGGTGACATTTTGCAGTGGGCAAACTGAATCCGTTTCTTAATTACATTTTGAAACTCAGTTTCAGATTAAATAAGAGTTGATGTTTAAGGGTGGTTGAAAAAGTTGCCAGACATGTCCTCTTTAATAAAAAAATTGTTCTTTACTTCTTAAAGAAATTGCTGACACTGTCACCTGCTGTGGGCGTGCAGAGCTATTCCTGCCCAAGCACTCTGCTGCCCAGAGATAGCACAACAGTGTTCCCAGCTCTCCTTATGTTATCACAAAGCTTGAATGGCATGCAGCATTTCTCCCAAAGTCCCAGTATACCCAGTTTTATGGCTATGCATTCAAAATGTGGTCACGCAATTAACTTCTCCACCTCCAAGATGTGACTGAGAGGAGTTATGTGACATGCAATGGATTGCAGAGGACTGCTTAGTGACATGTGCTGTGAAGGCAAAGAGGAGAGAGAAAAAGAACCAAACATTTTTTACTTTGGAAATTTGTAAAGGATTGCCTCTTATTTTGAGGGGTTTGGATCATGTCTTGGAGATGGAAATCTTCTCTGGAATTCTGGGTGGGTTTTTTTCTACTCAGCCCCTCTCTCACTTGAGTGAAGAAATTATCTGCCTGGAGCATACAGGGATGCAGGCAAGCTGCAAAGTTCAAAAGGAATCCTTTGGGCCACTCTTTTCTTTCAAGCACACTGCCATATTTGTCCTTCAGATCCTGATTTTCACACAGTGTTTCTTGAAAACTTGATGCAAGTGTATGAACAGTACAATTGTCCTTTGAAGGTCATGGGGAAACAAGATGAGAAGGTAATGTTTTAAAGTCAGGGGTTCAAATGGGGAAAGATGCCTCAGCAACACATACCAGGGTCTGTAGATGTTGCTGAACCTTCTGATAGGAGGCTTACTCACTCTGTTTTCATCCATCCAGATGTGCCCTTTCCCTACACAAAGTTTTGCACTCCCACAGTTGTTATGCTGGCATCTGCTGCTGTATCTGTTACCCCTGGATGGTAGGAAACAGTTCTCTTGTCTTCTACCACAGCCTCCTGATGTTCAGAGCTTTTTATCTGATATTAGCAAAAGGATTTTATTGACAGTTTTACCATAGCCCCCATTTCCATTCATGTTCCCTTGAATACTGGTTTGTTGGATACGGTGTTTCACTAAGACTGGATAATTTTTGTTTGACCAAACACAGCTAATCCTTAAGCAGCCAAATATTAATGAGAGGAGAGGGGCCCTGAGCTACATTGCAAGGCACACATCTGCTCCCTCTGCACAGTGGATTACAAGCAGTGGCCTCCACTGCCTTGCCAGTGACAGTTTTATCTTTCCTGTACAGTCAGATCACACGGAATTTCTCCCTATGAAAATTCTGAATTTTGACCAGATGAAAGAATCGTAACTAGATGTTTTGCAGAAAAGCAAGTGTGGCTTGCAGCTGAAATGTGGGGTTTTCACTCTTTTAATCTTAGTCTGTGGCAGAAAGAGGGTCGTCAACTCTAACACTTTTCAGGTTTTACCAAAACATGTATTTCTCAAGAATGCTTATTCTGACATCAACCCAGGCTATGCATGGAGGGGAGGCACTATTAGCTTTTCCTGCATTGGCTTTACTCCACACTGGGATGTGAGTTTGGGGATTTGCATCCCTTTGAACTACCAGTGCTGTGACCAGGTGTAGAGATGACAAGATGTGTCATATATGGAGTGGATGCTGCAGCCACAGGGACAACATGACAGAAGGCAGCATTTCCATCAACCCAGATACCTCTTTGAGACTGGAATCACAGATATAAGCCTGAAAAAAATCTTACTGATATAGTAGCCTGCTACATGCTGTTTAATTTTGCATCTGAGGTTTTCATATGCCTTATGTAGGCTACAACCAGGTGAAAATGAGGTTTTTATTTTGTGTTGCCTGGTTGAACATGTATGATGAACTTGCCAAGTCAGATCTGGCCTGACAGGACAGATTTTCTGTTTCCTTAATGAGCTAATTATATTTTTTCTTCACAGTCATTTGCATTATTACGTGACTAGGGGTTCAACAGTCTCTCTAACATACTGCCAACACTGCACTGTGAGCTGGCAAAATGGCCATATTCTCATTGTCCATTTTAATTTGGGAAGCAGACAAATTGCAGCTTGGCAAACTAAAGTTATATGCAAATGTTAAACACCTCTGCATGCAATGAAGTTAAACAGAACCCAGAAAACATCTTGCAGGTTCTCCCATATTTTTCAGAGCAACTTTTATTCTTACAGACTTGTCCAGACTGGCCATTGTCCAGACTGGCCATTCGTGTAAACAATAGCCAGTATTCATGTAATTTCTGCAGAGGACTTCTGGTAGTCAAGGCTGCCTTCTGGAGACTCATGCTTATCCAGAAGAGGTGTGGTACATGCCCAGGGATGGTGTAAAGCAGCACTGCTTCCCCCACAGGCACCGTGGCTGAGGCCACCTTGATTCAGGGAAGCAGAGAAGAGGCTCTGCTTTGATGTGTACAAACTTGGAAGTACCACTTGCCCTTTGAGTTGTTTGACACTGACCTGTATTGCTTATAAATAAAGAGATAGCCTTGCTACCCTCACATCCAGGGGATCTGCAGCAGAAAATCCTGCCCAAATCTTCTCTGATTGACAAGTTCAAAACAGCATCTGAGGAGCGCATGGGCTCATGGTTGCAGCTTTTCTTCCGTTAGCCTGAGCAATGCAAACATTTCTTTTGTTGGGCTAGTAAGCCATTGTGAGACAGTCTGGGATATCCTTAGGGATTGACCAGGATGATTCAATGTAGGTGTCATTAAATGTGCTCCAGACTCAGCCCTCAGGCAGTCTTGTCTCTACTGAATTAAGGTAAATTAGAGTCAACCAAAGCCACTCATGTTAACAGTGCTAGAACAAAGGGAAAAAACGGACAAAACAATGTCAGAAAAGGCTCTCAGTCTTTACATGTGTGTTGAACCCAACCCTTTCTCTTTGTTTATTTAAAAATAACAGATCATACACCTAATAATCCACAAGGAGAGTCAGGTAATTTTAAAGCAGATTCTCCCATTAAATGGACAGATGGTCCTTCCATTGCAGCAATAATTTTAACGGGACAAACGCACAAAAATTCTGCTCATTCCCTATGTAATTTCTGAGATCACAGTGAATTGGTGTTAAAGGTTTTAGCTGGTAATGTGTAGCCCTTCAGACACTGCAATAAATTGCCAAGAAGCCTGCAAATTTTTCTTGGCAGAGCAGTTTCAATTATTAGAGAATTCAGCAACAGAAAGTATCAGGGAATGGCAGGCTTTATTTTTTCATGGCGAGTATTTATGCTTTTTATAGTAGCTAATCAGTCAGGTTCATTTCATTGTTCAGGCAGGAAACCAGGCAGCAGGCTATTTCAGGAGTGCAAGTGGCAATCCCATAGAACAGGATCTTGTAGACTACATTTTTGCAGATAAGCTTTTAATTATCTCCACGCTCTTGCTGGATGAGTGCAAACCACTTTAGCCTAATCCAAGTCTTGTGAAAACAAGTTCCTCTTGATTTCAGTGAGCTTTAGATGAAGCTTTATGAGTCACTACTCATTCATTGAAAGGACCAGTTGCCAAAATGAATGCCAGTGTGGTGAATGGTCACATGTTATGCAGGAGCACTCCATTTCTCCTAAATGCTTCTGCAACTGTTTTAAATTGTAATGATACCACTTTTTCACTGAGAGTTGCTAGAAGGAAAGACCAGGCTGAAGAGGTACATGTACTGAAACTACATACAGAGAGCTGGGGACATGATGATGTTCCTCGTGAAATTTGGGCTAAGAAAACCATCCTGACATCATCTGTCCCTAATACCAAGTCAGGATGCAAATGCCACCTATTTAATCTGTTCCTCCCACACACATTTTTTGAAAATCTTCTTTAATCCAGGAGATTCAATAACATTACTGTTTACAGCATCAGTGTATCATATAAGAAGGAAAGTAGGACTTTGTCTGTAGCATTGATAATCAAAATATCTGTCTCTGCCTAGCTCCACAGGGTGTTGTTTTACTCCTCACTGCCCTTACTGGACTGTTCTCTGCCTGGTCCTTTGCTGTTGTGTTTGGTCTCATAAGTTGAACACTAGAAAGCTGATAACTTTTAGCAAAAAGTACCTATTTCCAGAAAGAACAAGCTTTTAGAGCATCTTTATTGTATGAGCTTCTTGACCTCCTTAAATTTAGTTCTGATAAGATACTACAGGTGGTGCAATGCCATTAGTAATCTTTATGTACAGATGAATGGTATTTTTCACAGAATTACAGAATATGTCGAGTTGAAAGGGATTGACAAGGATCATCAAGTCCAACTTCTGGCCCTGAACAGGACCATTCTCAAGAGTCACACCAGGTGCCCAAGAGTATTGTCCAAATGCTTCTTGAACTCTGTCAGGCTTGTGCTCTGACCACTTCTCTGAGGAGCTGTTCCAGTGCTCAACCACCCTCTGGGTGCAGAACCTCTTTCTAATATCCAACCTAAACATTTTTTTTTGCCTACCAGAAGCACAAGGGGCAGAAGCAGATAGTGGAGGGGAAAAAAATTAATATTCAATAGAGTATCATTGAAAGGAAACACTACAGACAGATGAACAGCTTCCTAAAATCCAAAGGAAGTCCAGCAATTCACCATTCATGCTGAATACTGTACCTTTCACCCCAGATCCTATGCTACTAACATCTGTAAATTAACATTTGAGCATTAAAAGTAGATGAATGTTTAATTAAGCACTGACTACTTGGTGCTCCTGCTCTGACCAACAAGACTTCACTGTCTGGGGTTACAGACCAGTGTAGTGCAGAGGTGGATGGAGGTAGGGGTGCTGTGGCAATGCTGGCTGACATCTCATCATTGGAAGTTTCAGTGGGAGGGGCTCTCAGTGCAGCACCCTCACCACCTCCATGGTGCTCTCCTTCATCTCCAGTTCCTGTGAAAGCAGCACAATAATCCCTGAAGGGTTTAACCCCTCACCATTTCAGGTATATTGCTAGACACTTACAGGGTTATTACTTCTTTTCCAGGAATTGATATTTCATTCTCTGTCTGAAATGGTTTGAGAATCTTTCTACATTTACTACTGAAGACTCACTGCAGCCCTTGGAAAGGTCATGAAGCAAATCCTCCTGAAAGCAGTTTATGATCCTATGAAGGGCAAAAAAGGACTGAGCAGACCACACCTGATCAACTTGACTGGTTTATATGATGAGTTGACCATTTCAGTGGAGAAAGGGATGCTGTTTACCTTGACTTTTGTATGTATCCATCACAATATCCATGCAATCAAACTGCTGAGATATGAGCTAAATCAGGGGGTGATGAGAGGAAAACTGGCTGGGCAGGAAGGCTCAAAGTGCTTGAGCAGTGCTGCAAAGTCTTACCAGTGAGAGAGACCATTGCTGGGGCCAACACTTTAGTGTCTTTACGAGTTCTGTGGATGGCTGGACAGAGTGAACTCTTACAGTTTGGTGGAGTATATCAAACTGTGAGAAGTGGTCAATTTGCTTAAGTGGTCAGCCTGCCGTGCAGAGGCACTTGGACAGGCTAGGGAAATGGGCAGACTGGAATGCCATGGCGTTTAGCATTGGGAAATGCAAAGTCTTGCACCTGGGGAGGAACAACCCCATTCACCAGTGCAATCTGGGGGCTGACTGGCTGGGGAGAAGATCTACAAAAAGGGAACTGGGGGCCCTGGTGGACAGCAAGCAGGACTTGAGCCAGCACTGTGCGGGGCTGGGCAAGTGTTGCCAGTAGGTCAAGGGAAGTGTGTCTTCCGCTTTGCTCAGCACTGGAGAGGCACATCCAGAGTACTGGGTTCCATTTCAGGCTTCCCAGTATGAAAAAGACAAGGACATGCTGGGGTGAGCCAAGCAAACAATGATCAGATGAGATGGTATAGAGAACATGGTGCCAAACTCTTCGTATCAGTGCAGTGGACAGAGCTATGACAAGGCACAATGGCCACAAGGTGGAACTGGAGAAATTATCATCTGATACGAGATGAGAAACATTCATTGTGAAACTGGTCAAACAATGGAGTAAAATGCTGTAGTGGAGAGATTTTGAAGCCCTGCTGAAAACCTGCTCTCACTGGCCCACTTTTAAGTAGGAGTCACAGCAGGTGTTCTCTGGAGGCCTCTTTGTGCCTCTCTGAGTCTATAACAACAAACTGCTGAATAAAACTTCTACAACACTGCTGCCTGTTTCCTTGTCTTCACATCTTGAAAAGTCTTGGCAGCAGAAGAGGCCATGGCAGCTGTCATCAGGAGAAGAAACAGCTCCCTCCAAGGGCCCAGCCTGCCAAACGACACTGGCACAAACTTCTGACAGTAGCTGAGAGGGAACTAGGGAGTTAGATAAGAAAAATCACAAGCAAACGCTCAGGCTCAGAAATCATCATAATGGAAACAGATAGAAAAGCCACAAACCTTTACCAAGAAAAGAAAATCCTAAGTAGATTCTAAATTTCAGATTAATCCATATTTTGCATTGTGTCTTCATATGGTGCCATGCAGAAAGAGTGGCAGCAAAGAGACATCACTGCTCTATGTTCCTGTGTTACTTACA
This sequence comes from Dendrocincla tyrannina, assembly GCA_035047865.1. Taxonomy (NCBI): domain Eukaryota; kingdom Metazoa; phylum Chordata; class Aves; order Passeriformes; family Dendrocolaptidae; genus Dendrocincla; species Dendrocincla tyrannina. Next base: position 79,649,727 of record JAWWMP010000116.1, on the reverse strand, counting down.
GGAGCTGAACTGTGGGCAAAGTAATGTGCAGATGTGGAAGCATTTCTGCTTATGGTTACAGATCTGTTATAGCACAGATGCTTAAAAATGTCCCACTGGGCTAAATACATTTAATCCTCACAACTGAAAGTAAGCACTTCACTATTGTATCTTTTACTGATTTGCCCCAAGGAAGGATATAAATTGCTTGAAGATATAAATCGCTTGTCCCAGGGGGACAGAGAAGTCCTAGTACTGACCTGGTGTCCTTGCTTCCCTCCCTCTGTCTGTGCTGCTCTGTGTCAACACCATAGTGACAGGGAAAATTACTTGAGAAGCAACAGCCTTAAAAATTAAAAACATTCAAAAATTAGCTCTACAAGAAGAGTTCCTTTCAAAATGTTGGTTGAAAATGAGTTACAGTGTGATGAATTATAGTAAAAAAAAATGAAGCCATCTCAGGGAAGATGCTCTGCCTCAGTAAAAGTGCCTTGCTTAGTTTTTTCTCAAAATGCATCAGCACTGATTGTTAAAGAATCTGAGGAGTGAAAGGCACCATTGCAAAATGACATATTGGAGTCAGGAACTGAAATCACATACATGCATAGAAAGCTGGGGTGAGACAGCAGGTCAGGTCATATTCATTTGCCTGCAAGGAGCATATAGTTGTTTCACCTCTAATTACGCACCATGTTTCTGGGTGAGATGTCTCCCACCTTCAGCTGCGCTTGTTAAAAGAGTTTAAGCACATGCTACACTCCAAGTGTGTGAATAATACTGTGCTCACTCACTCAAAGGCCCTAATGACTCAATCTCCTTAAGACTCCTACTAGTTCTTAGGGCACATTTCCTACTGTGGCAAGTACCATGACAAGCAAGATTACAACACAGTGAACAAAACTCCCTGGCACAGACTATAGGAGATGGAAAGACTTCTAAAGATAGCCTCTGTCATGCTACATCAATTATCTAAACCTGCAATATCAAGGCTCAGTTTTACTTTCATGTCATTTCCACACAGCTTATAGGTAGGTGCCCATATAGAAAAGATGTGGCAGTGAACAACATTACAGGAAACCCCATGCAAAATTCTTTCATCTATTTGGAAACATGAAAGGAAAATGATGGGAGCATCACTTCAGCCAGAAAGATGATCAGCACAGGAACATGATCAGGAGATTTGTCTTGATCATGGGGTTAAGAAGAAGAAGCTGTGAGGTGCTTGAAATGCCTGGTACTCCTCTCTGTTCAAAATAAACTGCTGACTCTAATGACTATCCTTTCAGAGATCGTCTATTTTAAGACAATGGAGTTACACCAGAGGGAGCAATCACAGGAATGACAGCACGCAATGAAGCAAGGCAAGCCAGAATGGATTTTGAAGCATCTGCAAAGGGATTCCTTTAATGCTCTTGCTTTAGCACTGGACCTTAAATCCTGTGAAACCTGGGGATGGAAAAGAAAGAGTTGGCAGCCAGAGGCTTGGCAGTTGTATTTGTGATTCTGGGAGAGAAGTGCCCTGTGGTGCGGATGGGAGCAAATTTAACCTTCCTGTGCAGCAATGGGTACTTGAATTTTCTGTCTGAGATTGCATATCTGCTTAAGTCCTTTACGGAACTGGATTCTTAAATGTAAAACAATAACCTGCCTCCGGGGAGCCCATGGTGAAATGCTGGGTGTTTCAGTGACAGGGAGTTGTACCCTCTTGTCTCCTGCTCATTGGTGAGCTGTCACTAGCTCACTGCAAGGTCCTACAAATCATTTTAAGTTTGTCCCAGTCTAAGTCCAAAGTGCCTGTATGGTTGACCTGGAGCATGAAGGAGCCCTGAAATCCCTTCCTTGAGTGCATTTCTAGTGGTGATGGGTTCTTTCACAACCTCATGGAGCACTTCTGGGATAGTTAGTAAGCATTTCCCAGTTTTGCCTGGATTCCCTCAGTCATCTTTCTTTGCTTGTTGAGCTTGTTGAGTTGTTGAGTGCCACAACTCAGTACAACTGCTTTCTGCCCTTATAGTGTTCATTAGATCTATTTCTGTTCCTCAGTACACTAGCACAACTGTTCATGAAATGGTGTAAGAAATATATTAAGCCTCAACAATAATAAATGCGATCTATCTCTCCACATGTGCAACAACATAACTAGAACAACATTTCTTTGTGCATAGGATTCACTTGTACAATTTGATCAGGTTAAAAGACAAACAATAGTTGGACGTGTATAACATCATAGGAATCTATAGATAGAGTTGCTCTGAGTGTTGCTTTGCTACTTTCTTTTATGGTTCCTTCCCAAACTATAAATTCTTCTTGCAACACTGGGACTCCAGGAGTAAGGTGCAGATAATCTCATTTCTAAAATGCATGAAGGACTGAGAATTGCAGATTTGTTGGGACTCATGGTAATAGATAATGCATAATAAATACAAATATATATTAAGATCTGGTCTTTGAGAAAAGGCTTTTCAGGGGTCCCACAACTAAAAAAGCACCACAGAGCTATTTCAACCAGTCAAACCTCCACCAGCTAGTCAGAGCTATGATTACAAGTAGGCTCATCACACCCTTTTGGGGTTCTTCCCTCTGTTGAACACACATTCCACTCAATTATAGCAAGCTGTTAGAAACTAGCACCTTGGGCTGAAGTTAAGGTACAATGGCTATGTGTTCTAGGGAAATAATAAATATGTCATTTATAGTATGCATAATAATAGTCCATAATATGCATACACATATACATATAGTAGTACACTGGATAAATACATGTTCTGTTTAGACAAACACTAACTGAAATTGTATCTTGCTTCAGTTAATAGAAAATAAATGCTGAAAGTGTTTGCATGAAAAGGAGAACGGAGAACTGCAGACAATACCTGAAATCTCTTCTTTTCAAGAGAAGCAACACATTACAAGTGAAGGACCTAGACCATGGAAATATTCCCTTGATTTATAAACAGACAAGGGCCCTTTGAACAAGGCATTTCCTTTCTGTATCAATGCTTAAAGAATCATAGAATTTTTTTGACCGGAAAAGAACTTTAAGATTATTGAGTTCAACAATTAACACTGCACTGCCAACTCCACCACTAAACCATATCCCTACATACCACACCTACATGTCTTTTAAATACTTCCAGGGATGGTGACTTCATCTCTTCCCTGGGCAGCCTGTTCCAGTACTCAACAACCATTTCAGTGAAGACACTTTTCCCAATATCCAAACTAAATCTCTGCTGTAGACTTAGTTAAAGCTTAAGTTTCTAATCTTTGCTTGGTCTTTTTTAATGAGGTGGTGTAAAGTCTGACACTTGCTCTCTAAAAGACAGAGAAAATTGGGATTTTAGCTTTAGAAATGCTGTCAGATGAACACCAGTGAGAAGTGTGCAGGATTTAACAAGGAAGTAGGCAAGCATCCAGTTTGGCCTTAGTGGAGCTGTGGCAGTTCTCATTTGCTGAGGGCCTTAAGCCCTTCAGGCTTCTGGGATAATGTCTTCTGGCAATGATCCCCATGGCCTCAGCTGTTTGTTCTATCATCTTGATTGCCTAATTTTCTATTCTGGACATTTTGATTGATGGTATCCCCCTAGATTTCATGCTATTGTCCTATTTTTGAAGTTGCCCTATTGCCTTGATTGTTCTGCCTGACCATCATTCTTCTGCTGCCTTGCACACCAGCTGCTCCTCTCAGGCCAGAAATGCAGAACATCACAGACAGCCAAGGCAATGGGATCCTCTGCCCCAAACATGGATCATTTGGAAAGCCAAAGGAGGGTGTGTGAATCTGTTTCAGGACTAGATGTGACTGCAACAGTGTGAAAGGGGGATACACAGGCCCTGTTAGGCACTGAGACAGCACTGGACTGACCTGGTGAGTTCTGCCTTTGCCTTCTCCTTCCCTTTCCACTAATCCACAACTCTGCAATACAGCAGTTTTCTTGGTATCTCTAATAAAAAGTCAGGTAATGGGTGCTACCAGGTATGCAGGAATGGGGGGGGCCTCTATTTCTGTTCTTCATAGTTAGACAGTATTGTGGCAAATAAGTGCATCCTCAGGTCCTTGTTGCAAAGGTGACACCCCCTGAGTCCAAAATGTTGACTGACTTCTCAAACAGACTTTGAGCATCATCTCATTATGAAAGATGATTACAAGGGTGACGTCTTCCTTTATCTCATGTGTACACAGAGATCTACCTTTATCTTATGAGTTTGTATTTGGTTTTCTCTGCTTAGTCCGGCTTTGCAGTCCCTTCTAAAATGTCTTTTTACTTGAAGAAGTCTATGAAGAAAATCTGTGTGATAAGCTCAGGACCAGTCTTCAGAGGGCTTCAATCCAACACAATAATTTCCATTAAACAATAAACATAGACAACAATGGAACTTCATGTACATACAGAGCCTGAATTCAACAGTAATCTTTGTGCGGGGTAACCTTTTCTGGCTGTTGGTCTTTAGCAGCTTTAGTATCTGCAGTTGCTATTTGTGTCACAGCTGAGTTTTCAGAAATATTTTCATTTGAAAACTCTGTTAGGATGAAAGCAGGACCAAACCAGTTGTCTGAGCCATTTTCCTCACTATGGTTGTGCTGGCATGACTGAAATGTTGTGGCCCTGGGCCAAGTCACTGCTGCCTGTGGACAGATGCAGGAGGAGATGGATCTGAGTGGCAGGTGCAGTCCAGAGCCACTAGGACAACAGACTGCATAATTTGGATTCACTGTAAGTGGTCTTCAGAGAGCACAGGCTTGTATTTCTATTTGGGATTTCCCAAAAGTTCTTCTTAGTTGTCACATTTGAGAACATAATCCTGAATAAGAATAGGAATGATCCATTACTGGAAAATTTGGCTTAAGCCAATATGCAGGCAATTTCAGTGGCCTTGACCTTTTCTAAAATGCATGGCAAAACTTCCATTTCCCTCCCACCAGCCCTTTCTGGCTTGTTTTGTTTTGTTGCTTTAGTAGGTTAGGAACTATCTGGGACAAAGATGCACTGTACAATTTCCTCCCTGCCTGTCAAGGTGCACAAATCGTTGTGAGTCAAAGTGTCTTCATTTGCATTCACAATTTGCTGTGGTCTCAGCAGCTTTGCTGGGATGAAAATAGAAGCAGGATTTGCTCCAGAGACTACAGGTCTGTGTGAATGCTTGAGTATCTTATAAGTCTGTGACTTTTGTCCAGTAATAGGTGCCTTGGGCACCCAAGGTTAGAAGAGAAATGAAAAGCATACTGTCTCAGTTTAAAAGAAACTAAGGTATCCATCAAGGAAAGCAAGGGACCCTTCTGGGCTAGGAAGGGGGCCTCTTCCCAAAAACCTTTGGAAACCTTTCACAGCCTTTGAAATTAAGATACTTTAACCAGAGAATGTATAGAAAAAGGATAACAGTTCTTTACTACGTATATATATATATAACCCCAAACAGAACAGAGCAAACAGCAACACTGCAACCAAGGCTTTCAAACAAATCAAGTCCCCAACAAGCCATCCCATCCTGGCCTCCAACTCCCAAACCACAGTGCTGGTAAGGAACAGAAAAAAAATTCCATGAAAGATTTTGAAACTATAACATACGTAATGTATATGTATACATAATATTTATCCTGTAATATATACAAGGTGCCACTAATGTAAGCGGACACTGTGTGCTTGGCCTTTAAACCCCTCCATGTCTTTAGATCTGTGTGACCTACACCCACTTCCCCAAAGGAGATTGGTTCCAGTGTCACCGCTTTTAGGGGAAGTTAATGGCAAGTATGGTTTTCCAAAGTCCTTAATGAATAAAGGTAGATGGCATCCATCAAACTAGGACAGGGTTGAGATGGTAATACAGAAACTTTCATAAAGAGAATGTCTGCACAATGTGAACTCAGTGGGAGCTTCTCCAGAGACATGAACTTGCTGTAAGTGGGGCTGGGCTGTGCCTTGCAGGAACCAGCACGTCTCCTCTTCTCCTTGCCGCTTTCTGCACTTGACAGACAGGCAGTTGAGAAAAACAACTCTCATCCCAGTGCAGGGTCATTTGTCCCCTCCGGATCAGTGAGATTCAAATTCCTTAGACACAAACCCCTTTTTGCTGTAAATGACAGGGAGCCCTGGTTACAGTGGAAGTTCAAAGGAGGAATATCTCACATTTCATATGGGGAAACACAGATAACTTTCAATGCTGTGGGAAGCCTTCTCTCTGCTTGGTAATTCCCTAGCTCAGTTCTAGCCCAGAATTTACTTCCTTGCTTTATTCATAAAAAGTGGGTTATTTCAGGCCCATCCATGCTCCATAACTTTGGAAAACTTGCCTATTCTTTTCCCAGTTTTCACAGCTTGTTTAGTAAATATACTGGGTGTCCCTATAAAATTTGTTTTTCTTATACATTGGTATGTAGGAATTTCCTTTATCAGTTTTATCTTTTTCTTCCTAATCTTATTTTACTGCAGGCTGAGATCAAGCAAGCAGAAACTAAGGTTGCCTGGAGCTGGCTATTCTTCAGCAGCCCCCACTGAAATGACACAGGGTCCAGACCATTCCACCAGCATTGCTGCCAGCACTTCTGGCCTTACGCAGAAAATGATGGAGTTCCCACTGACAACAACAGTGAGTGCAGCATAAAGCATGGGGAATAATCTCTATGCATGTCTCCTTGCATTTGTTTATGTTTACACCTGTTTGGTGTAGCATCCTGGACTGAAGTCCCACAACATCCTCTCTGCCTGTTATTGATGCCCTCTGAGTAGCCACCTGTTTGGGCAGTCCCTCTCTATCTCCGCTGGTAAGTGGGGTGTGTGGAGGAAGAGAATTAATGCTGGAAGTGGGTATCCCAGTGACAAGATGATGTGTGTCCAGGTCCCTGACTGTTCACATGATCAGGAGAGAGGAACGTGGCTGTCTTTCAGTGCATCCTGGCTATTTGTAGTCCATGCATCAGACTCTGAAAGGTCATAGCTTGGAGTAGCACTCATTCTGTTGTGCTGTGATGGGGAGGCATTGAGAAGCAGAGGAAAAATAGGGGCTACTCAGTCTTGAAAGACAGCATCAACTATAATCAAGTGGTTTCAGAAGCCAGTTGGGTGGGAGGCACTTGCAAGGACTGGAGAAGGGTATGCAGGGCATACCTGTGTCTGAGCAATGGCATGCTGGAGTGCCAGAGGGCCTTCAGGAATATGCAGGTTTCCAGCCTTGTGGGAAGAAGATCCCTCTGCATTGAACACAGAATGTTACAAATAACTGGACTGCAGATGCACACTTGCCGTGAATACAAGAGCATGAACAAAATAAAACATGGATAGAGATATGAGTTTATGGCCAATAAGAAAGTGGGTGATATGTATTACAGTACACACATGAAGGAAGACAAGCCTTACAGTCATTGTGCTCAAGCTTTAATATACTGTGGTCCCACTGTGTCAGTAACCCTTTGGCACCTACCACACAGAGGAAAGATGGCTGCTCCTGACCTCTTTTACCAGGTCATTCTTAGTCTGAAACCCTAATTTCACCTTCCGGAGTATAACCAGCTTCAGCTGTCTGAGAGTTACGATATGGTAACTGAATCCACAAATAACTCTCGTTTTTGATGGGACTTGAAACAGTGTGGCATACTGTGACCAGGGCACCCTGAAGTTGATGCAGAGAAGGATACTGCCCTTTGAATCACCTTTCTGGTGTGGACAAGTAAGGACTGACCATCCTTCAGCAAGGAGGTTGCAAGAACCTTGCAAGATGCACAGAACAAATGGATGAACTTCTTTATTCCCAACACCAGCATTCCTTTGAAAGTGCTTCTGCACGTTGACATTATGGCAAAGCTGAAGATGAAGCAAATGCTAAATCAAATTCATGACTTTTCTCACACAGCCATAAGGAAAGGTATGGTTATACTGAAAAAAACCAATACCAGCAGCCCCTTCAGATGTGAGAGGCTGATTTATACCCCCTCTCACACTTATGTGGTCTCAGCAGCAGCGCTGGGTTGGCATAAGCAGTATTTGGCCACTCTCCAGTAGTTCATTAGTTATGGCAGAATTAGTAGTTATTCTTTGACAGTTTATCAAGAGAATTATGGTAAGAACCACATGAACAGGAGTTAGGGTGCATTAAAAAAAAAAAAAAGATTGTGTTACTGCCTTCTATAATAAGTTAGTGGAAAAATTGTCTCTGTCCATGGAGACTTTGAACTTATCAGATGTTTGATATTTGAAACTTCTGCAGCTGGCTTATGAAGAGGTGAACTAGACATAATAAGCTTCAGAGTTAATAATTTCTGTTACATATTTGAAACACAACCTGGGATCTGCAGAATAATTAATGATGTTATGACTCTTGCACAGTAGTTTTAAAGAGTCTTCAGCAACCTCTATCATTTGAATTGCTTAGGAAGGATAATTTTATCTGCCCCTGTAAAATAAATGCTTTGGCTGTGCTTTTCATCATCCATTTATAAACTCTCTGTTTTAGAATATCTTTGCAAGAAATCTGCCAGGGTAAATCTTCAAGAAATTGGAATTTGAAACTTTCCTACAGATCTAAGATGAACTCATTTAACTACCCATTGCAGGCTAACAACCCCCCTATCAATATCTCTTACCTGAAGTGTGAAATTCACAGTAATATAACTTAGGATGTGTCCAACAACAATGTAATATTTCCATCAGGCTGCTCAATCCATAGTAAATAGGTAACTATGGAGATTGATGAACACTTAGTTGTAATCAAGGAAGAAAGAATGGGGAAATCAAAGTTTCCTTTTCTCATTTGCATGCTTAATATATGGTTATATGTCCTGATTTTTAACAGCTGTCTGCATCAGTGTAAGTGTTCACCCAAGTCAGGTCTAAAATCTGCAAGTCCCACATCAGGGAATTTTCAGGGAAAGAATTTAAAGTCACTGTAATCCTAAAAGCTCCACTATCCTGATCTAAAGAGAGACCTTAGAAGGAGCAAACTCTTCTTGAATGCATATATATTTCATGATTATTTTTCTCCAGTCTATATGGGAAGGGAAAAATATGTGGCTTGTGAGCTTAACACCTGCTGGAGCTCTGCTGAGCGAAATGCAGAGGCCCAGGAGAGCAGCCTGTGAGGGGCACTTTCTTTTCATCACTTGCTGCTGCTGGGCCTCCCCACTCAGAGCTCTGAGGCGTGAGGTTGTCAGTGAGTATATTTACGTTTTTACTCATGAGTTATTTCACATTTAATGCGAGCTCTGAACACATGCTATACCCATAGAGCCCCACTGACATCAACGGGGTAAACATACCGAAATCAGCCTCACTAACATAATCCCTTTTGAACTGATGTCATTAGTTGAGAACAAAAGCTCAGGCAGATCCTAAGCTATCAAGTATAATCTCTGGAACTAAATACTAAAGTGAACTTTTCAGCATCCAAAAAATCACCTGCTGAGAAACACAGAAGTGCAGTTGCAGCAGCCACCCCTTGGCTGCTCTCAGCTGTGAGTGCAGTGAGTAGGTATGGGTCACTCACCTCATGGGTTTGTGCTGCTGAGTGCTCCAGTCAGGTCTCCATGTACTTCTGGGGATAAATAACTAGCTGTGCTTATCCATGAGAATTAACCTGACAGAGATTCAAGGGGAGGAGGATTTGCCAATAATCCTGAGTGAGGGCTGAGATCTAGTGGTGGGATCCTACAAATGAGAGGGTTGCATGGATATGCCTTATCTTCTACCTGGAGTGCCTATAACCTTTTACCACTGTACCTTCAAGTGAACACAAATACCCAGACAGTATGTGACAGCACTCCTTATATGGGCCACCTCACTCCAGATAGGGATTTTTCCTGTAGAAATTGTGCCTGTGAAATTCTGTGTCTTATCCTACATCTCGGTGAGCTCTGTATTCACAGGAGTTCAATGAAATCAGTGTTGCTGTTGGTGTTTCACTGGGAATTACTCACTCTGTTCACAGTCAAGTACACTTGACAGAATTTTTTGAAAGCCCTCCCCTCTAGACACACAAGTCTCAGCTAGTATTCCAGGTCTAGATTTTCCCATCCTTTGCAGTCAATGGGGAGAAACTCGTGCACATATGCATGAGTCATTGCTCTATGGGGCGTATTGACTGGGGACCAAAGAATTTCTGTTTGTCACTACTGAGATTTGAGTCAGAAAATGCAAGAATTTCAGTTGCGGGCATACACACGTGGTCAGACAATCCCCAGCCTTTGGACCTGCTCATGTCTCTTTTCTAAGGCTGTGTTTAACCTGTCTGCAGCCTCAGGCTGTTTCCACATTCATTTACACAGTAGGAGAAAATGGGAAGGTAAGTCAAAGCGTAAATTCTATAGTATTCTTTCTCATTATCAAGATCTGTTCCTCAGCCAGAAAAATTGTTAACCAAGTGCTTTTCACTTGCATAATTCAATGTTCAAACTCTCACTCCAGAATTTTTGCATCAGGCATTTCTCATTAATAACACATATACAGCCTCAGCATCATTAGGAGTGGCATCTAGCTAGGTATCATCCCAAATTCTTACTTTAATGAAACAACTTTCCTTGGTGAAAACTCATTGTGCCTATCTGTGTACCTCTGGTATTAAATTTTTAATGTTTCCACCTATTCTTTCTTTAAGTAATAGAGGCACAAGGGTTAGTCTTGGGCCCTAGCTTCTCTATTATCTTGTATATGCATTACAATAGATAAGCAGTATTTATATATATACATGCACTATATATACATGCACCATATATACAACATATACACACTATATACACACACATATATATTATAATTTCAGTATGTGTATATAAATATGAGGGACCAGTTGTATCAGAAGAATGTTCACAAGTCCATGGAGCCTGATGGGATTCATCCCAGAGTACTGAAAGACCTAGCGAATGTTATGGCAGGACCCCTCTCAACCATCTACCAAGAGTCTTGGGAGTCTGGGGAGGTCCCCACTGACTGGAAGGTGTCCAGTGTTATTCCAATTTACAAGAAAAGTGTGAGGGAAGACCTAGGGAACTACTAGGCTAACCTCAGTTGCAGAAGAGATTACGGAGAAGATCATATTTGGTGCTATTTAAAGGCATTTAAAGAACAATGCAATGATCAGGTACAGTCAACATGGGTTCACAAAGGGAAAGTTCTGTCTAACTAATTTGATAACCCACCTATCGGATGGAGGGAAGGCAGTGGATGTAGTTTTTCTGGATTTTAATCCCTCACAGCATCCTTTTGGACAAGCTGTCCAGTTGTTGTCTGAGTGGATTCTGGGTGAGCTGGGTGAGTGGCAGGGATTAAAGGGTTCTAGTGAATGGTGCTATGTCTGACTGGTGACAGTCACCAGTGCTGCTCCTCAGGGTTCAGCTTTTGGGACAGCTCTGTTCAATATGCCTATCAATGACCTGGATGCAGGAGTTGAATGCACCCTTAGCAACTTTGTTGATGATATCAAACTGGGAGGTGCTGTTTGCTCTCTTGAGGGACAAGAGATGGTTTACAGATGCACTGAGAAGGCTCAAACCTGGCATTAGGAAACGTCTCTTTACTGTGTGGTCAAACACTGGAAAAAGATTTCTAGTGCAGTGGTTGAAGCTTCAAGTCTGTCAGTGTTCAAGACAGATTTGAATAACTCCCTTAATAACATGCTTTAACTTTTGGTCAGCCCTGAAGTGGCCAGGCAGTTGGATTAGAGGAACATTTTAGGTAACTTTCATGGAATCATTCTATTCTATTCTATTCTATTCTATTCTATTCTATTCTATTCTATTCTATTCTATTCTATTCTATTCTATTCTA
>JAWWMP010000116.1:79616421-79637901 GCA_035047865.1 Dendrocincla tyrannina | reverse complement strand
TTCTATTCTATTCTATTCTATTCTATTCTATTCTATTCTATTCTATTCTATTCTATTCTATTCTATTCTACTCCACTCCACTCCACTCCACTCCACTCCACTCCACTCTATTCCTTTCCACTCCATTCCATTTCGTTTCATTTCATTTTAGAATGGTTATAATGTTTGGAAAACCTCTGCCCTGCAGAGCATGACCTTGGCAACAAACACACATAAATTTGGTCAGAGGCTTGGCTGTGCTTTGTTTTATTTACTTGCTCTGCCAGACAGCAAAGTTAGAGCATTTAGTCATGTATCTACCTCCTCCCTGTTTGCTGGGGTGTGAAGTTTGGTGAAAGAAGTAACTGTGCTTGCTCTGCAAGGGCCTCTACTGAGTGACTGCTCTGATGTCTGTATTTCTCCTTTCATCTGTATTGTTAAGGAGATTTATCCCTTATTTTTATAAATCACTGGTGTGATTGTCTGCTTTCAAAATTGAGCTCTCAACACAAGCCAAGTGAAATACCATCAAGCCCATCACCACTTGCAGAGATGAGGCCATTTACCTGTAAAGGGTTTGAAGAGCACCCTGGTTGCACGCTTCCCTGGCAGCCACTTCTGTGACACTAGAGTGTACCCTGGGGTGCTGGAAGCAACACACATCATCCCCCTTTCTATGGGTAATATGTCTTATGGATCCAAGGTGAAATCTAAAGTCTTAAGGACCATTAACTTCTTCACACTGTTTCCAGCTCCTCACCCTGTCACATGTATGCACATTCCAGCCTTTATATCTAGCCCCACAAGTTACCTGAGGATGCAGTTATGCCAGTTTTGTCCACACTTAATTTATTGCTGTAGGGAACATGAAAATGTGAATAAGAGCATAAAATTCCTGCAAAAGCTTAGCTGGCTCTTCAGAACAGTAAAGAGGCAAATGAAACTCATTTTCATATGGATTTCTTTAAAATCTGGTCCCCAGGTCCAGGATAGTTCAAGCTAACCTTCTAGAAAAGGAGATTGCTGCATTAACCTTTATGAGGATCAATTTTCATCAATAAAAGAGTAAACCAAAATGGCTTGCAGCTAAAGGAATGTAATTTTGTGTCTGTGCTCTCATCAAACTTCTTCCAGTGGATGCATAACTTTTCTCTTATAACTGTAGACTATAATGAGGGTCTCCTACATACTGTCTACGTTTGTGGCTGCCTTTCTCATTTCACGGCATAATTTCTGTTTTTCCTGTCACCACCTGTTTTCAGGCTTGGCATTGCATTGATGTGTCTAAGATGCTGCATCCCCTTCTTCCTTTCCTCTTCTTTATTTTTCAGGCTTCGTTTTGACAACTTGCCTCTTAATTTTTGTATTCCACTTTACAATTTGAACAACTTCTCTCATCCTTACACATTTTCTGCTCACAAACAGTTTAAATTAGGAAAAAGCCCATGGATTCCTCAGTGTTTGCTGTCATGTAGGTCTGTTATGGCTGGGAAAAGGTAAATGCTATGAATTAGTCTTGGGTGTTCTTTGAGAAATATAATAATAATAAAAAAAGGAATTCATAGCCTAGCAGGCAACATATTCTCCTGGTTTTCTTCCAGTGTACACCTTAGACCTGTAACTTGAGAGCAACATACTCAAAAATCTATCCAGACTGCAAGGAGCTGGAAAAAGAAGGAAAAGTTATTTTAAAAAAATAATTTTTAAAGACAGCCTATTATGGGGCTGCATTTCACACTCCTCTCCTGTGGGCAGTTAAAAAAAGCCACAAAGCAACTATAGTATGAAGGTGTTGCTCTGTAGTAAAAACTTTGCTGCCCTTTGTTTAGCAGAATCAAAGGCAGGTATTTGAACTGATTCTTCTCTGATTTGCAGATGCCAACATGCCCTTAACTTCTTCTGTCCTTACCCCTCATGCAGCCCTAGAAGCCCACCTTGCCCTGGCCACAGGGGACACATCCATGGTGGAGGGGCTGGTGTGGGCAGCCAGGCGAAGGCAGGAGAAGGGGGAGTTAAAAGTGTAAGGTAAAGCAGGTAGGAGTGTGTTGCCAGCAAAACAAAAGTAGAGGGAGGCAGTAAAATGAAACACAGGAATTGGATGGGGAAATCAGGTGGAGCTCTCTTATCCTCTGCTTGCCAAGTGCTACAAGCTTAAATGCTGGCTGTCATGAAACATGAAATAAAGTGGGGCCTCTCAGTTTGCTCCTCTAGGCTATTGCTGAAAGAGCAATTCACCCGTTTAAATATGGATCGGATGCACCTTCTCAGGCAGTGACAAATTGGATCTATGGTTTCATTGTATGAGCTGCGGTGTGAAATGTAGGGGATGTCAGCCTGCAGACCTGGGGGCATAAGCAGTCTAACAGCTACATCAGAAAGTAGCTTTCATGCTCACCCCTCTCTGGTGCTGTTGGAGGGCTGCATAATTATGGCCACCAGCTACTGTCCAGATGGCCTCCCATGTTAAGAGAAGCCCAAACACCCAGTGCCTCATGGCTCACACAATGCTGCACTGGGAAGGTCAAGAAAGAGGCAAGTTAAGGCCAAACTAAGCTTTTACAAAGACAGCGTATAACACAGCCCCTTCCATGGTCAAACTCCCTGGGATATTTGCAAAACCTTTGCACCTCCCTGTTGCTAAGGTTCTCAGGGGACATGGAGACAGGTGGCTGCCAGAAGCCCCACGGATGCTGCAACAGCCTGTGCTCCTCCTGGGTGAGCAACCAGCATCCAGTGCAGGCACAGCTCTGAAAAGTTGTCCTTATAGAGCTCTGGAGCTTTGATCTGAGTAAAAAGATACTTCCAGAACAGCAGTGACTTGAATTATGTGGAAAAATGAAATTTCACTGGGATATCATAAGGATGAATTTGGCAAGGCTGCATGAAACACCACCTTTGCAGCTTGGACACATAGCCTGTTACCAGCAGGTGCAAGGGTGAGGCAAGTGAAAGTGCAGCTGGGGTGAGACAGTGGAAGTGCAATGTTTCCATTCAGCACTGCACCAAGCCAAGCTCCCATGAGTAGAGTAGGCTTTACTCTACCTGGTGCTGTGTTCAGATAAAAGCTGCTCCAAAGTTAATGGGGGGGAGAGGAGCTGCCAAGGAGCCATTCACTCTTCACCAGTTCTCACAGATCAGCTTGGCTAAAGACCACTCTTTGATCTCTGCCCCCACTGAGCCCTGCTTAGCTCCTGTGGCCTCTCCTCTCTGCCACCTACACCCTTTGCTTGAGCTGTAGCCAGGAGTGACCTCAGCCCAATGTCCAGGTTCAAGTGGCGAGTGCTCTTTTGCACAGTTTGTGCTAGTGAGTGAGTTGTTTTCCCAGTGGAGCTTATAGCAGTTAGAGGAAAGACATAAACTCTCCTGGCAAACTGCCATGAACAAGATTTCTGTGTCTCTCCAAGGCCATCTCCTGGCACAGTGCTGTCAGCTGAGCATGCAATTTCTTTAACCCTGACATCATTCTGTGGGCCAAAATCCTTAAATGTGTATTTGAGGTGTCCCTGTGTCACCCTGCTCAGCCTGTGTCTGTCACAAGCTCTTACCTGCTAATCACCTGGCATAAAGTTTTGGAAAACCAAACTTGTGCAGGAAATAACTCTGCAAATGAAATCTGAGCAGGAGCTGATAGAGTGCCACAATCATAAGAAATAAGTTATTGTGGTGCTAACTCAGTGCCTGCTAAACCGTATGGATCAGAGGAGGCAGAAATGCAACTACAGCAGTGAGAGGAACAACACAAAATATGTCTGGGGATATGTGCTTGTTTAAGATTAGTCCATGGATTATGGGGTTTTGTGTCTAAAACCAGCAAGTATTGACTGGCTTGCTACACAGAAAAAGCTTAAAAGTGTAGCAAATTCAGGGTTTTAAAATGGGGCATAATTTAATTTGCAGATTTGCTAAGTCTTGTATCATATCAGAGTAAGTTTTAACTCACTGCAGTCAGAATGCTAATTCAAAGAGCACCTTCTCTTTATCTTCAGCAAGGGCTTTCACTGGATAAATAATTTTCAGCATTCTGCTAAATATCCTGTGCACACAAGGGCATTTTGATATTTGTTCCCTCTTCTAGCCACTGACCTTTAAATGTGACACTTACATTTCTGATCTTCCTGTATCCCTACAATTCTGTCTGTGCTGGTTTCTCTCTCCTTCATAACAGTGCAAAACTGTTCCACAATTCAGTTATATATTGCATAAAAAGGCACTTCAATTTGTTTCTTTAAAACTTATGGCCCAGGAATTATATGAGATGTCCACAGTCCTTGTATTGTAAGGAAAATCAATTGTTTTTCCCTATTAATTTGCACTGGAGCACTAGTTCCTGTCTATGCAGAGCCCAAGTCTAATCTCTTTTCTGCTTGCTTAAGAATCTAAAACTATTTTTCAGCTCTCAAAAGAAGCTGTTCCATATATCTTATCTCAGTATTTTTCAAATTTATCATATTTTTATGCTGGGATGACTGACATTGCAAATAATATTGAAGGTGCATTTATATGCTTTTATATGGTGATATAATCATGTTTCCCATCTCACTTTCAATTCCTGAGATGCAGAAAAGGTTTTGCATGCCTGAACACTCATCTACTCCTTCTACCTACAATCCTAATATACCAACATTTTGTATTCTACTGCAGCAGTCATGCTACTTACCACATGCCTGGTAGTTTACTTGTCTTTCTGAATGTCTCTGAGCACTGAGTGACATTTCCAGGCAAGTAGTCACATTGATATCAAGGGCTCTTCTCTGGCTCATAAAGGATAATTCAGAGGCTGTGGATAGGTATGTGTGGTCAAGATAATGTTCTGCTTCAGCTTGACTATGCTTTTATTTGCACTCAATTTCACCTGCAAGCTTATTGCCCTCTTATTTAATGTTCTGGTAACAATTTTTGCAGACAGCTTTAGATTAGACTACCTTGATTTATTTTGTATTATCTTCAGGCTGCGTTGCACACGTGTGATTCTCTTCCATCAGCACATTGAAACGAGTGTGTCACACTCATACAACATGGTCTGTGTAGGTGCATGTATTGAATGGTCCTAGTATAGAACCTCATGCACCCGGCCAGCAACCTGATTTTTAATAGCTAATCTTTGGATTTTTGCCATTAATGCTGTATTAGCCTGAGAAAGAATTTCCCTTCTACCCTCAGCAGCCCAATTTGGGTTAGAACTGTTGGTAGGAACTTTTGTGCTAAATATCAACTGGACCATCTTTCACACAATGTGTGTTGCCAGCACTTACACATTTGAAATCTGGGTTCTGAAAACATCGCCTGTAATCTCCTTCTACAAAATAGAAGGGTTTAATGTCAGAGACTGCCCTGTACAGTCAGAGGAGCAGCAAGCCCCTCCATGCTGGATCCATGAAATGAGGCCAATTTATGCAGCTGCCACCACATCAGGACCATATGCATTGCTGGTTGCAAGGCATTTGCACAGAGGGCGGCAGCAGGTTGGCTAAAGTGATGGGAAGGTTCAGCACATCCAGACTAATGATAGGTAGTGAAAATTCAGAGAGCTGAAGACAATTATTGAATTTTAGATGGGCTTTGAGAAATTAAATGAGTTCAATGGCTGTTCTGCCATCCGGAAATCCGTAATACATTACTGGATGCACTGAAAATAATGTTGGAGAGCCTAGAAGTAGGCTGCGTATACCACTCCTTCTGCTTCCCCTGGAGTGCTGAGAACATTCAGTACTTATTAAAGAGGCATTAAAAATAAGTTGAAGTTTGCATGTTCCTTTTTATGATTTCCTTTTTGAAAAATACCAGAATAACCATTTATAGCTGTTTTTCTTGTAAGTAGCCAGATGACAACAGAAAATGAAAAGAAGGGGATATACCCCTCATTCGTCTGTATGACTGACTGTTGTCATGGCATCTGGGGATTCCTTTTCTGCATAAAACCTCATCTTCAGCATGACCCTTTCTGAGCAGCTTTTCTCCTATAAGCCTAGGAGCTGGCAAGCCTTTAAGGCAATGACTTGGAGAAGAGAAATAGGAGAAATCCCATTTTCCAGGCATAAGGCCAAAAGGACAGTTACTGGGTGATACTTCTGTAAGTCCCAAGAAAGTAAGTATCAAGGATTTTCTTTTGTATTTTGTTACAGAGGACCTAAACTGCACCAGCACCAGCCAGCCCAGAGATATTGTACACCACAGAAAACTATGTGTCAAAATGTCCTCAGGGGCTTTTGGCCCCATAAATCTTCCAGGGAAATCACTTGTAAAATCTGATCCTCAAAAACATATAACCATTATCAGCTGCATCTACATGTTACCTAAAGCCTTGGGCCTTCTGTTTGCCTGGTGTGTTCCCACATCCAGTTTGGTGCCATGCAGAGAAGGCCCAAGAAAACATATAAGACTTCTCATAAACAATTTAACACAGATGAGGAGAGCAGGTCTTTCATGAATTGGTGCTTTTAAGTCCTAGAAAATTTACCTGCATTTTACAGCAGCAGCTTGCAATTTGTGTTTCAATGAATTCGTATTTGTGGAAGTGAGTACCTTTATTTTTGCTACCTGCTGAAGTTGAGTTCCCTATCAGACCTGAGACTGGATGAGAGCTAAGGAGACCACATTTGACTTCATGCAAGCTGCTTGCTCCATGGCCTCTAAGGATCATTTTGGGTTAGAAGGGATGCAACCGTGTCTCATCAAGGTGCTGTTGCTGGGGTTGTTAATGGAGCTGGTCTGGCTGTAACGTGTGTGCAGACCAGGTGAAACAACAACAGAAATGGAAAGAAGCAGAAATTTTAACATGAAAACCATGGCAGATTCCTTCCCATTTTGTGGGATTGTTTTGAATAAAAAATGAGCCTCCCACACAATAGGGGCCTGCTAACTATTCTAGCATGTTTGTAAGAACATATTATCTTGTATTCACAAAATCATGCATTGCACAAACATTGGAGTATTTCCACAGGTTTATGCCTGTAAGTATTTCTTTAGCCATAAAGCCACTGCTCTACTTTAAAGTGTGACACTGGATGTAAGAATAGAATCATCGAATCATCAAGATTGGAAGAGACCTTTAAGCTCACCAAGTCCAACCATCAACCTAGCACTATCTGAATGGAATTCACAAAATAGGAGAAAGACTGATAAAAACCAAATTATCAACAAATTGTATTTAGTTTTGGGTACCTTGAACTGTGGAGTTTTGTATCATGAAACATTTTTTTTTTTATTCAAGGACAGGGTAAAATTAAGTTGATGAAAATTCCTGGTTTCTCCACCATATTTCCTTGCCTACATGCTCATGACTCCCACAGCCCTTGTCCAGGAGATCCTGTGTTCACCCAACCTCTTCTGTTGAGGACATTGTCTTGGTGGGCGGAAACGGGTGTTTGAACCACCTCTGCTAAAGCCAATCACACTTCCCAGGTAAGGAGCCAGGACATTACTGTTATCCTCCATTAACCATCTTTCACAAGAAGACTGAACAGCCCTGTGCTTACTCAAGCCAAAGTGCCAGAGAAATAAAAAGAGGGATTTAAGCCTCCTTTGGGAACCAAGCAATGAAATTTAAGGCTATGCCTGTGAAGTTCTTCACCATACCTAAATATTAACTGCTTTTATTTTAAAAGGAGAATGTTTTCAAATCTCCTACAGCCTTTGCTTTCACAGCTTTAAAAAACTGAATCAATAACTAAATGGAAAGGGAGAAAATACTAAATGTCCTGCATTTAGTAAAACTATGACAGTTTTAAGTAGATCAGCAGCATTTCCCTTAAGAACCTCTTTTCACTTTATTCTCTATAAAATTCTGAACAACATAAAAATTTCCCTGATCTTGTGAGATCTTTTGACATTTGCAAAGGATTTTCAGGCAGCTGTTAAACAATGATATTTTCCTTTGTAATTGGTATTAAAAAAATCTTTCCCTCTATTTGTGTATTGAAGGCAGACAGAAAACTTCTAGACTCAAAATTACAAGGAACCTGACAGTATGGATTAAAACCCTAGTGCTGACAAATGGTCACATTTGGGACTGATGATAGACTTCACCAAAACCACTCCCCAAAGACTGAATTTTTTGAGTTCAGGGGAAATGGATTACTAAAACTGGAGGAAAACTTTCCATCCCTCCTGACATGTGCTTACTCTACTGTATATAATAGCTAAACTGGTACTCCCTCAGCAGCTACCAGTAAATATCAGAGGTAAAAGATCAATGTGTATGTGATATGATGAATATTTACTTACTTAGACTATATATTTTTGGCATAAAAACTTTGCTTGCAGTGTCAAAAGTCACTTGATGTTTGAGTGATGACTCCCTTAAGGCTATTACTGCATATCTTGTATAACCCAAATGCACGTGCTTGGTGGAAAGATTTGTAAGGTGTATCCATAAAATAAAATGTTATTTATTTTCTGTAAGGTTTCAAGGCTTCAGAAAAACACTGTTTATGCCACAAATTACATCGGTGGTTTCTAAAGTAGTTGAGTCTGTGAACAGCTGCTAGACCATAATGTCTTTCCCAGATAGTCCTCACTGCACTAATCAAAAACACCACTGATGTGGTTTCCAGCTCTCTTCATGGGCTACTTACTGCAGCTTTGAAGGTCACTGCTGAAAACCATGTCTGTGATGGTGGTGGCTATTAAGATGCCCTGAAAACCTGAAAGTCTCAGTTCCTGCTCTTCATTTGGTCCACAGTCTCATAAGAAATCCTCATAGTAAAGATCCTTAGAGTGCAAAAGTTAAGAACACCCCATTGCAGTTTGAATACAAGTGTCAGAAAGTTTTTACTTTGTGAGTTGAAGTACAAAGCTGACTCTGAATTATGCACGCCTACAGTAATTCTTGCATTGAATTAAATCACTAATCTTGGTGTAAGTGCTTCCTCTGAATTAAATTTTAAATCCATTTTTTCCCTCCATGTCTTTCTGGGTTTTTGATTGTGATTTTATGATTGGACTGAACACATGAAACAATGAAAATCATTTTACTCATGTACTATATACCTACTGCCATGCTATTAGCATAGAACCCTTCCTCCATGGAAATAGCTGAATACTTGGGCAATTTAGAATTCCCAGGTTACTTCAGCTGTCACAAATCCCAACAGCAAACATAAAGATACAGTCACTGTTGCAGATGACGCTGCAGGAGATATTAGCTGCAGGGGATAAAATGGCACCTGGGTGAGTGACGCTTCCCACCCTTCTCCACATGTCCAGCCAGTCCAACACTCTCACTTTAACCTAATGACACTGCTCCAAACATACCTCATGCCTTGAGATGAGGCCTGTATTACTTCAGTTGAAGTGCAGATAATTACATGGCCCTGCCAAGACACTGTCCCTGCCCCTGCCCACATCCATGCATCAGTCCATTCTGTAGGATGCTGCAGCTCTGAGGACAAGAGCAGGCTGGCTGATGCCAGCAGCTGCTGAGGCAGGAGGACGACTTTATCCATGGCACTACATGCTGAACTTGTCCTTATGGAGACATACGAAATTTCTTTCAAATCTGGGGTCTTCCTCAACTTAGCTCTTGTCTCACAGCAACTGTGGTGCCACCACTGTTGCTGGGACTGGTCGCACACTGCGGTGTCCACAGAGACCCCACTGGTTGCAGCTGTACCAGGTACCTCCCGGCAGCCACTGAGGAGAAGGATAGAGAGGTTGTCACCTCCACCCCACTGCTGCCAGCCTCACGGGCAGCACCCAGAGTGGGAACAGGGCTATATAAAACACAGGGGCTGCAAGTACCACCATGGCAATGTCAGAAAAAGGAAAGTCTGTGCTCCCTCTTACACCTGTGTGTTTGCTGTCTGTGCATGATTCCCATCACTGCCACATTCAGGGTACTCTCTGCAGCAGTGTCGTGTGAATGTTAATTAAACTGATCCCAGATTTTATGTGTCTAGCTGATAAGGCAGGCTGGCAGTGCTCTAAATTTAGACTTGTCAGGAGCTGTTTGAGAAGACAAACCCAGACAGAGCTGCACTGACTTATCCTGCGGCAGCCCCTTCACTCTCAAAATGGCATCAGTCCATGGTAAATGGGCTGAATAAATAATGTGGGACTGCCCTGCTAACAGCAGCAATGCAGTTATATGTCAGTAGTATCAACTGGTCAAGCCTAGAACAGGTTACACTCCCATCACCCACACGAGGAGAAAAGGGAGATACAAGGAAATGGTACTCCTTTAACTTGGTAAACAATATAAAAACAGAACACTCACCCTAAACAAAAAAAAAAACAAAGAAACAAACACATGCAACCCATCAATTGAAAATCTTGACTTTTGCCTGAGATTGATGTTTTTACTGTGTTTTACGAATACTGACTGATTTTGACTTTTTTGCTACTCACTTGTGTCAATAATTTAAAATATGACCTCAGGGGGTTTTCTGTATCTTGATTTTCTTTTTTTTTCCTTTTTTTCAAAAGAGGTCTCTGATATTGCACCCCCACCTTTGTGCTTGCATCACTTTTGTGGAGCACCTGAGACTGGGTGCCTTGGATGTCTTCCGCAGATTGAATTTACTGAATGTGCCTCACATTGTACACTGGCTCAAGCACCCAGTCTGCAGTCCTTGGAGAGGCTTCCTGGAGAAGAAGGGTGTGGAAATACAAGTGAATGAAACAAAGAAAGGGCAGTAGGAAGGCAGAAGAACATGAAAGTTTGACAGAGTCTTCAGTTTTCAGAAAGCTTGTGTATACTCCTTTGTATGCTTTATTGGAGTGATGAGTAGCTTGGAGTTTTCAGAGAGTCAGCAGGTAAGGCTGATGAATGTAGTCAGCTACCCTTATAAATCTGGTCTTTGGCACTCAGGGATAATGAAATTTCTATATGATTTGGGTATCCAAACCCTTTATCTCCTCTTTGGTGCCCCTTTCATCTTGTTCTCAGAAGGATGGTATTTGTACCTGTGGATTTGTACAAGTACTTCTTTAAGACTGTAACAAAATCCTGACCTTTCATGTTGCCTACACTTTTCCTTCTGTTCAAAAATGACCTATTGTTTTGATGGAAAAGGTTATATTTCAATTTGATCTGATCTTTAGCACTATGCTAATCTTTTGCTAACTGAGTTTTTCATACATTTTCACATTTCAGAATTTCTACTAAAATCTATAATTATTACAGGTCTAATTATTCTGTCATTTATACATTTTTATTTCCATTTTGGCATAATTAGCTACTTGATTGTAAAATGCTTTCTTTATGACAGTGGTTTCCTTGATAGGATCCTCTGACCCTCTACCAAGAAAAAGGTGTTTTTCCTTTCCTCATTGCTATAGCTACATTGGGAAATGATATCTTGTTGAATGATATAAATGTCAGTGAATGTTGTTCTCTAGAAACACATTTGTCCCTCTTCCATCCACAAGTAAAAGTTAGTGGTTTGCTTGAAGGGATTTGAATTTGACATCAGAGGAAACCCTCAGTTACAAATCATTCTGATACGCAGGACTTGCTACCCCACTCATGCTGGACAACTGGACGGCTGTCACATCATGATCTGTGCAGGTTACGATCGGGGGACATCCATGCAGACCATGATATGGGAATATCCATGCAAATCACAGAATGGGGACATCTGTGTTACCAAGTCCATTCACAGCAGCTGAGGATCTGACCCACACTCACATCCATCAGTAGTGATGGGTCAGCAAAAAACCTGGGCTGTGTCACTCTATACTTACTGACTGGAAAGCCATTTAGCTCCTCAGGCAATTATGTTTTTCCGTTTGTTTCGAAACAGGCTGTGGGAAACAGTAAAGTTTTGAAGTATAGGACAAAGGGTTGATAAACAGCCTGTGTGATTGACAGCTCTGTCTGCACGGGACCTACATGGAAGAATTCTCTTGTTCTTCATTGGAAAGGATCAAATCCTGATCCACTGTTTGTGAGATATTTCCCTGAAGTCTGTGAGAAAAGAAAGGATAGCAAGAAATTTAGGGGAAAATAATGGTCTGGAAAAGATGGGTAAGCCCTTTCCTCAGAGCCCTCTCCCACTGCAGCTGACAGAAGCACATTTTCAGAATGAGAAGAGAGGATTCATTGTACCACGCCATCATAAAGTAAACATTAAACTGACCATAGAAATTGCACTCTGAAATTGCCTATTTCTCGTCAGCGATTATAAAAGGCAGTGTCCAGTTGCTAACACTAATTCACACTTCTTCACTCATGTTAGATGTGAAGAATATCCCCTTGGACAATGTTGCCTGGTGACAGGTATCTGAGTGAGGATTGTTGTATTTTTCTCTTTTTCCCAAGGTTCCCAGTATCTTTATGTCACCTGTACCAGATTGTGATGTACCACTGTTTTATTTTATAGAGCTGGCTGGCATATGCATTATTCAAGGGAGCAGTAACATCCAGTGCATGATTTAAAGGTGGTAATTGCTCATCTGTATATTCTAAGGAATCACCCTGCCATTTAAAATACCCTGAAGCTCCCAAGCAAAATCTATTATTCCGTCAACTGAAACCAAATTTGGCTGATAAATATATAATTGCTGTAGCATGCCAAGAGATGCTTTAGTGGACAGGAATATTGTGATAGTAGATGCAGAAATTCAACACTACATCTTAAATATAGGGCACAAATTCCCATCTAATCTGAAGGCCGAAATAAAAAGAGTAAGATTTGAAGTAGCTCATATTTTTTGCTCATATGAAATTGAATCATAGTATCATGGAATTATAGAATAGTTTGGGTTGGAAAGACCTTTGAAAGTCACCTAGTTCCAACCCCTTTCAACTGGATGTCTTCAACCAAACCAGGTTACTCAGAGCCCTCTGCTTGCCTTCCTCCTAGTACTGAAGGTGTTAAAAGCAATGTTACTACCTGCCTGAGTAAAGCAAGGAGGGATTTATGGCACCCATTGACATCTGGGAAATTTTGGTTGTGATGAGATTTCAGTCTTTCAAATGAAAATGTTGGTCATTTCTGGCAGGAGCAGAACCACTGGAGACTCCTATCTGAGATGTGTTGTAGGCTTGTGGAGAGACCTGCCCCTGTGTATGTGGAACCACAGACAGTCTTTGAGTAACTGTATTTCTTTGTGCTGTATTGGCTATGAGTTTTGTCACCTGTGCTAACCAGCCAGGTCAGTGAGGCACACAGCGACATCTGACTTGATGCAATACACCAGAGTTAGCCTTTAGCATACCACAACACAAAGGAAGGTCTTGTAGGCAATTCAGAGTCAAAAATAAAGCATATGACTATATTAAAGCATAGTGCTACATACAAACATACTCAAATTTGTCTTATTTGTTTGAAACTGAAAGCAGCACTGCTTGCATGAGCCTACTGCACTATTACTGCTCACCAGCTGCAAAAGTTCCTGGCTTTATCCCCACTCCATCAATAGGGTGAGAAGTCATTTTCCTCAAACATCACTGTCCCACCTCAGTCTGCTCCTGTCCATCTGTCCCAGATGCCCAGGGAAGCAACCTCCAGGAGGAGAAGGAAGAATGAGAGAGGAATATTTTGTCCCTCATCAGGCAGGAAGGGAAGAGGCCAGACAGGGCCTGAACAAGGTGTGTCAGATCTTAGGACTGAAAAAAATGATCACAGAACAAAGCATTTTTAACGAAATGAGTATTTTTATTAAGCAATTATTATTGGATAAGGTCTGGAGCATAGTTGCCTAAATTAAGTCATATGGAGAAAGTGACCCTGTAGTCACTTGCAAATTATAATTCTCTGCTGTCTGGTCTGGGAAATAAACTAATATCCATTCTTGCAGGAGTCAGAGACAGGTGTACGTATAATAGAAATGTATCTACCAGCAGGCAAGGAAAAAGCTATCCATGTGCTAGCAGAACTGTTGGCACATTGCCAGGAGTATTGCTAGCCACCTGAGCAGAACAGCGAGGACAGGACCTGCTCGGTGCAGCACAGACATCTCCACCTGAGAGTGTAGCCCTGTCACCGTGGCAGAGGTGTCAGTGTGTTCCTGATGTTAGTCACTGAACAGCAGCACTAAGATGACCTAGCAGGTCTGTGTGGGAATGATTTCTGAACCTCAGCTTCAGAGCATAAGAGTCCATGAGAGCTGCCTGCAGTGGCACATAGGGAGCTGCAACATATCTCTTTCCCTCCCGCTGGGAAAAACTTGTGCTTTAGGTCAGCTGCAGGGCTTTTCCCTAAGGGAACTGAAACCAAATCCTGGAGGACAATGTAGAATCAAGGACTCCCTGTTTGAAGATAGGTGTTTCCAAATACCTGCGGCACACCTGCCTGTGGCAAAACCAGGGAGTGATTTGGAAAAGAAGTTAGAAACCAGCATGACATCCCAGAGGTTATTAGTTCATTTTTTTGTTTATTACTGAAGCATGAAGTGTATTGCAGGTGTGCAGGGAGTACAGTGCTGTTGCTGCAAATCCCAAACTCCCTGACAAAAGAAAAACCTGAGCTGCGTGTAGTTAAACATGCTATGAAGGGTCATCAAGTACTGCCAAAAATTCATCATGAATGCTGCCTGTACATGACTTTTGTTGACTGCCATGTATCCAGTGTTGCTGAAGACTTCTGTGCACTTGTCCATCTTCTCAGAAATCTACTTTCCCTCCCACAGCAGCTCATGAAGAATTCAATAGAGAAGTTTACCTGTGATTACAGGCTGTGATTCAGGGTTCTGCATTTACCTTCCAACTCCGCTGCTGACTCTTCCTTTAGGTCCTGTATAACCCACTGACCTGGTTTTGAGTTGGAGAGAGTTAATTTTCTTCTTAGTTGGTGAGGTGCTGTGTTTTGTATTCAGTATGAGAATCATGTTAATAACACACTCATGTTTCAGTTGTTGCAAAGTAGTGCTTACCCTAAGTCAATGGCTTTCCAGTTTCCCATGCTCTGCCAGTGAAGAGGTGCCCAAGAAGTGGCCAACGCGTTGCTCCATACCACAGAATGTTATGCTTAGTATATAAACTAGGGAAAGTCAACTGCAAGAGGCTGACAGTGGAGCTGCTCAGGGTCGAGTTGGGCATCAGTGCATGGTGAGAAATTGTATTGTGTATCAGTTTTTTTCTTGAGTTTTATTCCTCTAGCTCATTCTCCTTTTCATTACTACTTTTATCCTTATTATTGTAATATTTTATTTGGTTTCAATTATTAAAGTGTTCTTATTTCAACCCATGAGTTTTACTGTCATTCCAATTCTCCTCCTGACTGGGGTGGAGGAGGGGAGTGAGCAAGTGGCTGCATGGTACTTAGTTACTGGCTGGGGTTAAATAACAACACACAGGGTCACTGAGCCTTGCTATGAAGTAGGAATAACAAGAATATCCTTTCACCATCTCTGTTTTAACTTATGCTTATTTATACAGTAGGATTTTTTTTTTTGTCAGGCCAGGCAGCTCATTATGGGGAAGAGGAAGGGAGAGAAGGGGAGCAGGGAGCCCACTGGTGTAGCACCACCCAATGCAACTTCTGCACAACTCAGCGGAGAGAATCCAGGCATGAAAATCTGCCTAGACTGCAACAAAGCTACCCAGAGCAGGATCTCCCTCTTCCAAGGGAGTACATGGCTTTCAGCAAAGATTTCAGCACATGGTGAGGTGTGTGATCAGTCCCTGAGGGTAGTGCTGGCCAAGCCATGTTTGCTCGAGGGCTGCAGCTGGCGACTGAACTGCCAGCTGCATGTGGCATGTCAAGTGAAGCTGACCCAAGGCTTCAGTCCGTATAAGCAGTATTAGTTTTCCTACTTAATCTGATTTCAGGAAAATACACAGAGATACAGCACTTTCAAAATTAATGCTGCTTTGTTAAATGTCCATAAAAGAGATCAGTGGCCTTCAGTGTACTAAGGATGAGACAGACAGACACAACATGTATGTGTATGCCTCCTTTCCTTAGGAAAGCAGACTACAAGTTTTGCTCTTTCTTCTGGTATTCAAAAGATTCTTCCAATCGTTGATCCCAGTTCTGTTTCCAGCTGCAACACTAGACAGTGAAACACTTCCACTTGGTTTTACTTGAATAAGTCTAAATTTTCACATCAGTAGTTGAGATCATGAACTTTTCCTTGCCATTTAGTGGTAAATATTTTCTCTATTTTACTGTGACCTTAAAACAAAATGAACATTTTAAGATACTTTGAATTGTGGCTTTACAGATGTTAAAGTATAATTATGGTTGCATTTTTGCTGCTTTCATCCTGTGGACAGGAGCAGAGGGAGCTATTTCAGTTATATAAAAATCTTTTACTTTAGATGCCACCTTTGGGTCAGGAGGACACCCATGGGCATTTGCAACACAGTCAACAGCAATGTGACTTTTATGATAATGCAATTATGTTTCTATTTGTGAATAAAAATAGCAATCTCCTGTTTGCTGAGATCAAATGTCAGATCTCAGGAGGGGTATTTTGCAGACCCCAATCTTCTCAGCTGTTACCTAAAAAAGGCATGAACTCTTATAGACACAAAGACTTCTACAAAGACCCAAAATAAACCCCTACCAGCAATACTGTATCCTTGGCAATGTGGTGTTTGGCTTAACACCACCACATTTTATTTTAAGATTGCAGGAAACCTTTTCACTAGGGAAATAAAAGGACTCGGTAATCAGAGCATCACAGATTTTCCTGCAATATAAGGTGTTTATTAAGTATCTGAAAGCTTTATCATCAGATTAGGTTTTGCCATGAAACTTCATGAAAATAAACTATTTGAAGACTTTTAGCTAAATGCTTTAAAACAAATTCCACAGTGATTTTAAAATAGACTTTGTACTAAAGGAAAATAAAAGGTGAGTTTTTCATCTGTATTTACCAGACAATACTAAAATGTTAATACAGCCTACTGAAAAATAGTTCTAACCTTTAATAATTGGTCAAGATATATGAAACCATACTGAAAAGTATTGCAATTTTGAAAGCTGAAGCATTAAAAATTACTGATAGGTCTTGAACCACTTCCTCCTTATATTCAAGGCCTCCACTGTGCCCAGTGAATATTGAAATATGCTGCATTCAAGCACAACAATGTTGCATCTGAGCTGACAGTTTGTCAATCACTAGGTACATCAAAGAGAAACTTTGAGAGTTTTTAGACAAAACAAAAAATATTACATGAATTCATGGTGATCAAAATTTTTCCTAGATAAGCCATGCACTGCTTCTGACCCCTTTGCTAAGGTCCTTCAGTGAGGTATGGGAATGGGAGTATTGTTTGTATTAGATGACAGATTCATGTCCCTGACATCTCTGAGAAATCAGGATGATTTCTTGTTTACAGTCCTTTAAAGACAGTATTTGTCTCCTCAGTCTCACTGTTTCTCAGGACCTCATTGAAACAATACATATTTAAAATCAGTGATAAAACAGGGAAAAGACAAACACTGTCTTATGTCCAGTTCAATCCATATGCAAGATCACTAAGTGCTATGCTGGGCAGGAACATGGATGGGCTGAGGATATTGAAGTGAGTTCACATTCAGCCAGAGAGATGTATATAATCTGTTCCTGACAATCCTCCTCAAGATCTCTGCCTGCCAAAACACAGAAAGCTGATGGCTATGTCGTTGATGGCAAATATGTGTTATTCACAGAATCAGGGGTGCCTAGATTGCAAGTCCTCATTACTGAGAAACTTTCAGGGGCTGTGCCTTCATTAGCAAATGATTCAACACAGTATGAGTCAAGGGAATGAAGCAGCTGGTAATGGCTCTGCACATGTACATTGCTAGTTGTTCTGGCTTTTCCCTTCTGACTAGATTTTGTCCAGTTCCTTGGAAGAGTAGTTGCCTCCTTACGTGTAGTTTGAAGCTGTCCATGGTGCTGATCACTGACTGCTCTGAGCCATGGTGTCCCCCGAATGGCTGGAAGCCATTAGCAACCCCTAAGCAGAGATTCTAGGCCGGTGTCTACGGAATAAAGCTGCTGTGATTACACCAAAATGACACCAGTGTGCAGGAACCTGGGGGAATCTCTTCAAAAAAAGCCCTAAGGCCAAAAACAAAGGCCTCAGTGCAAAGAGAGCTACAGATAAACTTGGAAACCTTTATGTCATCTGGAATACATTTATTGGTAAGATCTTCAGGTGTTCTAGCTAAGTGAACAAAAAAATTTCATATCAAGGGTCTAATATAATTTTTTATTTCTTTGCAGTAGCAAATAGGTTTATTTTTAAGGTATTTTGACCTCGTGTAGTTAATTGATGTAATGGCTACGTATGACATATTTGTCAAACTATATGAAAGTAAAAATGACTTGGGTTTGTCCCTCAGAAGGTTTTTAAACTAAGGTGGTAAACTTCAGCTAGAGATATCACTAGGGAAAGAAAACCATTTTTTATATCAAATACATAAACACTGCATATTTTGCAGTGTTTTAACACAGGGTAGTGGCTAACAAAAACAATTACTTGTACAGATTTTCTTTTATCTCCTTAATGAATCAGTAACTCAGATTCTTTATTTAGAAAAAAAAAAGTAAGTTCCCTTCCCCTGCTGGTGCTACAAATTCTGACTCAGCAATATAAACTAGATTGAATGCAGCTATTTCCATTGATTTAACTCAATCTAGACTAATATTCTTGGATATTTCTTAGCTGAGCTAAAGCATTTTCATGAGGTGTAATTTAAGCTGATGTAAACCAAACAGACATTAGTGACATTTACTACTCACTCTGTCACAGTTAAATGAGTGCAAATTTCTCTAGCGCAACTCAGGATGTAAAGCTGTTGAACAGGAGTTATAGGTGAACTCATTATTAAAAAGAATAAAAAAGAAAGAGAGAAAAAGAAGAGTGACTGATCCTTAATGTTGATGCTTCTTCCTAACAAGCTGAACAAGAAATGTTAACCTAAAGTCATGGCAAGTGAAGAGTTTGCATAGTCTCATAAAATTATACAAATAATTATAAACTTAAA
This sequence comes from Dendrocincla tyrannina, assembly GCA_035047865.1. Classification (NCBI taxonomy): domain Eukaryota; kingdom Metazoa; phylum Chordata; class Aves; order Passeriformes; family Dendrocolaptidae; genus Dendrocincla; species Dendrocincla tyrannina. Next base: position 79,619,056 of record JAWWMP010000116.1, on the reverse strand, counting down.
TTTACTCAACTCAGTCATATTTTACGTGCAGCCAAGTGACATGTAATCAAATCCAATATGTTGTTTGTTAACATGGTTTTAATAATTTACTGGAAATTTGTCTGTGAGTGTATTTCCAAGGTTTGATATCACAACACTGATCCTACCTTCTGGCTTATATATGTTTCCAAAAGTAATAATGATACTGCTAATTCTATTTTTTTTTTAACCCAGACCTAGTCATGTAAAGCTAAAGAAGACAGCACAGTAAAGAATTGCAAGCACTCTGAAATAGTTTCTATAAAAAGCTAAAACCAGACAGCCTACTTCTGCCAAAACCTTACTAAATCATCTTAAAGGTGACTGATAAAATTCTTCTATATATTTAGAATTGTTTCCCTGTTATCCATTTACATGAATTATTGGAGAATTTAAATTTCATCTTCTTTTTGATGTGAAGACAGAGCTTGATGTTTATGGGGTTTGATGATCAATAAGTAACCTCCTCCTAATCTTTCTTCATACACACTGTGCAGTATCCATCCTTGGAGATGCTCCAAACATGACTGGACATGGTCCTGGACAACCTGTGGTAGTTGACCTTGCTTGGGCTGGGTATTGAACTAAACAGTCTCCAGAAATTACTTCCAAACTTTTTTTTTTTTTCATTTTCTATACTTCAGTTCTGTTTATTATGAGTTCTTACAAGTCTGTTCAACGTTTGAGGCTGCTGACCTCTAACTCATAAACCAAACAGTAATTAATTTCCTTTATGTAATTAATTTCCCTTATGACAAAAAAAATACCTCTTTATTCAGTGTGTCCTTTTTGCTTCCTCTCTTCTGATACTGCCAATCAGCAGCTTTAAGTAGAATATTTTCAAAATAGATTTCATTTGGAATGTTTCCTCCAGGCAAAGAGTCATTTCAGAAGGAGAGGTAGGTTAATTTTCTTGTGCTGATCTCTAGTAAGACCAGCTATGGAGAGGGTGGTAGAAAATGCAAGTAAAAAAAAAAGGGGGTGCTATGGACAGCAGATACTTGCTTTTTGGAGAAGTTGAGATTTTTGGTTTTATTTTTGTTTTCATGCTCGTTTGGGCTGAAACCTCAAATTTCAGAACTGAGAAAAATATGAAAGGAAATTTTTTGAAGGTAAATCAAAATATTTCGTTTCAGTTTTGTTCTCTGAATTATGACAGTATATGTAGCATGCAGTTAACTGTATTTTAAAAGGAAGATAAAAAAATAAAACTTAAAGCAAAAGGAAGGAAAGACATACTCAAAATTCTGCAAATACTGGAATACTCTGATTTCACAATGTTGAACATTTTCCCTTTTCCATCCTTCAAACCAAATTTTAAAAAAAAAATTTCACGTTGTTACAAAGTACTTTCAAGTCACCTAGGTTTGTGTTTTGCAATAGATGTGTTTTCTGACCACATCTAAGATCCATTGTGGATGGAGAACTTGGTAGACATGGGTTTCAGGACTATCTTGGCTGCATTTTCACTATATGACTTGGTACATTGTCTCACTCCTGGTACCTGCTTCCCTTTTCATAAAATATAGATAACATAGAACAACTGCCTCTCTAAAGGAATCTCTTGTGCCTTGGGATGGAAACCCCCTTATGTAAGAGGTGGGTGTAAGAGACTGAAATGGTTTATGGCTTAAACATTGCTAAGGTCACCAAAGCCCACTCCCTGCCTCAGTATGACTCCTGAATTTCAGGGAATTGGACTGTGAATTAAGCCTCCTGGTGCAAACTTGAGATAAGATAAAAGTGGTACTATTGTCTAATCATCTCAGGTTTAAGGACAAGTAAACAACTCTGGGAGGAGGTCGTAGCCCACAGACTCATTTGTGTGCTCTCCCCATCCCAGGAGAGATTGGGCTGTTAATGCTGATGACTCAAACAATCAGCAGGGTGCTTTGATAACAATGTGCAGAGTGGCCACTCAGGTGCAGAAGATGTGCACACCCAATACCTCAGGCTGGGAGTTAAACAAGACCAGAAAAGAAGCAAATCCTGGGAGGTGGTGCAGTGTTTTCCCACTGGGGAAGCACTGAGACATTCACGTGTGGCCTGGAGGTATTCATCTCTGCTGATGCGCCACAATGGGCTCACCTGCACTGATGTAATAGGGAAATATAACGTCTTAGAAGGTGTCAAAGGCTCATAATATGATCAGTGAGTCAGTATTACATCAACCATTGTAAAACTCCTCATCCCAAGGGAGGTACCTGGGGTGTTCCTACCTAGCCTAAGCATAACAAAAACCCCCATGGACTTCCCCCAAGTGACATGGGTTTTTTCACTCACCACCTTGGGACTCTCTCCACCTCCAACAGATCAAGACCATCATTTTCACAGCACTGCGACGATCACTTCATCCAGCAGACATTGAAATTGCAACTACCAAGTTTTATCACTGGATCCAACAGATGGTGACTATATATCTTTTTACTTTTATCCTTTCTGTAATAAGCTGTTAGTGACAATTTTGCTAAAGACAAACCCTTATGAGGCCACATCAGCTTTGGCAGAAACAAACACCTGCAGATATCCGGGTAGCGAGAGAGGGGGAGAAGAAGAAGTTTGGCATAGACAAATTTTCTATTCTTGTAAAGTCCTTTGGTGTGCTTGCTCTATAGTT
>JAWWMP010000116.1:79589122-79616321 GCA_035047865.1 Dendrocincla tyrannina | reverse complement strand
ACCCTGGCCGCCCAGCGCTGCCTTTGCTCACTAATAAATATTGTTAACTGCATATTGGCCTCTGCAGTTTATTACACTTTCTTTCTCTTTCTTTTCCTTACACTTTTTGTAAAATGTAGTAGCTTTTATAATGCTACATTACTATAGATGATGACAACTGAAATGGCTACATGCCTGTTTTCTTTTGCAACCAGATTGTTCTAAATTCTAAGAACTCCACCTTCAACTTCTAATAGAGATCAGCCAGTGTTTTCAAAAGGAGCTACCTGAAGTTACATGTCTTTCAAATCTGTGCATATACACTGCTTCAAGAAAAGGTTTTCCCATTGACATCAGTGAGTGCAGCTGAAAGTTAAACTATTTATATATATGATTTAACTAGTCATTACTTTATAATTGACAAAAACCCAATTGTAATTAGTTAATATGTGAGAATTTTGTTATGAGATTTCAGGCTAAGCTATCTCATAGCATTCCTTACACTTGAAATAAATGGAAATAATTACATATGCTTTTACAGAATATTTATATGGAAAAAGCTGAGTGAGTAAGGATGCAGGTCCCTCTTTTGCATCTAAAATAATCTAAATTTGGGGGCTTTTTGGCCCTAGTTGTATGACAGGAGGTGAGTTTGCTATGTGACAGAGTTCAAAGGTTTGGAGGTGTCTGGGGGGGCAAAATACAGTAGAAGAGGCCACAGTGCTTCTACATCAAGTCCTGCACAGTAGGAAAAAAACCCCTCTCTTATTTCTATTAATAATAATTAGAGAATTGCTTATTCTCCATCCTGATGACAAGTACACCAGCACCAGAGCATAAGCAGTGCCCTCTCTAGCAGCAGAACACAGTAAATTCTTGGGGAAAGATAATAGAGCAAGGTGAGTGTACTGGCACCTTCTCCTAGGAGTTTCTGAGAGGAATATGAACTAATAGAGCTAATAGTGTAGAGATGGTTTAAAATAACGATTCTTTTTTTTCATGAACTCATTTCTACTTGTTACCTTTTCAACTATGACAATGGCATAATTACACACCATGTGAAAAAAGTACACCTTCTGTTGAAACCTGTTGAAATCAATTTGCTGGATGTGTCTGTGTTCTTGTATTAGTGTAAACCAATAAATTATTCCTGATCATTTTACCCGTGCTATTGTTGACTTGCCTAATTTTTGAATTCCCAGTCAGATAGGGCTAGGAAACTTCTGGGTGCAGTTGAGTAACAATGACCATAAGAAGGAGAGAAGGACAAAACTGTGGGCAAACAGCTCTGGAGAGTCATATTTGTCTTTTTTATCTCCCATCATCCTTCTTTGCCAAAACAGAGACACCTCATCTATCAAGCATGACTGCCATTGCCCAGCCAGAGAGCAGAAACAGGACTATGCAGTTTAAGCTGCTTTTACTCTTGCTAATTTAAAATGCCAAAAGAAGAAAATATTCAACCACTGTTCTAAATTTATTTCCGTAATGTATTTGGATAATTAGAAATTGCATTAGTGAATTAAAAAAAAAAAAAAAAAAGAAATCCAAATGGTCATTATTTATCTCCAGTTAGTCAAAGACAATCCTTTCTCACAATAATGCTTGAAGTTTTCAAATGATACTTTCATTCTTATACCGAGCAATATTCAATTTGAGTTTCTGGACATATATATATTTTCATTTCAGAATGTCAACATTTAATTTGAAGTTTTAGCAGTTTTTCCTATTTTAGTGTTATTCTTTGTCCCATAGTGATGCACTATTTATGGTATGGGTGAAGCAGAGTATGATTTGAGAGACACTACAGTTTCATTTACATCTAGTGTTAAGGATAGATTGTTAAGGGCAGTTATTGTAGCATATTAATTTAAAAAATTGTATCCCCTTTTCATAACTGTATTGTATTGGAAATAATCCTACATTTGTCAATTTAAGAAAGTGTACAAGTTAAGGAATGGTCTTTCATTAGAACACCAGGCAGTGGTGGGCTTTGACACCAAGTAATGACTCTTGCTTTTCTCAAGTAGTTATTTTTATCTTTTGATATATCTTCCCCTTTTTTTTTTTTGTGCTACTTTAAAGTAACAGATGTTTTATTCCTTTGTATCAAGAGTAATCTTTGCCTTCTCTGCTAATTTACCAACTTCTTTTGAAACCAATTTTCTTTCTTCTGATATTACTTAGTATTACTCTGTTTTTCAGCAACCCTAATTAGAACTGCATATTTGTTTTGCAGGCAAGTTCAAGCATAGAACGTCAATACTCAAAACATAGTCATTTTCAAGTGTAAAGTTAAGGATTTCTCTAGAATTTTGATTTATATATTTACAATACAATCCAAACAGTTTGCTTCAGCTGTCCTGCAATTCTATAAATATAAATATGCAATTGTTTCAGTGTGCACTAGTGGACAAATTCTTGCTGACACTATATTGAGTGTAAAGAATGTGCAAGGCACTCAAATCCATCTGAAGGGTTCTTTATGCTTTCCTTTGCTATGTGCTATTGATAGCACAACTGGGCAGAATTTGATTTTAATGATATGTGAAATCACTCTCCCTCTCAAGTCAAACGCATCTTCTAAGGGCAGTCATTTGCAACAACTAGCACAGCTGGACTTCTGCCCAGCCACAGTCCCATGCTGGTTCCTCTCACTGATCACAGTCAAAGACACCTACAAGTGAGGTCCAGCTCACTTACCTAGAAGTGAGATATCTAGTTCAGTCTAGTATCTAGATCCCCACTGTACTGTAAGATGAGAGAGAGAGAGAGAAAGGTTCCTGTGGCAAGAATCTGTGTTTGTCTTAGACACCAGTTTTCAATGGTGATAAACCCCAGACTGGAACCGATGCAAGCAATGTACCTAACGTTCAGAGGCAGAAGTTGTCAGACACAACTCTGACCTTGTTTTTAAAAACCTACTATGGACTACATTAACATTGTGTCCAAGTATTCATACATAGTAATATATATGTTTGAGTCTATGGAGCTGCCTCCTGTTCTTTTCCCAAAAAACTCAGAACAAGGACTTGGCATAAATACAGTCTACATGTTTCAAACATATAAGGAAGACACCTCCTTCTTCTGAGGTTTAAGTTATAAGTCCACTTTCCATAGTACTCCAGATACAGAGAAACATACACAAACCCACTCTGTGTTTTAAGAAATGCTATTAGGATGGAAAACGTGCCATAAGCTCAGGAAAAGGTAGAAGAAACACATTTCAACTTTGCATTATTACCCAATGAGGCCACAAATGGGGAAAAAACCTCCCTGATTTGTAGGGATGAATTCATCTCACTTGTCTTTAGGGGCTGAATGTAGTTCAAGGTGCAGACACTAAATTTTCTTCTCCCCTCCACAGAGGTATCCAAAGGCTTGCTGGCAGCTAAGATCATGCAGCAGTCAGCAGCTCAGCTGGGAACTCTTAAATGAATGGAATTGAAAGACTGCCACATATACCTGCTAAAAATAACCACTTATAGGCACAGTTTTGGGAGCCTGTGACTTTTTGTTTTTTGTATTTATACCACTACTGTCAGTATTTGTTTCCAGTGTATTTACAGTTAAGGAAGGGAGTCTGGGCATCATCTTATATTTTTTGGCAGACAGAATTAGATAAAGGGTTCTTTGTCTTAGACTTTAAACATCTTGGTGGTAGGTAGATGAGTGATCTGTGATTCTATGTACTAGAACAGAAAGCAACATTAAGTGTGAAAACAGGAAAAGTCAGCAGAAAAAGGAAACAATTTTCTGGGTCATTCTATTTTAACTGCACTAATGCATTGCCTGTAATTTCTCTTCTCCTATGACAATTAAGACATAAAGAGGTATCTGAGGTATCTCTATTACATTGGATTTTGTTGCTAGTTACAGAGAAGAAAGCTTCCTTCCTGGAAGATGAGTACTTTTATTAGGGAAGACATGAAGCAGTTTCTTAGCAGGAAGGCACAGGTGGGCCATGAGCCCTGCACTACATTATTTGCAAGATAAACTTTCTTGTTTACATTTTTACTACTATAACCCAACCATGACTGTGGTCATGCATGCAGGTTTAATAAAAGTTAGCAATAACTTTTGTAACCAGAGGCCTGAAATGACAGCCTGTAACGAGATACCTTTATTTGTTTTCCATGAGTCATAGCATTTATGTGTGGTTTAATTTGTTCTTCTCTTTTTCAATCAAAAAAACCTTCCAGAAAGCAATCTTTTGCTAACATAGATTGTGAGATGAAAGAAGAGGACATTCTGCCTGATTACAATTTCCCTGGATCAGGAAAAATAAAGAAGTTGTTTGCATTAGGAGTGACAGCAGATGAGATTAATTTAATCATGAGATAAATCGTTCAAACTAAATACAACCTCAAGACACTCATTCTCTGAGGGAGCAAAACACAGAAGGCCTTAGGGAATAAATGTAGCTATTCTTTAAAACTGAATACCTTTTAGAAAGAGACCATAGGCACATTTTTGTGGCTATCATACTGAATCTTTTGCCTAAAGGCTTCATTTGCTTCACCTGAAGGTCGATTTTTAGTCAGACCCTTATCATCCTGCAGCTGGAACAAGCAGTAGGAGCAGCAGTGATGTGTATACGGTTTGGGACACAGCCCTGAAGGCAGTCAAATGTGAAATCCCACTGCCACCTTCTAGATTACGGAGCCAGCATGATACATGGAAGTCTCAGCCTAGCAATCACTGTTAACAACAAAGCTGAGCAAGATTTTGAACAATCTTAGCCAGCTCCATCTCTCCGTGCTGTGTGCTCACCTGCCTCAACACTGCTGGGATTGACATGCTGACTGGAGAAGCTTATGAACTGATATTCCCATTACTCCCGCTCTGGGCCTTTGTACAGGACACTAGGAGTGAAAGGTACCATTTGGGATATAAGATCCTTCACCATATAATGTAAAAGCAGAGAGATTTAAGTCAAAACAAATGCTTGTGATTTTTTTCATGAGCCTCTGAAGGACTCCAGCAAGTATACTAATCAACTGAAAGGGTTTCTTCATAAGGATATTTTTCAAACTCTTACTCAATGCCTTAACTTCTCTGTCTGTGGCTACTTAGTTATGACTCTGGTTCATCTGCCACGAGCTTTAACACAGATGTCCTTCAGGCTATATAAGAATTTCTTTGAACAACAAGTTTCTTTGACCTAGAACAAGAAAACCTAAACTTAAACGACTTTGACCTATCATGAAGTGAACGCATGTAGCAAAATTATCAGCAAACCCCTTATTGGGGCAAAATCAGGACATTAGCTTTGTTACTCAGAAGGTCAAAAGAAGTTGAAACTCAAATATGCCAAGGTCATATTCACAAACATTTCTCCATTTATGTTCTGCCTGAATCACGAATATCAGCTTCCAATGACTAAATAAATCATCTTCTGTTAATGGAAAAGTCTCTGCAATTTTAAAACCAATCTTTAAAATACTCTCAGATCTCTAAGTGCAAATACAGACAGAGCTGAAACTACTTGTGAAGGAAAATAAGGAAACTTGACTGCAATTAAGATGAAGCAGAACAGAGTCTGAAGTAAAACAGATACAAGCTGGACAGTTGTTGCATGACAATCCTACCTGCTTCTCCTGGTGTGCAGGCTGGCAGATGTCCCAGCCTGGCACCAAATTAAATTCAGAACGTGGCTGTGATGGGTCTATTCTCCCATGCAAGACACACACAGACAACAGTATTTTTTTGGCTCTTAGACTAGAAAGCACTGCCCTGTTGCCAGAAAATAGCTCTGTTTTGCTTACAGGATCAATCCAAGCAGCAAATTTCAGGCAGGTAGTACAGCTGCTGGAGGCTGGGAGAGCACCTATTGGATATCAGCAGGAATGTAGCCACTTGTCTCATGTGATCTGTACCTTCACGGAGTAAGCAGCATCCCTCCCCATTCTTATCATGCCAAAGGTGCTGTAGCTGCAGGTTGTGCTGATGGGGACTTTTTTTCTTTTTAATATAGAAATAGAATAAAACCACAGCTGATAAAGATCTCTCTAGTCTCCTACTAAATGACTCATGGTCAGACAGACAACCATTTATCACTGCAGAAATATCACCATGGGGTCCACTAGCCAAGATTGCATGCAAGCATTGCTGCTTTTCTCCAAAACAGTTGGAGTTCAGCTGTGGTCAAGTTGCGTGTATAGGCATAATGACTCTTAGCAACCTTCTGCTCAAACATCCTTGACTTAGTTTCCTCACCAAATCTGCACAGGAGGGCATTTAAGAGAGGTAACACTGCACTTACAAAACAGAACATAATCCCTTCCTATTTTGACTAATTTGATGACAGCCCAGCTATTACTGCAGTGTTTCAAAAATCTGTTTGCTTCCTTTGTGCAAAAGGGGAAAAAATGGAGAAAATAGGACAACTATAGCGAAAATCTTTCCCGACTTATTGGTGTATTGAAACAGTAAATAATACAATTATTTCAATTGAGTTTTATACTGAAAATCTGTTTTGGATGATTTGGTATAAACTTCTGATTGCTATTTTCTCAACCTAATGTAATTTGGCTAATTCTGTTTCAGCTGCATTTTAAATTTGATTGTGAATAGACAAGGTCAAAAGTCTGCTGATATTGCTACTGTTAAAAGTAATTTTGAAATACATTTTATTGACAGAAATTATTACCTTGTGACCTTTTTTTCAACTTAATTTTTTTCCTGTCTTTTTCTTTGAGAATATTTTAACCAAAACATTTAACAAAATCCCCAAATTAACCATCATTTCCCAGATAAGAGGTCTTGTGATAAACAAAATATTTTTAAAAGTGTTTGCAACAAGCTAGAAAGCATTACAAATTTTAATAAAATCTTGGGAAATGTAACAATAATTGTTCCATTTTGAAATCCAACAAAAAGGAAGTACACAGATAATTTCATGAAATAGCATATTTTTCAAGAGTTATTTGCATCAAATATTCTTTTCTATGGCATTTTATTAAGCATTGAGAAGTTCCTAACAGAAATCTTTATTGAAGTCAATTATTTTCTCTTGAAAAATGATCAGGAAATTAATTTTAAAAGGAAAATAACTTTTCTCTGCTTTCTCTGATGTCCTGCCTGAGGCAGTGAAGACCTATTTTCTTCCCATTCATGCCCAGAGATTTAAAACTGAGAATCTAAAATTTCTGAGTCTTCTAAAAAAGGCCAAGGATTTAAATCCACAGGAAAGGTTATAAATTACATTAGGCTCTTGTCTCCAGCTGCAGAAAGGGAGTTATGAGACCCCTCTTTGTGCATGGCCAACAGATGCAAATAGTCCATCATGGACTTGCCTGCAGGAAAACGGGACATTTCTTGTACCTCGTTCTTCAAATATATAGACACTTGAATTCCGACTGTTTGTATATTTGCAGACATTTTGTAGTCAATATTCTGTGCAGAACTGCCCTGACTAGTGAAAAAGAATTCTCTGTATAGTTTGTACTGAACAAATTCCCTTTGGATTTCTTTTCCAGCTTCAGTGTTGTGTCATTCAAGGAAGACAGAGGGATAGCTCCATTTCTGTCAGTTAAAACAAGCCCATTTCCTGAGGTGGGAATGTCTCAGTGTCCTGGGGAACATGTGACAAGTAGTGATGCAAGTGGATGCATTTAATGGTAATAAAGTTCTATATTCTGTGTAAAATTTCTTTTTCAATAGGACAAGAAGGCACAGTCTCGAGCTGCACCAGGGGAGATTTAGTTTAGACATTAGGAAAAAGTTCTTTCCAGAGAAAGTGATTGGACATCGGAATGGGCTGCCCAGGGAAGTGGTGGAGTCACTGGCTCTGGAGGTATTTAAGAACAGACTGGATGCAACACTTAGTGCCATGGCCTAGTAGGTGAAGCAGTTTTTTGTCAAAGGTTGGACATGACCTCAGAGGTATTTTCCAACCTAGTTGATTCTGTGATTCTCCTGCCAGTGGGCTCTGTGGTGACCTGTCATGAGGAGCCATCATTTCCTGTTGTTGTGGGGCCCATGGAAGAGGGTGAGCCCTACTTCATTAGTTATACTCACCATAGAACCTCATTTTTCCATAGACTTAAGATGACTTTGCCTATGCAGAAAGTCCAAGTCATTAATTGTGGGAGAACTGTGGGCTGAAGCATATGATTTTTCCTCCTACGATAGTTAAAGGAAATGATTCTTCAATCTGATGGAGTCCTAAATATATTGAATTGTTGCTGACTTTTTATTTATTACAAAAGAACAGTGAACACTTTTTCTTTAAAGTCAGACAAAAGAAACAAATTAAAACAAACATAAAAAAAAGATCCCCACCAAATTCAGCCTTTCTTCATTGATAGAGTGGTATAAAAATCTACTGTGGCTATTTTTGGTGCCAGAGACTCAGTTTCTAGTTTTAATGAGGGTGTATTTAATCCAAAGCCCAAGGACAGTTTCATCAAATAAAACAGGGCTATTTCTGCAAAAATGTGAACAGGTGACTGAATTCCAGAAGTCCAATTCCTATCAACTGTCAGGTTATGTTGTGGTTCTTGAATAAATCTTCATTACTAATTAGCATAGAGGAATAATTCCCTTCCAGAGGTTTGTTAAATTTGTACTTCACTGACTTCTTGCTTCATGAGTTCTGCCTGTGTGCTTGTATAGCAATATGTTACACACACTAAAATTAAAGAAGACAGAATGAAAATTCAGTACATTCTTTATTTGATTTATACTTTATTTGTGGAGCTTTAATTCAAAGATTTGTTAAAATTTTACAAAAGGACCCCAAAGAATGCAAGCCTGAGCAGCAAGACTAGAACCAGTCTTACTGGCTTGTACAGGTGAGAAGGAGACAAAGATTATTCTTAAATATTATTTCTTGAAACGTGTCCTTGAATGGCAGAATGAGAAGCGACAGAATCTGGAGTGGAGGAAGGAGCACATGCAGTGAAGAGACCAAACTTGTCAGTGTAGGTGATATGTGAGGCTGTGTGAGGCAATGGCCAGAGGAGCAGACCTGAGGTGAAGTACACCCTAGTGCATCAAATCCGTACGTTATGCACATGGTAATCAGTCCATCGAAGCTCAGCAGTTAATGCCACCTGAGACTGTGGCCCTTTCTATGTAACCAGGGACAGAGGACACTTTGCTATACCAATGCCCAGAGATTGCCTGTGCACAACACAGCAGCATCAGTTGAAGGAACTGCAGGGAGATTAAGCAGACCTAGCTGTGCTGACCTTTATCCTCAGTCTGTAGTACCCAAACTCGCCGTAAATGAACCTCACAGTGAGGTTCACAACTACTGTCATTGCCAGAGAAAAGTGGAGACACAACTCAGTGCTGCAGCGCTGTATCAGTGTACCTGGTTGTGAAGGGAGGTGTACCATGAGCCAGCACCTGGACTTTCTGGTATGCCATGCAAAGCTTCAGTCCTGAGAGGCCTGAAGGAAACTCATGGGGCTGCTTACTAATCCTCTGTTCCCTGTCATGGCATTTACAAACAAAAGTAAAATAAAACAGCCTACACCACTCTTTCTCTACCTGATCTCTGCCCAGATGCCCAGCCCCACTTTGCCATCAGTGGATTTCTCTCTGTGTGACTTGCTCTGCAGCATAAGTCCCTGCAGATTTTGGCCCTGTATCTTTGAACAAGGAGTTCAACAGCTGACAGCTGACGCAGATCTCTTTTACCTTAGGCAATTTTCCAGCCTCCACATTCTGGAGCACAGCTTTAAAGAAGAGACTGAAATGAACAAACAGTCTGTTCTTCTCATGTGTTCCTTGGAAGACGTGACTTTTGAATCCTACAGATTTAGGCCTGTCCTCTGTCAGTCCGATCAGCTGTAGAGCACCAGAACAGTGCTGGGACCACACCACAGCAAGGACAATATACAAACATGCAGCAATAGACCAGCATCCGTGTTTGTGGGGTACTTCTGGAGATGCTCCACCAAAGCCATTAGTGTTATGTCTGTCTTTTGCAATGAAAGAAATGACACAGCCTTGTACGTATATCACATACACAGTGTTAAGGACACGTTTCTGCCAAGGACATTTGTCTAACTATAGCACTTGATGGAAGCTGCTGACAAAGCTGTGTGCCCCAAAGGTTGTATTTTTTGCCCCACAATTCATTGTTAGGCAGATCTCATCCATTTAAGGAGGTCAGCTGGAAGGACAAGCAATTGGGTCAAGGATGACTGGCTGGAGTAGGTTTTTTGGGTGTTATTTCATGCCCTGCACTTCCATTCCATCTCTAATCGTGAACAGTGGGTACAGAGGGTACTTTCATATGAGACCAGTAACTTATGAGGAAAAGCCATAAATTGGATCACTAAATGAAATTTTAAGGCCTGATTGTGAATTAAAACAGGACTGACATTTAAAAATTTTTTGAAGCAGTGGTTCAGTTTTTGTCACTGCTCTGCTACAGGGCTGTACAGATATTTGTGGGAGCCACAAAAAAGGAAACGAGGGCAGGCTGCACCAGAACATTTTAGAAGCCATTAATAAGATTTTATGTTGTTACTCTGAAGGGCATTTTCTGCTGTTCTCAGCACAATATTGTGACTGGCCTTCCTGAGATGGAAAAAATGATGTATTCTTACTTCATCCTAAATAACTGCAGCCAGCATGAGAACAAATCCTGGGGAGGACAAGATGATTTGCAGTTTCTGTACATGTGAGGAAACTCTAATGCAAGACCCACAGAAGAGCCCAAATGCCACCTAGCTTCAAAATGTCACCTGGCTTCAGAATAGCCGCAGCCAATCTTTTTGCAGCACCCCAGAACAGAGGGACAAGCTGACCTTGAGCTTGCTCGGCGATGGCTCTCACCCCTGAATGGCAGCTGAGGCAAACAGGAGGGCTCCTCCCCCGGCAAAGATTAAAAGGAAGTGGCAGCTATTGCCTTTGACAATGGCAACCCAGTCTCAAGGACTTGGCCCCAGGCTCAAGCGAGGCAGAAGTCACATTGTTTTCTGCCTGTGCCTCCTGGGTGCAGCAGTTCCCCAGAGTGGTCCATTTCAAAATGAAAGAAATAGTTTCTGTTTAAAGGAGCAGGGACAACAAAAAAATTATTCCATCCAGCAGAGAAAAAGGAACTATTTTCTTTCCTGGGAAATTCCTGTATTGGTGCATTTGCTCTAATCACATTTTCTTTAGTCCCAATGGGATAAAAGTACTACACACTGGCATGTCTCAAGAGAGACACTTACCTGAAAGATATTTTAAAGAACCATCATAAAATCATTTCATTTTGGACTTTATGATTAAGACATAACAGTGCCATGCTGAAATACCTGATATTCAAGTGGCTTGACACTGTGCTTCAGGTAATTCTGCAAGAGATGGTGTTTCCCTTTTGAGGGTTGTATATTCAGGGGTGCAGAAATTGGTCCTCTCCAGGACACTGGAGTGCCAGAGGTGGGATAACCTCTTTGCAGCTCCAATGTATGTCTCCTAGTAGTTACCACACTGCTCCGTCAGAGAATGGCTATATCTATTGTGGGACTTAGGGCTCTTTTAATAAGCAGAGCTCTGAAAGGGCAGCTCCCATGAGGCAGTGCACCAAAACAGAGAAATTCATTATATAGTGTTACACAGAATCATAGAATCATGACTTAAAATAATATGTTCTAGTCAGACAATGCATATTGATTGCTAAATAGAATATTTTATTCTGGAAAGAAAAGCATAATTTGAATAAAATAATTCTTGAACATTTTTTTTCTTGTTTTCCTATTCACTCTGCTTTCCACATGCATGTATATGTGTGTCTCTATGTATGCAGACAACACTGCAACAAGAATCTACCCTGTACACATCATGGATTTCTCTTCTTAATGCAGGCACTGCTGCTAGTTCTTGAACTTTGTCCATCTGCTCGAGCCTAAGGGGCAGCAATATTAAATTAATCATAGTCTGACATTTCTTTGATAACTGACATTTACACAAACAAGTCCTACATGCACATGTGCACATTAGGAAATTAAAGTGTAAAGTAAATAATATTATCATTGTGTGTTTCTTCTCAAAAACATATTGCAAGTCATTATCTCTTCCTCTAATGACTGAAATTCTGTGTGCAAAACCAAGTAATTTAATTTACATATCTGAATGCATGCCATTTTGTTGTTGTTGCAGGGCCTGTACCAAATGTCTTGTGAATTAAATCATTTCATCGTTGAGAGTCAGCGGAGCTGCTGGCGGATAACTCTTCTTGACACATTGCGTGAGAGAACAGGCATGCACCAGAAAGTTCTGCTCCTTCTGTCCCTTGGGAGCACTCCTGGTGAATTTGGGGGAAGGCTTCTGCCGCTGTGCAGCTCTCCTCTTCCTCCAAAAGAAAACCCTACCCCATACTGGGATCCATTACAGATCTCATTGCATTCCCACCCAAGCTAATGGTGTTTTTTCTGTCTTTGGTGATGAGACCAAGATTAAGGCCACAATAACTGAATGAATTTCAACTGCTTGTCTTTGAATTTGCAAGGCGCTGAAAAGTCCTGTTCTCCTGTCCATTGACAGCTGGTATAAGGCTCTTGGGTTGGTAGCTACCTCAAAGCCTCTTGTATTCAAAGAGACAATATGAGTTGAATGAAGTAAATGGAGTTGAATGAAGTAATAAACAGGAGGGTCAAGGGCACACACTTCTCAGTTGATTCAGGCATGACTGAGGATATCCACATGGGATGCCCCTGATGTGGAGGCAAGTCTGACAGGTTAGTTCCTTTAAATACCAGTATCCACAAAATGCCCAGTTATGCACTGGGAGAGCAACTGGGCATTTTTCATAGTTTTCCTACTCCGTGATTTGATCAGAGGGAGTTTATTCTTTTTCTGCACATAACTGTGTTGGGGAATAAAGTTTTAAGTACATGGGGCAAAAAGTATTCAGTAAGCACTTTTTACACTTTATTCCATCAAAAACTCCAGCAGTAAAGGAAGAGGTGTTTTGTTTTCCCAGCTCAAACACACAATGTGAGATCAGAAAAGATTGTATTGTCAAATGTCCATACTATTAAGCATCATAAAGGTGGGAATTGAGCTCTTCAGCAATGAATTTTTTAGTCTGGCCTGACAGTCTCCAAGGAATCCCTCACTGGAGGATTTGTCTGTGGTTTCTTTCTGCATAAAGGAAGAAAGAATTTTTCTCTCTGTGCTGCAGGTTGCAATCCCTTCACTACCAACTGATAAATGGTCTCAGATTTTATTATATTTTCTTCTTGTTTTGTTCCTATTATCTCTGCCACCTGTGATTTCTCCAGTCTTTATAGAACCTTATTTCCTCCAGATTTAATTCCAGCTGAGGAAAGTATACACTTATCTTTTCATCACCTGAGCCCATTAATCTCTCCTGGAACAGGAGTTCTTGCTGAAACACAAGCACAGACACAGGCTGGGCAGAGAATGGGTTGAGAGAATCCCAGAGGAGCTCTCAGTTCCCCAACATAAGAAGGACATCAACCTGCTGGAGTGGGTCCCGAGGAGGGCCACAAAGAGGATCAGAGGGCTGGAGCACCTCTTCTGTGAAGACAGTCTGAGAGAGCTGGGGTGGTTCAGTGTGGAGAAGAGAAGGCTCTGGGGTTACCTTATAGCAATTTCCACTACATCAAGGGGAGCCTACAAGAAGTCTGAAGAGGTACTTTTTACAAGGGCGTGTAGCGATAGGACAGTGGGTAATGGCTTTAAACTGAAACTCTCAGGTTTCCAACAGCACATTCAGACATGGTATCTCCTTTGCTAACAATGTCAACAGAGCTGCCTCTGCTTAATGTTATAAGGAAGCGGATTCAGCTGAGATGCCTTAACATTATTTGATGTGCTTTCAGATACCCTTGCAATCATTCTTTAACAGCTCCTCACAGTGTGAACAGGAATAGCTTCTGCAACCCTGTTCAGTAGCATCAAATGCTCTGTTTTTTCTGGCATTTGAGGCATGCAACTAGCTGATGATTTTCCTGGCCAGTATCTGTACGATATTCTTTATTGCCAGATTTGTGGCTTCTGTGTCATTTGGACTGACATTTGTATATTGAATATTGTCTTCATTTTCAGCATGGAATTTTGATTTACTCTACTTATTGTGTAAGTCCAGATACATTGTTTCACATTTTTAAACAAACAAGAATAATATCATGAAAAAGATGTATTTTTCTCCTTATTCTTGCATTCACAGCTATTGTCTTGAGGCTTTACTCATAGCTAAATCTCTCTTTTTTCCTTTGGGTACAAAATATCGTTCTTCCTGGGTAGACAAGGTGAATAATACGCTCTTGCTTGGGAAGAAATTCCACACCAGAAGTGGATTACTCCAAAAGCAGAAAAGCTTCCTGCAGATGTTATGCTTGTTTTGAACACAACAGCGGGAAGAAAGTGGGCCCTGACATCACAAGGTGTGGCAAGGATTGTAGAGTCAGTGTTTTCCTCTAGTGATATAAGATTGTACTTGCCTAAACTATGCTAGAAGTAGCTCTTAACCGTGGAAACTCTGACAGCTCTCTGCATGGTGCAAGAGATTAAATCAAAGCCAAGCGCAGAACAAAAACATCTGCTTATTCATTAGTCTAGTCTTACAGAAGTGATCCTAATGTGTACTCCTGGGAGAGAATAGTCTCATTACACAATCAAGCCTGAGAACTTCCAGTAACCAGAAAGCCTTGATTCCCTCAGAGCTTTTTGTTTTACCACTTCTTCTCCTACTGTGCTCATTAAACATAAAGGAAAAAAAATATATGAAGAAACTAATAAGTAGGATCCTTTCTTTTAGCTGGCCATCTGGTTCAGGTGGGTAATTATCTTCTGACATCTGTTCAGTGATACGCACAGTGTGGTAGTATTTAAGTTTGTGATCTTAAGCCATTTTCCAGTGGACATAAATATGTGAAGTTGCAACAATGTTCTGGGGATCTGCAGGGTCTCCTCTGGGAAGCACCCAGTACATTTGAATTCTAATACTGCTAAATGCTAACCAACACAGCAAATCTGTTTACTGGCAGTTCAGCTTGTTGAAAGATGTGCTCTCTTCACCTCTAACCTTGAAAGTGCACAGGGAGGATGTTAAAAGGAAAGATTTCTCCATTTTTATCTCCAGCCTATTTTCTGCAACACTGTACGTGCCCCTCCAGGAGCCCACAAGGCTTTCATGTCTTTTCCCAAGAAGTCTGGCAAAAAAATGTGCAAAAACATGTTAGTATCTGCTTGATTTTTCCAACCTAACACAATCAAACACACATCAATTGCAAAATTGCAATGCTGACCCCCATATAGTCTCCTGTTAACTCACCATCCCCTGTCACCGTCAGGTGTTCAGTCCATTTTAAAAAGGCTCTTTCTCTGTCATGGGTTTTATGATTAAATGCTCTCTGCTGAAAATGCCAGGTTATTGAGTGTGAAACTGGGAATAGGAGAGGTTCTTTCTTTGATAAATAAAGCCATTTTAGAACATTTCAGAAAAAAGGTTTCAGACTGTTTTGTTTTAATAGTTTCTAATTTTTCTTCTAGTCCAAATTAACTTTCAAAATGCAGGTAGTCCATACTAAACAGAGGTAAGGATTATAAAAGGTAGAAATGAAACCTAGATTCTTTGAATGATCTAATCTGCAACTGATTTCATATACCCATTTCATCCCATTTTACAGCAGTTCAATAAGGAGCTGCATGAGCAATTTCTGCTCAGCAATTTGCAATGTGTTTCTGAAGTTATATAGCCTCTGCCTGGGTGCTGTTCTCTGAGACTATTTTCCATAAATCCTCTCTAGGAATGTATTTCGTGACAAGCAAAGCCTTCACTTTTGACCAGCCCTGTCAGCACATCTGGGATAACTTTTCCCTGGAAAGCAGACAAAATATCACCATCTCTTTCTTAGGTGCTTGCCTAAAACTGGCTGCAGGGTTGGGAGTGACAAAGTCTTGCAGCGTATGGAGCTCCTACCCAAAACCAGCACCTCCACAGCCTGTCTGATCACACTGTAACCCAGTAGCAGGCAGCCCTCATAATACTGTGTATACTTTCAGATAAATCTCTCTCCTGTCTCACACAAAAACCAATAACTGTATCTTGGGGCCACAGGGGTAGGACATGCAGCACAGAGGAGCCACAGGCAAATGCTGGGGATGTGGATGCAGCCTGTCTGCCTGAGTGTGGGGAACAGTCACTGAGCCATGGAGTGGCTGAAGCTGACAGGCACATCTGGTCCATTTCTCTCTCCAGCAGGGTCAGCTAGACCTGGTTGCCCAAAACTATATCCAGGTGGATTTTGAGTGTCATCAAGGACAGAAGGTGCACAGTCTCTACAGATAACTTGTGCTAGTGCATGGTCAACCTCACAGTAACAACATTTTTTCATTTTTGTTTTAGTTTGTGCCCATTGCCTCTAGTCATGTCACTGTGCACCACTGAAAATATCCTGGCTCCCCCTTCTCATTCCTTCCAGTCAGGTATTTATACACATTGGTAAGATTACTCTGACTCAGATCAGGGCTATCTTTGTCCCACAGTTTCCAGGCTCTGATCAACCTTCCCTCAGTCCTTTATCCTGTGGCAAGACCTCTAAGAGATGAGTGCTGCTGCCAGGCTTTGGACAGTTGCAGAGGAATAATACACCCACTACCTGTATAACCGTATCATTATGTGCACAATACCAACTGAGGTCATATTCATGACCTAGATTAAAGATCAGTGAAGATTTTTAATCACTCTTCTTATATTATAATGCTTTTAAACAGCCCTTTTTTATCATTCTTAGCAGGGTCTTATATGGGAATAGGAGAAGAAGGATTTGTCTTAGTGCATGTAAAAACAGATATTCACTTTGGTATCTTACTAGATACATACCCATTTCAATTGTTTTGAACTAAAAATTAAACATAAACATCTATGGGTTGGTGTTAGTGTAGAGAACAAGTTGATATTACTAGAGACAAAAACCAGAAGAACTGTTTAGAAACAATGCATGCTATTCTTACTCTAGGTATGATGAGACTCATATTTATAGAATCATAGAATAGCTTGGTTTGGAAGGGATCTTAAAGGTCATCTGGTTCCAACCCCCCTGCCATGGACAGGGACACCTTTCAATAGACCAGGATGCTCAGACCCCCATCCAACTTGGCCTTGAACACTCCCAGGGATGGGGCATGCACAGGTTCTCTGGCAATCCCCTAACTCCTACTCTCTGTGCACCAGGCATTAGGAAATATTTCAGAGTATAC
The DNA here is from genome assembly GCA_035047865.1 of Dendrocincla tyrannina. Classification (NCBI taxonomy): domain Eukaryota; kingdom Metazoa; phylum Chordata; class Aves; order Passeriformes; family Dendrocolaptidae; genus Dendrocincla; species Dendrocincla tyrannina. Next base: position 79,599,167 of record JAWWMP010000116.1, on the reverse strand, counting down.
TCCCTTCTCAACTTTTCTAACCTACTCAGCTCCTCACCAGTGCATTCACCTCATGAGGGAAGGAGGGAGAAGACAAATCATTGGGATCTAGGGTCCAGGTAAACCAGCTAAAACTTATGTACAACATTAGATATAGCACTGCAAAATAGTGTTTATTGAAAGAAAATTCAAGGCTTTTGCAAATGACTTTTGGCACAACTACTTTCTAGAATGATCTATGAAACAATTCAGCCTCCTTCTCTCCTTGAAGATTTTGTAAATGTGTATGTCATGGACAGAAGCTCTGTTTGTCTTTAACAATTTTGAGAGATTTATATACATCCAGTACCTCTTCTTTCATTAAGGTTTATGGAAATCCAATTATTTTCCCCAACAGAATAAAATCTATCACACCAAGTCTGCGTAACTCTTGACTTGGTTTACAGTGGCAGTTCATTTTTCAGAGCTGTGAACTCTTGCATTTTAAGGACAGTAATCAAGCCATCCTAATGTAATTTCTGTTGACATTCTACCTAAGGTCCATTTAAGCTTAGAGCCTGACTTTGTGATCTACCACTATTATAGTACAACATTTAGTACAAATTACTTATCTGAAAGCAAAAAACTACATTAGCACAACAGGCAGGTGTCTCAATTATACTTCAGCATATGTGCTTTAACTTTTACTGCAGAGGTTTTATAATCCAGTTATCCTCCTAAATGTATTCATAACAGAATCTACAGTTAATTATTTGCTAAGGTAACTTTGGCCCATTTTTACCATGTTATCACAGGTATCTAGTGTTTTTCAAATCAAGCTCACAAGGATTTAATGGTTCAAAACAGGTTGTATTCAATTAAACCAAATAGATGCTTAGGTAGTTGTTATTTTGTGCTATATGCAGTAAAACCAATATTTTTTTCTTCTCATACATCCCAGGGGTTTTTGCACTGATTTTCTTATTGCAGGTTGAGAAGGTATAGGTCATTTTCGAATGGCCAAACATAAACACATCTATTTTCATCACAGTAATAACCTGCTGTCTGAGCCTGGTTCAATGAACCATTTGCCAATTGTGAGATGATGCTCTTCTACCCCACTCTAATTGCAGGCAACTGTTCCAGCTGGACTGGCTGTCTTATATAGAAAAGATGACATTGTTAACAGGATACAGGTTCTTCCAACCATCTGTCTCTAATGTCAAGATTCTGGGCTATCTTTAGTATCTTCCTAGTGGCTGGGATTTTCAAAGGCAATGAAGATAAAATTTCTGTTCATGTTTCTTTGGACCTGCTGATCAAAGACAGACTTCTCTGGTAATTCTAACTTTTTTGCAGTGAAATCTATTTAATGACCTAATTATTCTCAATCTATGAAGCCTGCTGAGTACTATATTTCCAAAGAGACATGGAAAGGATGTAAAAGAGGAAATTGCGGACGGCAATAATTGTACCTCTGAACTCAGACCACTGGATATTGAACTCCTGATTTCCATCTCCAACGCGTGTACAGCAGTGTTTGCCTTGGATCCTTGTGCAAACCTAACAAGAGCCTCAGACCATCAGCTTTCACAACTTCAAAACCCTTAAGTCAGAAATCAAAATAAGAGGTGATTAACCTAAAAACAGAATTAAAACCAGGGAATAACACTGGGTATCCACCTTCTCCTTTCCTTCTTCTGCCCATTTTTGGTACATTTCACAATTTGAAAAGTCAATGTGCATTTCTTGCAAAAGATTACAGCTCCAGCTTTTCTGATGCTGCTTTGACTTCACCATTTATTGCCCTCTTCACACTCATGGTCCAATGGACACCTCGTGCCACCTTGCCCCATCTGCCAGCATCCCTGCAGATGTTCTCCTCTCCCTTTCCATGCTGGCAAAGTTCTGTGTGTGATGGCTGGAGCTGGGTCTCTTCTGACAGCCTCAGAAAAGCATTGCATTGGGCTGCAAATGCTTCCGCCATCTGTTGCAATGAACGCTACAGCCAAGCCAGTGTCACTGAGGGAGCATTGCAAGTGACTGCAATAAATGCTCTGGAGTTGATGCTCTTTCTCCTGAGAGAAATGCTTCTCTAACACCAGGCTGCATTTTTAACAGTGTCTGAGCACTGACCATACTTTACCAGAATTAACTTGAAATAGCTGTGATCTCCTGAAGCATGTTTGAGTCTTTCTTGAAGATAACAAATTTCATATCCCTAAAACACATGGATCAACCCTCACAATTATTTAGCCTTGCTGTAACAAAGAAAAACAGTTCAACTTTATTTCAAAGTGAAAACTTACCACAGCTGTGGAAAGAGTAGCAAATTCCTTATTTCTTTCAGGCTATTCCGCAACCACTTCAAAATGACCCTTATGTATCCAGAGGGCACTGCAAACAGGAGGGTCTTACTTCGTTGCTCCTAGAGGAGGCTTCCTCTGTCAGATCCTCATGCCGGGCTAACAAGGAGAGTCTTGGCCAAGAGGAAAGCATGGGAAATGGGGGATTATGGCAACTCCTTAATACCATAATCATGAGTCTTGAAGGAATGTACTATTTGCCAGTTTCTTTTGGATAAAGATAACTCACCAACTGGGATTTTTATTAGCATATTTAGTACATTGGCTCCTTCACTGGAGATAGAGAGGTGAATGCATTTAGCATGTTCTTGGCTGTTGTGTTTTTCTTTCTCTTTATAGTTGTCTCCCAGAACACTGGAATTAAGAACAAGAAATGGTTAAAATGCAAAGCTTCCAAAGCTGCACATAGTTCCAATTTCCCTGCAGACTCCAAATGAAGTCAGGAAGAGTTCAAAGGGACAACTGAGAGTAAATCTCTGATATAAGATGTAGTATGAAAGTTATATTGCTAACGGATTAATACTGTGTACAGGCCTAACAAGAATTTATATTCAATGTTTTCTGCTAGAGGAAACGCTTTATTGTGAAAGAGACAGTAACTAAAATAAAATAAAATGCAAAACAAATTAAAAGTATAGCAGCCTAAGTGATAGGTTTGTAAAACAGAGCTGTGTAGAAGCAGCAATACTAGGACTCACGAGTTGACAGCAGGGAGTGAGAAGCACTGGGGGTGAAAAAGGCCTGTGGAGTTGGGATGAGGAAGTGTATTGGACAAGGAGTGTGTGTATCAGTAAAGGAATTGCTTCGCAAGGAAAGAGAAGAAATCAAAGGAGACACGCTGAGGCTGACCAGAAGGGAACTGGTGGGCTAGCAGTTTGGATTAGGAGACATGGGACAGGATGCCACAAGGTGGGTGACAATGGGGACCTGACAAGGACTCGCACATATGATGCAAAGAGTCATGCAGGATGGGCTGGGCAAGGGCAAGCAGCTTTCTGTGGGCTGGTGTTGACATGAAAACTTCTCCCCAGGATGCTGGCTATTTGAGAGTTACTATCAGCCTTCCAGCAGAACTAGACTTGCACCCCTCTCCTTCCTTTATATGCTTTTTCTTTCAGTAGCTCTTAGTTTAAGACAGGATAAGATGACAACCTAAAAGGCTTGTTGCAGTTGTTAACACCAGTGCAGAACTCTGAATTCTGACCCCCAGAGAACATTTCATTCTTAGAAATTACTTTGGGGTTTTTTTGGTTGGTTTGTTTGTTTTTGTTTTTTTTAAATATGAAATATTAAAAGTGATAGTAGAGAAAAGAGTAGGACAAAAAAAGAAATGAACAAATAAAATACAGTTAACAGAAACATTTAGAAGACTCCAGAGATGCAGCAGGACACTTCAGAGGTTCAGTGAAAAATATGATCTCTGCCAAGGCAAGTGAGGGTGCAGAAATCAACGGCAAGAAAAAGAGAGCTCTATTTCTGAATAGCCAAGAGTCTGATTTGTTCAACAGCCTAAAAGTGGAGAAGCCAGTTTTGGTTTTGCACACCGGTTTTCAGAATTTGCTGTAGTAATTTGGAAAATATTGTACTCTTGTAAGGACGAGTTTCATATTGCTAAGATCAACTCAAATGACATTTTGAGGACTCTAATCACCTTCCTAAAGAAACATGTTTTCCAGCAAATGCTGTTTTACAGGCAGTGGTCATTTAAAGATGCGAGTGGCTAAAGAGTATTGGACTTCAGTCCACATACTTCTGAAACTTTGAGAACACTTTGAGGAGCCTGGGGCTGGGAGAGGGAATATTGAAGTCTTGTGCTCCTTTCAAGGCTGCATAACTGTTTCCCATGGCATTTTCTGAGTCTCTGGTATTGATTCCTGTAGCTGGTGAATGTGTGAGATATCTGAGAGCTGAAAGCTGTGCATAAGAAACAGCTCAATCATAGCCATCATGAAGGCTTAACAGAGGCCATTGTGTCTCAGTAAAAGCTGAAATTAAAAGAAGTTGGCATCACTGCAGAAATAAATAGTGAAAGGATAAAATGTTGTACTTACCTGTAGAAGCAGTTACTAAGATGTTGGGGTTTTTTTTATATATATCACCAAGCTATTTTCTTTCTGAACAAAAGAGAAACTTAAAGGCCTGATTATTTTTCAAAGGTATTGACACTGCAGGTGTGAGCACAATTTCTATCTCTGTGTGTACTTGTTTTCAAGAAAAGCACAATCTCACTGCTTTGGAAAGGAAATATGCTGCAATCAGATCATACCAACTCTTTTTAATCTTGTGCAATCAGCTGAAATAATGAACTTGTGATTATAAAAGTCAACCAGTTTGTGTCGTTATGCTACCTAGAACACTCTCTTCTAAAAAGCAAAAAAATAAATATTAAGTACTTTAAAACTATATCAATTTAGTATAATGTGGAAGGTTTTGGAGCAATTTATTAATTAAAATTGTTTTGAGATGGAAATCCTTCAGTTTATGTACAGTACTAAGCAACTCATTTCCAGGAGAAATGAGACTATCCTAGGGTGTTCCTTCCAGTCCTGAATAATGCCTTCTGCGTATTCACCTTTGAAAGGGAGATAAAAAATCCCAATAATTGTAACATTTGTATTTAACATTGTATCTGATCTCTGACACTGTGTATATCAGATGCCAAAATTAAAAACAAACAAGCAAACACACAAAGAAACCACAAGAACCACAAAAATCCCCCAAAAAACCGAACAAGGCTGATGGACACCTTTGGTCAGAAACAGGGTCCACTATTTGCCCTAATCAATCTTGTCAGAGTCACAGGCTGATTGGGTTGGAAGGGACCTTTTAACACCATCTAGTCCAACCCCCACTGCCATGGGAGGATACTTGGCCAAAAAATGGCCCTAAGGCAGAGTCTGATGAGAGGATTTCAGTTTTTCATTTGGTTCAGTTTGGTTTTGAGAGGGAGGAATTGAGAATAGATGAGAATTTCTTAAGAGTGAAAGATAATTTTCGTGAAAGTGTTTTTGCATAATAAAGTTCATTAGTCTGAGGAATTGTCAGAGAAAAAGCAGAAGAATCAGTTATGGAGTGAAAAAAGCAAACTAAGAAATGAGGAAATTGGTGGGAAGAATTTCTAGACAAAGTCAGTAGCTTTAAAGACAAAGACATGCCAAAGTTTGGCAGCTATTAAAGGAGATTATGTGAAAAGCAAAGTGGCAAGATGGACCACTGTAAAGGCAAAAATAGGTGAATTAGACCAATAGAATTTTCTTTAAGGACTTTAGTCTATTAAATAGATATTCTGAAAAATATGTGAAAAAATCAGCAGACTTTAAAGAGGATAAGGTTAAAAGAGAGGTGAAGACTGCAGGGAAATTAAGGGAACCAAGTAAAAGATGTGCTAGCTGGATTAACAGTAAGTCCAGATCTACCATCAAAAACAGAGAAAAAGCAAATTAATTCATGCAAAAATTCAGAGATAGTGCATGCTTTCTTGGCCTCAGCTTTGTGAAAAAAATGATTAATTGCAATAATTGAATTACTGACTTTCATCTAAGGCAGTGATAGAAAAACAGGAAAGAAAAGAAAAAGTTTTGACAAGAGATATATTCAAGCTGTCTGATGAAGAGGAGTGCAAGAGGGTAAACAACAGACTTACCTCTAAAAAGCAGAAAAAAATGAACCCACAAAATCACATACCCATCAGTTCAACTTCGATCCACTGAAAGAATGGATATAGAGGATAAGAGGGAATAAAAACAACCAGAACAGACTTGTAAATAATGCATCCCACCAAACCAGCCTACCTCTTTTCTTTGGCAGGGTAGCCAGCCTTGTGACAGAAGAGGGTTGGTATGATTCATTATGACTTTAGTGAGGCTCTTGGTACTATTTCATTTGAGGTTCTTATAGCTGCAGTAGACAAATATCCTGCAGATGCAATCATTAAAAGTGAACCCATAGCAATGTGATGAAGTCCTCTTCACAAGAGTTAATCAAGGATTCGTTGTCACTCTTCAAGGGCATTGAGGTGTAGTTGTATGGGGGTCAGAGTCATTAGCAGTTTCAAGATTGTGTTTAACAACTAAGATGGTGGAACAGAACACATGAACGTAAGACTTGAGAATGACACCAACCTGAGCAAAGAAAAACTGCAAGGAAGGACAGGAATATAAAGTGGTTTTCAGCAAGATGAAACTCAATAAAGCCCAAATGCTAAATTTAGGCAGACAACTTCCATATGTAATAGAATATATCTGGCTGAGTGCCAGTACTGCAGGAAGGATCCATACTTAACTATAGGATGAAATTATTGGGAAAAAACCCTGAAATTTTATTCAGGAATATATTTTAAAAAATTAGTAAGTTTGGATCACATTTATAACTGTAGAATTCTAAAGTGGAGGTCACTGCCTTCTTGGAGTCCTACATACTATATTATATCTGAAGGGTGATAACTAGTAGAATGATAGGGAAATGAGAAACAGTCTAAAACAGATCTCCAAGAAGGTGAAGAGATTTACAGAGCCAATTTATGTGGGAAAGAGGAAAAAAAATATGTTTTCTGAAAATTGGGAATACGAGCAAATGATTGAGAAAATAGTACACAATGATACAATCTGCTGAAAAGGAGAAAGTACTCTCAGGTGTTCTCCTTTCCAGCATGGCAGAAATCTGCTCACTGTTCAAAAAGAAGATTTAGGGTGGGTATTAGGAAAAACCTTTGAGCAGGATTGTGAGGAATTGGGCACAAGCTAACTAGAGAAGTTACAGAAAGTCCTGCTCTATAGTTTTGTAAGAATGTGCTAAAATATGGCTAGGGTAAATTCAATCCTGTCTCAAAGCAGACTGCGGTGAACCTAGGAATCTTCAGATGTCTGGCCTTTCTACAACTGCCTTTCCTTTCTGGTGCTTTCATCAGCCTCTCCCTCCAAACAATCTTCTGCAGTGTGTCTCTATCCCTACTGTTTTCTCCAGGCTTCCCATTTCATTGTCACCCATTGCTCTATGAAACCAAGAAAAAAATTGGTGCCTGTAGGCAAGAAAAATTATGGGAAGAGTTTCACACTGGCATGCCAGGTCTTGGACATATTCAATGCATGAAGTTATCCACACCACCTCCAGGCCTGAAAAGGGTTCAGGATCATCCCACATAGCAGCTGGATTGATGCAAATACATGAATATTTATGCACATTCAATATAGCTGCTCATCTTTGTTTCTTCTGAGCTATTGTAAGGTACCTTAATGATGCAGGTGGCAGGGAAAGTATGAACGGTGCGAGTCAAGGGGGAGAGGAAGCGCCTGCCTTTGCCATTCACCAGCCCTACGGGCTGCACAGGCTCAGAGCCTCCTGCACCTGCAGGCAGGATGCTCTTTGACAGAGAGGAAAGCACTGGAGTTAGAAAGAGTGGGAAAGCCTGAAACTTGTCTGTCAGTGCTGAAATTATGGACCCCGTATGAAAGTTTCAAATTTCAGTTAATTTGAAGCAACATTTTCTGCAGTCAGTTGTTTTCTTTTTTTAAATGGTATAAATAACTGCAAGAACATGTGTCCTTGAACACTCTAAGTACTAGTTGACAACACAGTTTAATGTGTTGTTTAGTATCACTACCCTACTTCCTCCTGGTGTTCATCTCACAGTATCAAAGTGTATGGGAAGACAGCCCATAGGTGTATTTTACAATTACCCCACTAGTGTAGTATCTCAGATTTTTGTACTCAAATACCTGTGTGTGTGCACATTCATTCCTAGAGGAAAATAGTTCTCTTGTGTTTAAAAAATGGTCCTAAGAAACTCAACAACAAAATGTTGTGGTGGCAACAATAAGGTTGTGCTGTGATAGTGTACGTCTTTTTGTGGTGTTTTTTAAAGAACAATTCAAACATTTAGCACCTGGAAAAAAAAAAACCCACAGCCTTAACCATTGTTATAAGACTAACTCAGCCACTATACTGTCCTAGTATATCCACAGCAGACATATTTATGCTTTCCATTGCACAAAGTTGAGCAGGATATACCTCTGTTTGCCTTACGTTGAACCTTCAGAAAAGTCTGCCTGTGCTAAACCGCATGCTAAATTATCTTGTGCCTATTACATCACACTCTATTTCCCACTGATAAGCCCATAAAGTACTTTCGAAACATTGTCACTGGTTATAGTTGACCTTAATGGGACAGGAAGGAAGCAGAGCAAAGGCAGTGTGGCTGTGCACTGCAGTGCTATAATTCTCAGTTTTTCAATATATATTTCTATATATGTGCTGCTGAGCTCAGTATTCTGAAAGGACAAGACTTATCCCTGGGCACAGACTAACTCAGAAAGGATTTATGAAAAAAATTAATTGCCTCTGAAATTATGGAAATTAAGTAGCATGGATCCAAAATGAATGCTTCCAGGGTCTGCACACTCTATGACGCACTGCAGCATTTCAGTGCTATGGCTAAGCTTCCAGTGTGCTTTATTTCTCAGGGATACGAGTGTCTCATCTGCAATCAGCTTTGTATTATAGGTATTACCTGCAGACAGATATGCTGATGTCAGATATATTGATGATACCGAGCTGAGTGGTGCGGTTGACATACATGAAGGATGGGATGCCATTCAGAGGGACCTGGACAAGCTGGAGAAGTCCACCCATGGGGATATAATGAGATATAATAAAAGCAAGTGTAAGATGCTGCACCTGGGTTGGAGCAACCTCCAGTATCAAAGCAGACCAGGGGATGAACAGATTGAGAGCAGCTCTGACAAGAAGCTCTGACTGGGGACGAGAGACTGGACATGACCCAGCAAAGTGTGCTTGCAGTCCAAAAAGCATTGTTGCATCTATCACCTCCTAAGGGCACAGGAACAGGCAATTCCCAAATGTCAGAAGTCAAGCAGATGAGGCAGAAGGCCAGCTTGGCTAATCAGGAATCTTCTCATGGAAATAAGGCAAAAAAGGAAGGTATGTGCCCAGCGGAAGCAAGGAAAAGTGACATGGGAAGAATTCAGAGATGCTGCTTGCTGCTGTAGGGAGAAAATTTGTGTGACCAAACCTCAGCTGGAGTTGAAATCACCAGAAATGTGTGGGACAAAGAAAAAGTGTTTTTCCAAATGTTTTCATGGCAATAGGCATATAGAAATATCATTGTCCCATTGCAGGATGGTCACCTCCCAAACAGGGACAGAGACAAGGCAGAGGTATTTAATGCTTTCCTTGCCTCCATCTTCAACATAGATGAGGGACCAAGAAGGCCTCAGTACCCTGAGAATGATCAACTCCCACTTGCCATTGCAACTGTGCAGGATCTCTAGATGGAGTGGGATCTCCAGCTACTCCAGCTGGATGCCTACAAATCTACAGGGCCTGATAGGATTCACCCAGAGTCCTCAGATTCCTGGCTGATGTCATAACAAAACATCTCTTGATAATTTTTGAGTAGTCTTGGGAATACAAGTCCCAGATGACTGGAGGATGGGAAATGTTGTTCTGTTTTCCAAGAAGGGCAAGAAGGAGGACTCTGGAAACTACAGGCATGTCAGTCTCACTTTGGTGCCTTTTAAAGTTATAGACAAGACTATTCTGGAAAGTTGAAAAACACCTGAAAGACAACACAGTCATTGGTCACAGCCAGCATGGCTTCATGAGAGGAAAGTCCTGTTTATCAAACCTGATTTCCTTGTATGACAAGGTAATCCACCTAGTAGATCAAGGGAAGTCAATTGATGTAATCTTTTTGGATTGCAGTA
>JAWWMP010000116.1:79573121-79589022 GCA_035047865.1 Dendrocincla tyrannina | reverse complement strand
AAACTGTCCTGCACAGCTGGATAAACACATCATGTGGTGGGTGAGCAATTGGCTCATGGGTCAAGCACAGAGGGTGATAGTGAATGGGGTGGTATCAAACTGGTGACTTGTCACTAGTGGGGTTCCACAGGATTCCATCTTGGGCCCTGTGCTCTTCAGCATCTTCATAAATGACTTGGACACAAAACTGGAAAGGATACTAAGGAATTTTGCAGATGACACAAAACTGGAAGGAGCTGTTGGCTCCCATGAAGGCAGGGAGGCCCTGCAGAGAGACCTCAACAAATCAGTAGTTGGTATTAAGTTCAACAAGGGGTAGTGCTGGATTCTGCACCTGGGATGGCACAAACCTGGATGTACATACAGACTGGGGAATGAGATGGTGCAAAGCAGTGCCATAGAAAGGGACCTGGGGGTCCTGCTGAATGGAAAGTTGGAAGTGTGTGAGCAGTGCCCTGGCAGCCAGGAGGGCCGACCATGTCCTGGGGGGCATCAGAAAAAACACTGCCAGTCGATCGAGGGAAGGGATTGTCCCGCTCTGCTCTGCACTGGGGCAGCCTCACTTTGAATATTATGTGCAGTTTTGGGTGCCGTAATATAGGAAAGATATTCAGCTATTAGAGAGCGTCCAACTGAGAGCCAGGAAGATGGTGAAGGGCCTTGAGGGAAAGCCACATGAGGAGTGGCTGAGGTCACTTGGTCTGTTCAGCCTGGAGAAGAGACTGAGTGGAGACCTCATTGAAGTTACAATTTCCTTGTGAGGGGAAGAGGAGGGGCAGGCACTGATCTCTTCTCTGTGGTGACCCGTGACAGGACCTGAGGGAATGGCGTAAAGTTGTGTCAGGGGAGGTTTAGGTTGGATTTTAGAAAAAGGTTCTTCACCCAGAGGGTGGTTGGACACTGAAACAGGTTCCCCAGGGAAGTAATCACAGCACCAAGCCTGCCAGAATACAAGAAGCATTTGGATGTTAGCCTCAGGCACATGGTGTGACTCTTGTGGATGGACCTGTGCAGGGTCAGGAGTTGGAGTCAATGATCCTTGTGGGTCCCTTCCAACTTGACATATTCTGTGATTCTGTGAAAAAGAGTGTAGACAGTAGGTTGAGGGAGGTGATTCCAACCCTCTACTCTGCTCTGGTGAGATTCCACCTGGAATACTGTGTCCAGCTCTGAGGTCCCAGCACAAGAAGGGCACTGACCTGTTGGAGCAAGTCCAGAGGAGGGCCACCAAGCTGATCACAGGGATGCAGCATCTCTCCTATGAGGAAAGGCTGAGAGAATTTGGTTTGTTCACCCTGTAAAAGAGAAGGTCTAGGGATGACCTAATTGTGGTCTTCCAGTACCTGAAGGGAGCCTACAAGAAAGGTGGAGTGGGACTTTTTAGAGGAACATGTTGTGACAGGACAAGGGGGAATGGATTAAAACTGAAAGAGAGTAGGTTTATATTAGATATTAGGAAAAAATTCTTCACTGTGAGGGTGGTGAGCCACTGGAGCAAGTTGGCCAGAGAAGGTGTGGATGCCCCATCCCTGGAAGTCTTCAAGACCAGACTGGATGGAGCTCTGAGCAACTTGATCTAGTGAAAGGTGTTCCTGCCCATGGCAGCGATTTGGAACAAGATTATCTTTAAGCCCCTTCCAGCCCAAACCACTCTATCATTCTATGAGTATATACCACCTCAAGCAAAGAGTTAGACACACTCATCACACATACCGTAAGTCTTCTGCCACCTTCTTTTAATACTCCAGTGATACTCTTCAGGTGTATTTCATGTCTGAATTTGCAATAACGAAAGGGCTTGTCATAGGAGCACACTAAGACTCCCCCTTTGTGATATATCCCAGAGCCAACTCCTGGTGTGGGCCTCTTGGGTCCCACTAGGCAAGTGGGTCTTGGTGTCAGTATGGAAACAGGGGGTGCTTGAGTGTTCACATAGGAAACAGATCTCAGAACATCCCTATGACTTTCTACTGTTTGATGAAGAAAAATAAAGTCCTACTTCTCTGGAGTTCAGAGGAAGGCTGGCCAAGCAACTGATGGCAGCCATGAAATCTGGGACTCAAACCCTACATTTTGGCAGAAGCCTTAATGAGCACAGGTATTTTCTTTGAAGAAAGAGGAGTTCTGACTTAATTGAATTCCCTTTTACTGAACCTCTGTTTCTAGAGTGCTCATTGTATATGGACACTTGTGCTTGTCAAATTTAACTACAAATTTCATATTTGTAGAGCTAGTTTTAAGCTCAGACACATAGGCTGCCCTGCCAAAGTGGTGCATTTGATGTGAGATGGGATAGTATTTGACTGCAGAAGGTCTGAATTCCCAAAATCATCAGCCAAGACTCCTTTAGAATGGCAATGAGTTGAGACAAGGTGTGTGCACCTTCTGCAAGGATAATTGCTTTGTGTTGGTGTGTGCAGTTCTGACAGAAATTGGAGCGGAATATGCACTTTTCCCTAGTGGATTTTGTACAATATAGGACAGTACTTAACACAGTGAACAGAGAAATGATCTTTTCCAAATGCTGATGCTAAGAGCTCTCATAGGGTCCCAGCAAGGGTGTAACAAGCAGCTTTAGCTGTGAGGAGTTTACAAGCAAAAATTGAATCTGACAGTGATCTCCAAAATCCCATTTGCTTCCACTTCTATAAATGGAAGCTTATTTCCCTTGGAATAATAACTAAAAAGAAGCATGGGAATTTACAATTAATATCCACAAAAGAAAAAGTTCAGGTGGTGTACAAAACACCACAGCTCTCAAGCTTTACTGGAGAGTTATAAAATTACTGAGTCTGCTCAAAACCTGCCTTCTGAAACGACTGAAGTTAGGCTTTACCCAGTCTAGCAGAAGGAAACTGCAACAAAGTTTATCTCGTGAATTACAAGCATAGGGTACTGTTCATACTTCAAGCATTGGAAGCCTACAGCACACAAACAAACCAAATCAAACCAAATGAACAAAAGAACAATTAAATCCCAGAAGAAAAAGCAAATGTTCTTATCTCAACAACAAAATTATGCCAAATACATGGAACCTGTTCAGAAGGCTCTATATTTTTGTCTTTTTTTGGAGAAGTGATAAAAAGTCATCCTGTTTGATTCCAGTATTGGAAAAGAAGACAAAAGTAAGAATCAATGATCAGTGGTGATAAACTGCTGGGCTTTCATTATGTGGGAGCACTTGCTCTGCATAAACATGTAACTGTTGCAGTCCTGTCCTTCACAGCCACTTTTACACTGTCAGTGTATACTCTGACCTTCTGGCTCCTCATGCCCTCTCTCATTCTCTGCCTTCTTAATGTGGTTCAAATTTTCAGTCTTTGCATTTATCACTTCTCACAGATGTTAGCTACATAAAGACCTACATTTCCCTTCTATGCTGAAGTCCCACTCCTTTCCTTCTTGCTCTTCTCTCCCTCTGATACTACTATTCTTATGTGCCTGGTTCCAGTCCTCTTCAACCCAATAAATCTTCATCCACTTTTAGCATTTCATTTAACAAAGAGAATTCCCACTGTTGCCTCCACCTCATTCCTACACCCAGCCCAAATTTCTCTCATTGACATCCTCTGTCAGGTTCTCCAGCACAGGTGACCCTACTCTTCTTTGCGGTTCCATCCATGATTGTTTCTAACCCTAACCTTCTGCTCTTATCTCCATTTTAGTCTTTAAGTGTGCTTTAAGTGCTTATGCATGTGTTTGTGGTGTCTGAATTCATAATTGAATAGAGTTTTTAGTGCAGCGATGTCTTTCAGTACTTTAGGCAATAATCAAGTATGCAAAATTCTGTAAGGAAAACAAAATTAATATATTCCCTTCTCTCTGAGGAGAGAACAGTCTGATAGGAGCTTTATTCCTGAATGGCAAACAATATTCAAATTCATGATTGTGTCTGGGGAACAACTTCCCAACCAGAGTATCCTTCAGCATATTTTGCCTTGTGTTCACCCCTCATGGAAAAGCTTGGTGGAAGTCCACCCACTGAAGAGTGAGCTTGAAGCACCAACACACCACAGTGAGGGAGGTTTCCAGGAGTAACATACGATTTGCTGAGATATAAGTACATCATATATTACAGAATATGGTTTTCCTCATTTAATTGGTCTTACTCTTTCACTCAGTGTTTTTAAAGGCATTTAAATGTGTGCATATTCCGGGATACAAATTTTTACTAAAAGATTAGCTACTTGCATAATTATGCCAACAATAACAGCAGTATTTGTGTAGAAATCAGCAAGTTCCCATAGCTCTGGGCACATTGCACAGTGAGTTGCCTTACCTGTCACTGGCAAGCTCCATGACATCTTGACGAAAGGGGAAGGCATGTGGGTTTCCTTGCTTGGATCCATTGTTGGTCTCACTGTCCCCATTACTGTGCATGATGTATGTGACAGGGAATCCTTTGAGAAAAAAAAGGGGTTCCAGAGAGGCCATTGGGCACAGGCAGATGGAAGGTTTGGTTACGGTCACGCAAGAAGTACTGGATGATGTAGATAAGCTCCACCTCTCCACATAAAGATGGACCTCATATCACACTCGAGCCTCTATTGGAAAGTGGGGTGTTTAAACAAGGTTAATTGCTTTGACTCCTCTGTAGTCAATAGAGAGAAGACACTCTCCAGAAGGGGTTTTATTTCATCCTGAGGTGGGTGGATAGGAAAAGCAAGATGACTCATCTTCTGGGTTTGTCTCTCTGTCTTTGCTCACTAGGGAGGAAACTTACTGGTGAGTTGACACAAGCTGTCCAACCTTGTGAGTTGCATGAGACAAGTCACACTCAAAGTGCTTGTGTCAAACCAGGTTGTTACTGGAGGAGTTGAAGCCCTGCAACAGTTGTGTTCAGAGAATTTTGGAGAGCAGAGCTGGTATTTCACCAGCCACATTTGAAGACAGAAGATCCTGACTCTCTCTGTGTTCAGCATCCCTGTCTGGGGTTCAAGCCAGCAGGAGATGCTGGTGCTGGGCATCTTCAAAAAATCATCTCCCAAACCATGCTTTTGGATGAGCTGAGAGAAATTACTAGGCAGTCCCTAGCTCAGTTATCCTTAAGACTCTGTTGTCTCTCTGTTTGCCTTGTAAAGTTAGCTGGTTAATGGCTATTCAGCATAAAAACCAAGGGCAAGAAACAGGAAAATAAATAAATTAAACACAGAGATACAGAAACCTGAAAAAACTGATGGATGGGCCACTTAATGAGCCCTCAAGTACAACCTTGAAGAGCCAGATGTTCAGATGCAACTTTTTAAAGGTAAGAAAAAGGAAAGGAAGGTTACAGTGTGTCTTAAGGCAAAGAGCAATCTTATTATGAGTTGAGGAGAAATGGGTAACTGTTTTAAACTCATTGTGCAGGATTTAGGGGAAGAACCAAAAGGATTCATTAAGGTGGACATGGAAGGAACCGGTGTGGAGGAAAAAGGGTTATAGGAATAACCAGAAGATAATCATTTGCAATCAGATGCTGGGCAGTATGCTCACCTGTCCAGGCTCTATGCCCAAACACTACAGTCTCTTCCACCTCCTTACTAAACTTTGTTTCTAAATATCTGATATGTGAGTTCTGGGTGCAATCTGCCAGCAAGCCTCAATGCAGACTAACTAAGGAGTAGGACAGATCTGTGGCTGGATACTGGAGGGACAACAGGCCTGGGGTTAGTTGAGCCTTTGGAGAGGTCAGGATTTGTGCTTCTTTGAATGGTCCAGCTTTTAATTACCATCTCCAGTGTTTTCATCCGATAAGACAGCCAGCAATATGTGTGTTCCTCACTAGAGCAGATGCTGGTTTTTACTCAAGTAATAAGCACTTGGTCTCTCCCTAGTGCTGGTACAAGGTTCTCTTGGTTTCTAGTCCTCCTAGTTTTGTGGTAAAAGACTAGTTGGTCTGGATCTGTCAGGAGAACACCACTGCTTTGTATGATGAAACTAGATTAGATTTCAACCTCCTCTGACCAAGACATCCAATTGTTTCTGATTCTCTTTCTTCATTAGTATTTCTACAGATATCTGTCACACCAGAAGAATTTTAGTCATTTTTAAGGAATATGTTGGACATATGAAAACTGGAAGACTTAGGAGAACAATGAGAAAAAATATCTTCTACTGCACACAGGTCTTAAATCACTGACCGAAAAATTATTCGCTGCAGAGGAGTCCTCCCTCATGTTGTTCCAGTTTGCCTATGGTGGATCTGTAAGCAGTAACAACTCTGTATGGAAGACTCCAAAGCGTAAAATTCAAGTTTTTAATTTTAAAAGTTAGGCAAAGCTTTCACATAAAGGGAGATTTATTCTTTTTTTTTTTATTATTATTAATCAGAGTTTCAGTTAAGTTGTTTTGATTTTTTCTGTAGTCAGCAGGACTCTGCTCAATTAGTACTGCAAACAATCTAATCTATGGCAATAATAAAACACCGGAAGAGATTACTATTAGTTTTTGAATAATGCAAGGAACAAATAGCTGCTGCTTAATTTTCCATTTGATTCCACTAGAGTTACCACAGGCCTTAAAAGACTGACAGACATATACACCAGAGTCAAGGGAAGTTCATGAGTTTTGGGAGTCATTGTCTTTTTCCTCTGGGTGTATTTCTCTAATTTACCAGTTTGATTCTGGACTATGGTTAATATTATTGATCTCATCTTCTAATGGGTTCTGTAACTATTTTTTTCTGCATTAATTTTTTGTCTCTGACTTCAAGTTAAAGGATTATTACCTTGGAGCTGTTTTTCAAAACACTGTTTCCCAGGTGACTTCTCAAGCCTTGGTCTATCCAGGAGCCTCTGTATCATAAGGGATTTTTTCTCCATAAAATTTCAGATTCAATACCTTGTTTCCATTCATATCTTTTATCATTATCCAACATGTTTATCTATAGTTTCAATAGCATCTGGAAGAAAGAGATATTTGGGATAAAAATATCTAAGTGAGGAACATAGAGAACACCACTTTCTCTTGTCATGTATTTCGTGTAAATAATAGTTCTTGATAGTCTTATTGTAATAAAAAGCAACTGAATTAAAAAAAAACCCACTAAAGTGTCATTTTAAATAGCACTATCTAAAATCCAGGAGTGTGCATTTGAAAAAGGACAAAGGAAGAACACTAAAACATGTTTCCCAGGGAACAGAGCTGCAACTACAATTATTCTCTTCTTTTTTTCTTGTCAATAATTTTTATATTATCAGTATCTTTTGTAACTAGATTGAGCAAAGAAATAAATTATATTCTCTGTCTCTAGGAGATTTCTTTTAAGAGATATATTGGATTTGGGTCTATAAGAAATATTTGAGTTGTAATTACATAGTAGAACCAATAGTTCAGATTGGAAGGGACATTTGGGGACCATTTAGTCCAACTCCTTGCTTGAAGCACAGTTCACTTCAAAGTTAGAGCAGGCTGTTTGGCACCTTGTCTGTCTGAGTTTTGAATTCCTGAGAATTTCACAGCTGAGATCCCATAGCTGCCTGGGCAGTCCAGACTTGTGTTTCACTGTCCTCAAAGGGGACATATTTTTCTTACATCTGTTGGTATTTTTCCTTCCTTCAACCTGAGACCATCACTTCTTTTCTTTCTGCTGTGAATACCTAGGAAAGCCTGGCTCTGTTTTCTTCAAAACCTCAAATGTTGGTAACTGATGACAGCAGCTGGATGCCCCCGAAGCTTTCTCTTTTCAAGGCTAAACACAAACTCCTCCAGCCAATGAAGTTGTTCAGTGTCTGTACAGCCTGGAAGTGGTGCAAGGCGTCGGTGGTGCAAAAGAAAAAACACTTCTTCTGTAATAGTGTTGTTTATCTTACAACCCTAAATGTAATGGTTTGCTACATGACTTGCTAATGGTTTGCAAATGATTTCAGAAAGTACTACACCAAAGCACACATTGGTTTGAGAAATAAAAAGTTTACTGTCATATCCAAAACAGTCTCTCTCTCTCCTTCATACAAGCTGCTCTTTTTATTTCAGCTTTCCATTTTGATTTTATAATTTACCTAAATTATGCCCAGGAGAATGGATTTAATTTCTGTAATGCCCCAATGTCTGTAGTTTGAGGAATTCTCTCTTCACAGTTGAGGAAGGACACCCAGTTCCCAGCACAGCTCTTTGCAGATGTATCTCTCTTGTAATACACTTTGTTACTAATAAAGAACAATATCTCTCATCTCCTTGCCATTTTATAAAGACATTAGCAGCCATACAAAAACAAGAATAGGTAGAGAACAATTAAAAAGCTTTATCCCTAAATAAAAAACTCCTGCTGCAGAACTATCATTTAATTTTGAACAGTGACTGTGCAAATCTGAGCTAGACCCTGTTTGTTGGTAGCAGTAATTTCTTTTATTAGATCATCTAGTACATTTTCAATCTGCAATATTGCTTTTAAACATGGTTCATGGAAGTTGGTATCTCACACAGACTGGCACATACTGTCCAGCACAACTGTCACTTTAAACGAGACAAAATGCTCTGCATTCAAATGAGAGCCTGCCATTTTCTTAAATTCACTTTATCACACAGGAGGACAAAAAGATGCACAGAATGGCTGAGGTTGTAAGGGACCTTTCTGGACATCATGTAGTCCAACATCAGTGCTAATGCAGGGTCAACCAGGGGACTGTGTCCAGTCAGGAATATCTCCAGGAATGGAGACTCCACAACCTCTCTGGAAAACCTGTCTCAGTGTTTAGTCACAGGTAGCTATTCTTTTTCTAATGTTAAGATGAAATTTCTTAGTGGACACCACCAAGAAAAGCCTTTCTTCTTCTTCGTTCCTTCTCTTCTTCGGGCTGAACTGTTCCAGATCTATGGTCATGAAAGATCCACCAGTCCTCTGGACTTTTCCCTGGGTTCGCTGTGGTATATTCCTGTCTCCCCTGTGCTGGGGAGCCCCAGGCTGGACAGAGTATTTCAGCTCTGTCTCTCAAGGGCTGAGAAGAGAGGAAGGATCACCTCCATCAACCTGCTGGAAATAGTCTACCTCATGCAGCCCAGGATACTGATGACCATTTTGGCATGAGGGTGAGTTGCTGGCTCATGGTCAGCCTGGTGAACACTAGGACCCTCAGGTCCTTTTCCACAGACCTGGTTTCTGGTTAAACAGCCTTCTGACTGTACTGGTTCCTGGGATTGTTATCCATGGTGTGCAGGATTTTGCATTTCCCTTTGCTGAGTTTCATGAAGTTTCTCTAAGTCCATTTCTCCAGTCTGTTGAGGTCCCTCCAGATGGCAGTGCAATCTCTGGTGTATCAGCCACTCCTCCCAGTACTTTTCCTTCCTCTGATCTTCCTGTATGATCTCTGGCTCTCTTTACAAGCTCCATTTTTGGCTGAGTTCAAACTTTAACAGTAACACAGAAATGTAACTGTTCAGACTAATATCCAAAAGGCTACATTCTGCCCAGATTTTTTCAACCAGGCTGTGCTCCATCTGCCTTTGGCATCTCAGATGTTCTTCTGGTTTTGTTGAGTTTTCACCCCTACACCTCCCAGTGAATTTCATAAGGGATTACATTTCTGATTGTACTCAGAACCATTTGAGAGAGGGTCCTTTCCTTAGTTGATGACCCAGAAGAAAGCTACCAAGCACTGCCAAATGAGGTTCAATATTTTCAGTTTAACAGTACTGCAAATTTTTGGTCTCTGAAATACCCATAACTACTAATTTGTCAGTCTAACTAAATAAACAACCTTGATTCTTATAATGAACAGAATAAGGTCACAGTTTTCATACTGTTCTATTAAATAGTTTCAGCCAAGATTTCTTACCTCTCTGTGTGTTTTTCTGAATATTAACTTGCTTTGAATTTCTCACCTTAAGTTGAGACAAAAGCATATGCAAAGGTGCAAATACTTAACATCACAAATAACTACAAAGTGGCAGTAAATAATGTTGAGTTTAGAAAACAATACAGAAATTTATTTCTACAAAAGCAATTTTCTTCAGTAACTGAGCCACTGACATTGGGTAACCACTCACACTGTTTACTTAGTTGCTCTAATTAGTTCCTTGGAAGTGTTTACCTCTCTCTACTGACTACATGGGAAACAGAATCTCAACATTTAGCAATTTGAATCATGCATTTAATCAGACAAAAGTTCCTTTGAGTGATGGTGAGAACACTTTGTCTATTCAAGCCTTCTGACTTTAATAGAAAGTAAAGATCTTTGACATTCTGGCATCATTTGCATTATTTTAGAGGCTCAGAGAGAAAGTAACTGAACAAAAAATGCTGTAGAAAAGAGCAGTGGAACTCTGACTAATTACCTGCTTTAAGTACTGAATTTTACATAATTCCTCCTTAATCCAGCATCTGCGGAAGCAAAGTTTTTGTTCAAATATTTAGATGGTTATGAATCTGTGAGAGAAATTTTAGTTATCACCAGTTTACTATTTCAGTCTTGATGCTTATGCATCCCTGAGATGAAGGAATGGTATCACAGTTCTCTTCTGAGAAGATAATAGGAAAATATATAAGATGTTAATTTTTAGGAAATAAAGATGGAATCCTAATATTTTGGAAATACAAAAATGGAATTCATTTATCAGATATTGCTTTTAAAAAAGCTGCAGATGGGTTGTTTTCTAAATAAATAGGAAAACAAAGCTAAAATTGTGGTCAGTGAATTTTACTCACAGTTCTGCACCACATCTTTTGATATTGCCAGTTCTAAATTTTTTAACAGTTGGACTTTCTTGCATAATTCTTCTTAGGGCTTGTCTACGTCCAAGCTAAACAATGCATGTAGGGTTAGTATATGCATTAAATGGCAGCTTACTGGCAAAAATAGTTCTACTGTCAGGACATATTCTTTGTCCCTTATTATTAAACAAAAAAAAAACCAAAAAAAACCCCAGGTTATTATTTTTTGACGAAGGAAAAACTTTCAGCTCTTCAGATGTAACTTTACCTTTCTGCCAGCTGTTCAAGAAAATCCCAGCTAATGAAATTTTCTTCTCTGTATTTCCATTACTGTTTGCCAGGCAATACCATCCCTGTCGCTGATGGATATCAGATTGTGTTCCAAGTTACTCTGCATAGGAAATTGCATTTTTTAGCCTCTAAACTCTATGGAGTGCCTTCATTCCCCTTTCACTGGGTGATTACAATGGTGTGGAGCTCACCAATATTTTTGACAGAGGATGGAGAGATGAAACTGTAAAAAAACAGGTAGCCAATTTTTTTCCAGGAGCCTATTGAAAGTGGACTCCATCTTTAACAGATTCTGCTGAAATTGTGTCAGATGAATTTTCAGGGAGACCTTGGTTTTATATTTCTTTTTAGAGAACAGTAGTAAATAATCTTGAGAATAGTGCTTTAGTTAGCTTTTATATTTACTTCCCACAATCTTGAGAATAGTGCTTTAGTTATCTTTTATATTTACTTTCCCCAAACACATTTCATAACAAAATACTAACAGATTTGGCTTTCGTATGCTGTCATTCCTGAAAAAGTTGAAGTCTGCAAGAACTTTTACCTGAATTTCTGAACACAGCAATTATTTAAAATTGTAAAGGTAAGACTGATTTGTTAGAGGGAGGCCAAAAATGGTATTAAAGTGAAAACAACAAGCTAATGAATCTATGTGGGCTTTTTATTGGCAGTTGTATGCTTTCTGGCAAGAATCACAGAGAGCAAAATAATACCTTGCACTGCAATAATGTTTTCTGTCTCAGCATAGAGAGAAAGTTTTACAAACTTTAAACAGCATAAATGTTCAAAACTCCTGGCTTTGGGTAACTCAAGAGAGAGCACAAATTTCCATTTTCAGAGCTAGCATTTTGTCTCTGTTGATAGTACCAAGACCAGGTCACAGAGTTTTTCTTGTTGCAAGAGGTCACGGCAATGCGTCTGCAGCCCACAGCTCACCATGTTGGTTAGGGGCTGTCCTCCTTTCCACCAGAGCCAGGACAGCTGTTTGGACACCCCTGGCCTTGGGGCTGCTGCTGCCTGCTGTTGTGCTGCTGGTAGGAAGGAGATAATAAAGCTACTGCAGAATGTGCATGGCCAGTAACAGGTAAATCAAGGGCAAATGCAAACTGACATGACATCCAGCATCTTCTGCAGGGTGGGCAAAGGGTGGTCATCCCAATAGCTCTGAAGCCACAGATGCTGTCAGAGCTGCCACCCTGCTGGGAACAGATACATCTAACTTGATTTGCTTTCTTCCATTTCTTCCATGGGTATTTGGAACAGATCTTCCCTTCCTTTTGCTTGGGTCAGCTCATGGGATATTTGCCTCCTTGGTGCCTGCCACTTCCTTCTGCTTCACAAGGCTAAAGCACGTGCCATGGTCCTTTGAGAAAGAAGCTTGGAAACTACTGGAAAGGAGAATAAAAGACATATGAAATAAAGTGGGCAGGGTAGTTCTCAGTTGGGGAAAGATATATCCAGAATAACTATGACTCAGAGAGAAGAGTTTTGTAGGCAGCAGGGAAATACTGCATCTGGGGAAGAAAATGTTTACAATTATAAATGATTAATAAGCATGCCAATTTTTGACCTCATAACTTTGATAAATTTCTCTAAAGCCAGCTTTCCCTCTAACAGGTTCTCCGCAGTAGATAATAAAGCAAGGTTTGCTTTGCTGCAGCCAAAGTACTAAAAAGTTTCTGGATGTGCACATACTAGCTTGTATTTTTGTTTCAAGAGAGATACGGGACTTGGTGGCCAGAGCCCACCACTTGGTTGCTATTTACCACCCAGGTGTCACTCCTGAAAGCTCAACAGGTTTTTCTCTCCACGGAGTCTGTGCCAGCACCCAAAGCCTTGAGCTCCTGATGGCAGAGGAAGAAACAGGGCATAAGTGCATGCTTGGCAGCTGCTGGAGCTCCCCAAAAATGGCAAAGGTGTTTTTTTGATCACCTGAGGGACCCCCAAGGGTCCTCAGTTTTATGAAGCCTGAAGAAACCACCTCAGAGGGTGAGGAGTCCTCAATACCTCTTCTCCTTGGGGAACATACAGAGCTTTGGGGATCCCTAGAGGGGACCTTCTTGAGTCAGAATCGAAAAGTCCCTGTGCAAGTTCTCTTCAGCATCTTGTGCTCGAAGACAAATAGGTACCAAAAACTGTGAGAAGGTGCAGCTGGATGTGCTGCTTGTGCTCTGGAAGGTGCGAGGCTACATCAGTCCCTTGTCTGGTTATAACTGCATGAATTAGCTTGCCAGATCTATCCCAGTGAGATGAATTCCTCCCATATTTGAGTGGCATCCCACACCTTTGTGTACTGTGTAAATGTGGGTGTCCTCTGCTACATTCATTTTGTCATCTGAAAATCGCTTGGCAGACAGGCAAATACATACGTGTAGGTACCTGTTTATACTTATGTGACGTGCAAGGAATATTAAACAGCCATTACTTATGATAAATTCAGTTCTTCTTTCCTGATTAAAGAGCACCAAGTTTATATTCCTCTCTGCTTATAAAATTGCAAGACATTTATTAACTAATCTGTAATCTAATCTCTTCTGGAACATCCCATACAATTTTTACAGTCAATTTAAGCCCGTTACAAACTTACTAATGCCTTCATTTTCACAGAAGTAGAAGAAGAGAGCATGTATTTTCATGATGTATTACTGGAAGACAAATTTTACCCTGAACAATTGAATTTATAAATTCATAGAAAAACAAATTGGTTTTCTGAAAAGTGAAGTTTCACTTGAATGATTGATACGAATTAAAATATATTTTAATAAACATAGGGAAGTTAATAGTGCAGGTGAAAAACATTATTGCCTATTCCAAACATGTTCTAAATAAATGCAGTTCATCATTTTCTGTGATTGAATTAATGACTTGCAATAAAAAGACTGATTAATTCATATGACATCTTGGAGAATATAACAGAACGATAAGGCTTGAGCCTGACCCTTCATCCATCATCTATGAGCTGCCTGTAACATTTTGTGATAGGGTACGCTCCACGTGGTTCTTAACACAATTACTACAGTTTTGTGAGAAGGGAATTCAAGCAGAAGTTTCATACATATATTTGCAAAAGGAGAGTGATAAATTCAGATTGCCCTTCTGCTTGCTCATCCCAAAAGGGCAAACCAGAGAAGAAGCAAGGATCAAGCACTCACTTGTTGCATGGCGTAATACAAAGAGTTCCAATACTTTTGCCCCTAAGGAAAACCCAGTGCTAAGAGTTGAGAGAGTTTGGGACAAATTAGACTTGTTTTGGCATAGATCTTCAGAGCTTCTGTGGGTTTGATTTTCTTCCCTCTTGGCCCCTTTCTTTCTGGTGCTCAGAAGAAGCAATGCTGGTCCCCTGATGTGTTTGTACTCGTCACACTGGGCGACAACTGCTATAAGAGAGGAATAACATCCAGATACTATTTGTATGGCTTCCCCAGCGTAATAAGGTCCAAATCCTGGCATTTCATGACAGATTTTATTGTTCTTAAACACAGTATTTTTCCAAAACTCTATTAAGAGAGGAAACACTTATTAAAAAAAAAGGCAGAAGAAAACAAAAACAAACATAACCCACCAAAAAAACCAAAACCTCGACAAAAAAAAAAAAAAAAAACAAAAACAAAAAAAACCAACAACAAAAAACTAACCCCAAACCTTACAAGAGATTTAAAAGATACTAATGATAGTTGCTAAACTACCATGAGAACCAGAGTCAATTTCAACAAGCAAGAGTAAAACAAATGATGACAGCACATTCTCCAGCCCCTTCTTTCCTTGAAACCTTGCTGGAGAATCTGCCCTCCTGGGAAATAGCCAGTTCAGTTCATGGCACATTGACTCAGGAATTCCTTCACTCAAGTCAAAGGCTTCTCATGCCGTTTGCTGCACTGTGAGTTTGTCAGCTGAATCTTTTAATCTAGCCCACAAAGATGTTTAAAATGGAGTGGGATTTCCAGCACAGCAGAGGCTATTTCTGTGTCCTTGGCTGAGCACAAAACATCATCCCCTGCTGCTGCGCCTTGCCACTCAGCAGACAGGCTGAGAGTCCCTGCCACAGGAGGTGGTGCATTTCACTAGCTTTGTCTGTTTACAATACACAGTATTTTGCCCAGAGGTTTAAGAAAATGTATTGTATAAAATTTTAATGAATCCCTTTCCTTACATCTGGGGCTTGCTGCATGTTGATAATGATCTCAGATTATGGCTCGGCAAGGACATGGAAACACATCAGGAGCTGGAGTAAGGAAATCTGAGTCTGAATATAAACACCACACCTTGCTTTGTCTACAAGTAATATATAGATTTCAGTGAGCACATTTCAAGCAGTTAGAAAGCGTGTATTTTTGCTTCCTGTTTTGCAAGTGAAGTGAGAAACAGAGCTGGCAGCTGGGATGTAGACAAAAGGTACTTATGGATGTTTTCATGCCGAAAGATGACTCTTAGTCATGTACTTTGATTACTCTGAATTTTCTCCTTGTCCCTCCTCCCTCCTCTACTCTCATATCCCTTTCCTGCAAGATTCCTTTGAATCCAGGGTGTAACTCTTCCAATTGCATCTCCATCAGCAACACACCAAGTAGTCTAAGAACACTAAGAACTACAAACTTCAATGTTTTCGTTTTGACTGGAATAAAGTAAATTTTATTCCTAATAAAGTTTATTTTCTTCCTTATAGATGCTGTAGTGGATGAGAATAATGGTGATAGCACACATTGTTGCTGAGCAGTGCTGACCAGGTCAAGGGTTTTTCAGTTTGTCATACTGTGAGAGACAAGACTGGGAAGGAGGAGGAGGAGCAGTAAGAAGTTGACAGGGGACACAGACAGGACAACTGGCCCAAACTGGCCAAAGGGATATTCCATACCATGTAACATCAATAAAACTGAGGGCAACTGGCTGAAAGGTGCTGGTCCACTGTTGAAGGTTACGGGCTTTGGAAGCAAAGACAGACGATCCAATATGGATTACAGCAAGACTTCGTTTATTGAAAGG
>JAWWMP010000116.1:79456988-79569134 GCA_035047865.1 Dendrocincla tyrannina | reverse complement strand
AGAATAGAATAGAATAGAATAGAATAGAATAGAATAGAATAGAATAGAATAGAATAGAATAGAATAGAATAATTTCATTTACTTACAATGATCACCTAGTCCAACTCTCCAAGCAATTCAGGACTGACCAAAATTTAAAGCACATTTTTGAGGGCATTTTCCAAATGCCTCTTAAACACTGACAGGCTTGGGATATTCACCACCTCTCTAGAAAGCCTCTTCCAGTGTTTAGTCACCTTCTTTATAAAAGAATGATTCTTGATGTCCAGTCTAAGCCTCTCATGGAAAAGTTTTGAACCAGTCCCATATGTTGAAACCCTGAATACCAGGGAGAAGAGATCAGCACCTCGTTTTGCACTTCACCTCCTTAAGAAGCTGTAGAGAGCAATGAGGTTGTCCCTCAGCCTCACTTTGGTTACCTTTCTTATCACTATTTTTTTCATTTTTTCATTACTGTTCCACTGCATTAGCTACAGTGGGAAAAGCTATTCTGCTATTCTCAGTCCAAGGCAATTTTCTTTTCACATGTGTGTTGGGGGAATGCATAAAAGATTTTGAAGCCTTGTTTGCCCTTACGTGCCAAAACAAAGTGACTTCAATTAGTACTGTGGCAGACACTGTTTCACATTTCTTGAGTTTTCTACCACAAGAGAAGGCATCTTGTGTGGTACTCTCACAGTGATGTACCATGTTATACAATTGACTTTAATGTTCTCATAAAATATTTATGTTTTATCTGTTTATTCAGCCACCTCTGTCAGATGTCTCCTGGTACGGTAACAAGGCCCTAACACAGTTTGCTGAAGCCTAAACATATGAAACAAGTGCTTGAAAGTGAAGTTCTGTGTGTGGTATTGGACCATCAAATCCTTCGGCCTCCCAGAAAGAGGGCACAGCAACTCGGGTGCTCCTTAGGGGCTCTTAACAAGGCTTAACATGCTCAGATCCAAGAGTAGCTGGACAGTCCTCAAAGTACATGCTGAAGAGAGGGCTGAATACGGATATGCCCTAGTACCCATGTCCTAAACTTTGGCAACCATATCCCACCTTAACTTCACCAAAAGAAAGACACAGCCCAGCTCTCTATCTCCTCCCAGTCCAGGGGCTCTTCATCGCTCTCTTGGACTCTGTATATCTCTGGACTGGGCAGTATGGTCATGCCTTGAAGGCAGGGAAGCTTTGCCCAGAACACTTTTGAAAGTTTAACACTCGGTATATAAATGCTAATACGTAAGTTAAAGCCCATTCATGGTTGTTGTCTTTCTATTCTTACATTTAAACCTGGAAAAAGCTGCAGCAATACCCAAACATGAAGACTGACCCTAAGAGATTTCCTCCCCTACAGTTCTGATTCAGGTGAAATAGTTTGCAGCTGGATTCACACTATCAGTTCCTCTCTATTGTAAGAACTCACTTTAATTCACCTTCCTGTGTTGTAAAAGCACCTTAGTTATTGAAACACACTATTTATATTGTGGTTATACTGTATAGGGATTTATAGCTGTGGAAAAAACCCTTGAACTTCTATAGGAAACATGGGACAGATACTGAGCTGTATAAATATGGAAAATGAGAAGATGCCTGTTCTGTCAATATCTTCCTTTTCTGCCTTTCTGGATTCGTTATGGATTTCAAGCACAAAGAAGCCTTAGTTTCAGTATCATGCATTGCAAAGTATAACATTCAACTTTCATCTGAGTTACTTGAGTGTATTGTGATTTTAGAAGACTTAGGGCTTCTTTCAATTTTCAGAAGGGAAGCTGTGACAGTAATATCAGGGAGATGCTATGGCCTAAAGAAAAAGGACACCAGCAGCATCAGCTGCCTAAAGTTATTGGAGAAACACATTATTCTGACAGGAGTTACTATGTGAAGTCCTGTGGCTGCCATGCACAGCTCTAAAGATGATTTACAAATCTGTGAGAAGACATCAAGGGTAAGGCACTACCACTTTCACTTTAATTAGTTCACCACAGATCAAATGCAGCAACAGATTATCACATGCCCCCATGGACTACAAGAAAATAATCTTAAAATACACTTCACTGCTGTGCAAGATAAACCATTTTACTTCTGCTCTAGCAAACATACTAATGGCAAAGCATGAGTTGAAACATGACTGAGAAATCACCATGACATGGCCATTCACCGCAGTAACAAGACATATTAAAACGTTCATATTAGTCAGATCACTGAAACAATTGAAATCATTTTCCCACATCTTTGGTGAATTCATC
Source organism: Dendrocincla tyrannina (assembly GCA_035047865.1). NCBI lineage: Eukaryota > Metazoa > Chordata > Aves > Passeriformes > Dendrocolaptidae > Dendrocincla > Dendrocincla tyrannina. The sequence goes on along the minus strand of JAWWMP010000116.1, from coordinate 79,566,897 downwards.
TTCAAGTATGATGCATTGACCACATCTTGGGCACAACTTTGGGCACCAAACTGACCCCATTGTTTTCTCAGCTCTTCATGAGCAATGTGGAGGATGCTAAATGGATTAGCCCTTGCTACATAGATGGACTGAAAACATGAACTTCTGCAAAGAGAAGTTTGCAGAACACATGCTCAATAGTTGGCAGTTATAAGTGCCCGTGGGACATGAAAAGCCAAATCAACTCAAAACTGGCAGATTGCAGTACTTGAGAAAGGTTCCGTTCCTCACCCAAGGTCTTGTTGCTTTGGAGCACAAGGAAAGACAATCCTGAGCACATCTTAACCCAGTGACTTGGAGGCCAGGAGAAACTCTATCCAGCTTCACCCTTATGAAGAGGTAAATGTGACAGATCCACAGTTCATGCTGTGTTCACAGGCAGCAAAAAATAAGGTTTCACCCTAAACTTTATATAATTCCCCTAACTACTGCATTTCCAGGCAGCTTTCCTAGTTTATCTCTGTAGTACAAGCATATTAAACGGTAAGTCCAACATTTCTGTCACATAAGAACAGAACACTTTGCAGCATATTTACTTTCAAGTAACAAAATTGCCATGTAGTGCATTTATATCTCGCATCAAAAAAGATGAGAAAAACAAGGAAGCCTTGCATTTGCCTGTCAGCTTAAATATGAAAAACAAAGCGCAAACAAAACAACAAGAGCAGATTGTCAGCTATTTTCTTATGGGACTGGGATTTTTAGGCATAATGTGAAGAACAACTTTTCATTTTTTCTCAATCACTTCATTCAAAAGCTAAACTTTTATTTGATAGAGATGAATATATATATTTCTGCATATTGATATAGATATATAGGTATGCTTAGATATAGATAATGATAGAGATAGAGATGATAGAGATAAATCATCCTTCTTGAAACCTTTCCTAATTTGAGGATAAGATGATGCAGTAGCACCTGCTTTAGGCTGGCATATACTTTGATATCATGACAATTTTGGAGCTTAATGAGAGTGGAGGTGCAAACATCTTTCATGATTTCCCTGAGGGCAAGAACTGCCACCAGGAAAGTGGGAGGTTGGGCTGCAACTTCTGTAACTTACACCAATGTCCTTGGTGTTCATGCAAAACTCAGCTTGACAACATATCAGTCCTGTTTTTTCTTTCTGTTGAATTTCTGATTATAATCTCTTTTTCACTCAGCAGATGAAGGAAGATGGTTTCTCATGCTGTATCAACGAGCCTTAACAAATGTATATGTCAGTTCTGGTTTGTAAATCATATTTAAGTTATAAAACCAACATATTTTTTTAAACAGTTTTGATATTTTCATAAACTTTCTATTTTTCATTTTTCTTTTTATTCCCTTTCCCCAACCCTAAAAAAGAAAAAGCCTAAAAAGAAACAAACATCTTCAGACTTGCTAAAAGAAAAGGGTAAAAGAAAACCTTGCATTGAGAGCATTTTTTTCTCTTTTCTGTGACTTTTTAACTGAAAAATGTTTCTCTTCCATTCTGTTCTTCATTCTGCTTCATGACTAACAAGAACTGTCAGCACTAGTTCAGAAATTGGAGAAGAGTTGGAATGTTTCCTTTATGAAGAATTCTCAGATTTAGGGAAAGTTATTGTGAACAATATAAAATGGAATGATATTCTAAATGTCTTATGACATAAAATTATCATAATAATTCTTCAAACATGGAAAATATTCAATGGTTGTTTCAACTTTAAAACTTTTCAATTAAGATCTTATAACAAAATAAAACTAATTTTGAAACGAAATTTAAGTGTTCACATAAGGCAAAATCAACAGAAAACTCAATACCAAAACTTTGTATTTCATGTGCTTTCCAATGTATAATAAAGTGCATAATAAAATTATTTTGCTGTTGTAGAGAACTTCTCATTCCAGCAGACAACTCTTACCAGCTGAAACACACCTTGTAGAAAACTTGCAACTGGATTTACAAATTCTCCCCATCTCTGTGCAGAGACTGGGAGGGACAGGTGGCACTTACTAAGTGCAAAAAGGACACCTCCTATTTGGTTAAGAAAATACCAGAAAAATTCTGAAGATTTCAAAAAGGAAACTACTCTGTTGGAGTTCCCCTGATGCTGCAGTCCATTGCACTGGAGGTAGTAGACACCATAGGGTGGGCTGGCTCTTGAGCATGTTGGGATCTGCAGCTTTTCCCTGGTGAACTGTCTTCCAGCTGGGCATCACCAAGGTGCTGGTTACTGATGGTCACTCCCCCCCTCCAGCTCTTCTGTGATGTGTCCGTCTCCTGCAGCACTGTATGTGAGGTGAGCGCTGGGACAGGCCTGCTTTGACTACTCCCTCTGCTTGGTCACATGGTTCTGACAGAAGAAGAAACATGGGGTTGTACAACTTGAAGCTTCATGCAGGTTCCTGAGGTGCCACATGAGTGAGGACAAACAGACAAGGTGGGGGCTGTGTGTCTGTTCCTGGATCTACGATGTCTGACTCAGAGCAGAGTGGGCTGGCACTGGGGCCAACACTGAGCACTTCTGGGAACCCCTCTTTTGAATTTCAGCCGCCTTGCTTTCCCCTCAGGGGCCTGAGGACAATTATTTTCACAGAAAAACTGTCAAACACCACAAACTGGTTTACCCAGACAAGAACCCTTAATTGCTGCTAATGATGTTGAGCAACTTTTGATATCCTCTGAAACAAAGAAGGTGACTGAAGGTTGGGCACCTTCTTGCTGGAGAGATGGTTTGCTGCTTTTTTTTCCCTGACATCTGTAGTTCATCAAACACTACAAGTGTGTGAAGCTGATCTTTGTGGAGCTGGAAACCCAATGCACAACAACCACAGCTGGAGAGTCAGAGCAAGAAAAGCTGCTCTTTTGTCTTCACTTCTCCATCCCATGATTTTTGAGATTTAATCTCTGAATATAGCATACCTTTGCTAATTTTCAGTGGTTGTCAGGCATGGAATTGACTTATCCAAATGAAGAATGTGGTTTAGAAATCTAGGAAGAACAGATAAAATGGTGCAACCCAATGAGACACAGAGCCTAAAACCTCTCTTCTTGCAGACTGAACTTGACAGATAAAGCCGCATACTCTTTTAATTGCATCTTCCTAAGAGCATAAGCAGTAAAAATGATTAGGCAATACAAGTGGCATTAAAATCAATGATGATCACCTGTTATGACTTACTTCCCCCTCGGATCTTTGGGGAGGTTTTGCAGCATCGAAAAAAACCAGGGAAACAGCCTCACACACAGCAGCCCCAGTATTAAATTGCAGCCTTGCTGTGTCCTACAGAGCCTGGTGAGGGTGTGACAAGCAGTTATGGCCCAAGTTGCTGTAGCCCTTCTGGAAAAAGAGTTCTGCTAATTGCCCTGTGTGTACACTGTCAGAAGGCGCTTCCAGAAAATTTACAGTCATTTGCCAAATGGACTGTGGGATCCTTTTACTTCAAGCACATTAAGCAGGGGTTTTCGGAGTTGAAGTGCAGGGTTTATAATGCATATGAAGAGGGTTCTTCTGGTTTGATCAAAAAAGGAGAGAAAGTTTTCTCAGTAGGGACAACCAATGAACTCTGGAGCCTTTAGTCGTCATGTCACAAACAGAGAGCAGTACAATGTGCTTCCCCTTTCACATATGGTGTATCACATAGGCAATGGCATATAGGATACTTTAGGACCAAAATATCTAGGAGAAACTCTTGACAACTATTTTGCTGCTGAGTTCTCAAGGAATTACTGGTGTGTCTGCAGGGAGCACAGACAGATCTGCAGAGGAGAAACCATGGGCTGGAGCAGAAATATCTCACTGCTCGCTCCCTCCCTTGGCAGCAGTTCATCAGCTGATTCAGAGCTGCTGCATCTTCTTTGGACTGTATGAAGTTCCACTGTAGGCAAATCAGATTTGGACTTGTAATGTGAAAAGGTTTGAAATGTTTTAAAACATTAAAAAAGAAACCAATACCTTGCACACGAAGGCCCTACCTCCTGATGGGGGTAATTTATTCAGTACAAAAGAAAACAAACAAAAAAGGACGGACGACAGAAAATATTTTTCTTTTTAAACATGGTGAGAGAGATGAAGTTGTCTTCAGAGTGAGATGTTGCATTTGAACAAAAGAAAAGGAAGCAACAAACTTTTCTGAAGGTGAAACTTCCATAAATTTACTAATATATGAAGAAAAAGTATGGTGCCCTAATGTAAGGGTAGAAGACCATTCAGGAAGATTTATGGCAAGGAGGTCAGAGCTTGTTTGGCTTAGGAAGACTTTCCCTCCTAGAAGTGGCATCTTTTCCAAAGACAGTTTTAGATGTTTTCTTCTCCTGCATTCCAGGGAAACTCTCCCTTGTATAAGAAAAAGATAAGTCCTTACAGACATATTTGAAGGCCCCCACAGAGAGAGGGCCAGGGATGATATAAGCCCTGAGAAGAACAGCAAGCATGTCTTTTTCCAGGCTTGGTGTTTGAAAGGACATTAAGGTTAATGTTCCATAAGTCTAGTGTTCTTGACTTCAGAAATAAATTTTCCTACAATCCTTCCTCTGCCTGGCATTTCGGGAGTACCTGTGCATTATCGTACTTCACACCTGACTTTGGAACAAAATTCAGGTTGGGAATACTGTCCCTAAGAAGCAAAGATGGAAACCTTTTTTTTTTAAGTAGAATCACATAAATCATACTGGTTTTTTTTCAGATATTTATTATATTGTTAATACTAGAAGTTAGCGGATTTATGCCATAAGCACTTTATCTCTCTCACTTATCTCCACACAGGTAGCACCTACAAAACCTCTTCATGTTCTCATATCCAGGTCACACTTGGACTCCTCCTTGAAACTGGTGCAAGGTAAAAGATTCAGGCAAGGTGCGAGGTATGAGACTACTGTGGAAAGACAAATACTAGAATTTGAATACAGGATAGCATTATAATTTATACTAAATTACTTATGGGTTGCGAGTACCCATATAGCCAAGTTAACAGCTCAAGAAACAGAGGTAAATTCTGTATGGGAAAGGTAAAAATAGCAAAGTTTTAGTTTTTACTCAGAAATGTCTTGAAGACTTAAGGAAGTATAAGCTGAAAAAAGAAAAATCAAAAGTGAGGGATTAGAAACAAAGACAAGCTCCTTAGGACACATTCAAACAGGAGAAAATGGGACTTGGAGGTCTTCTCTAACCACTATAGAAAAGTATTTGGAAAGATTTAGCAAGTGTGAATTCAAGAGAACAAAAAGCCTGAAGATTTCTGAGATGATCCAGGATGATATTCTGATTTGTGTCTATTATAAGAACTAATGAATGAAGAGAAATTGGGATCAAAGTAGAGAGTATCATTCACCTAGAATTAATGGCATTATCAGTACCGAGAGGGACAAGGGAAATAGTGAATTCTGAAGACTTTGAGACATTTATATGCTGTTGCATGCCTCTGCTTTCATTCTGTAATTCCAGAGAACTGAGAGAAAGTATGCTGGGATAAAATTTGTATAATGAAGTGATAAATTGGTCTGTTATTTTGAAGAGGAGCAGGACTGTAAAGGAGTGACAGGTTTGATTCATAACCACTAGTTTATAGCCACCAGAAAATGCCAATGGATATTAAATGGCTAATTATCATATCTAGAGCTAATTTAATGCTTAGACTCTTGCATAGATTTCCTTTAAAAAGGGAATGATCAGCTTAGTGAAAATATCCTGGATGATACCTTTGCTTCAAATCATGACCTGAAAATATTAATAATTTGGTCAAATATTGTGAACTAAAATTCAAACTGCTTTATCAAATCATGAGTAAAGGTAGCCCTTAGGCAATGATTTCCATCATTTAATCAGCCCTTTAGAACAATACATTTATTTGCTCTGCAGGTGCTGAATCTTAAGAAACTTGCAGAAATGTGGGTCTCTAAAAAGAAAAGTATACAGGTGCTACCTAACTGAAACTGTCAAAGGAGTTTTACATGTTATGAATACGTAACGAAATTTACATGAATATGTAATATTTCCCAGCAAGAATCTCCCAATACTGCTTCTCTTTCTCATATGTCTCATTCCATGTATACCTGAGGCATCCTTTCCTACTTCTCTTGAATTCTATGGAAGCAGGATAGTCTCCAATGATTAAATTCCTCCCAAACAGAGACGAAGTGGAACTTTTTATCACTCAGCTCCGAGTGCTGGCTGCTGTTGATCTGCATGCAAATGTTTTTTTCCAGAGTCATAACATATTCTACATAGATCTGATTTAATCCTGATAGATGGGAGCGAAGCACAGTTTCACAGAAGCAATTATACAGGGTGTATTCTTTATGAAACTCTTCTGGCACCTCCAGATTTTTGTCTGAGCCCAGGGAATGACAGTATTCTCTTACTTGCACTTTGACAGTACTTTTAGCTCTGTTGACTAAAGTTGGCATATTAAGACAATAAAAAAGACAGTATGAGAAAACAGCCTGAGATATCTTCTTTTCTCTCCAATAGCAAGGAGGAGCTACTCAGTTTTGTTACTGAACTAAACAAACTCTGAGGAACCACAACTCTGTGAAATGCTTTCATAAAAGCAAATGCAGTGAGACAATAAATGAAACTATCATTAAATACAAAAGGATTAGTGGAGCTATGTGCAGACTGCTCCTCACAGAAAGACATCAAAACTTTGCAATAAGTACAAGTTACCCTTCCCTGATTCTTGTGTGCCAGCCAAACACTAAAAGAAAGGATTCTGCTGTTTCTATCTCCAGAGTGTTACTCAGGGAAGATGTCTGGCAAATTCCCCAAAGGGTGCTAGGTCAGCTTTCACAAGACCCTTCTGCATTTGCTTGCTAACATCAGACTACTCAGACTTTTGATACATTCCAACAGTTCAGTAGAAATAACTTGAAACATAAATACTGTTTGGACCAGTATGAATGCAGAGAGGTTATTAAGTCACAAATCTACAGCATGCCTTGCTTTTGCATGGACATAGATATTGATAAACAAGGCTTCAGTGTACCATGGGCTCATTGGCATTTTGGCAGACACATATGGCACCCATTCCTCCAGCCAGGCTTGTCTGTGCCCTCAGTGTTGCCTGTATTCTTCTCATAGTGGGAACACAGAAATCTCAGCATCGCTCCATGTACCCTGGATCTTGCAGATACAAAGTTGCATCTTACATATGTGGAAAAACATAGAGCATGCCAAAAAGCCACGAGTCATTTCCATTACTTTTCTTTCTTTTGGAAGAGCAGAGGATAAAGAAAGCAAATATCACAAAATATAGACTAATTGTATATAATATGCACAGATACTAAAAGGCATACATACGCTGCAGACAATGGCAGGCAACAAAGACAAATGAGAGTTTCAGCCTCACCAGATGCTGGTAGAGGCATCATATTTCAAATAGAAGGGAAGTTGTGTCTCCTAATTTAAGAAAATTACCACAACCTGATGAAATACAAGGGCATGTGTTCTAGGAGGCTTTTTTTGAGTTATTCAAAGAGAATATTGCCTACATACAATATTTCACACTTCTGTGTGGGTACACAACTAATTTCTGAGGTAGCCATTTCAATGTTTCAACAATAGCAAGGAAGGGCAGCAAAAGCAGTAGAACAATTTTCATACATTCTTCTGCTAACAGAGTATCTCTCTGCTTTCTGTTGCTAAATTATTCTCATCCTAATTGCAAGGCCAGAGCTTCCCAAACACATCTCCTGAGAAATCCCTGAGTGATCTCACCAGAAGTAAATACTCAGTGTGAAACTTCATCAATTCACATCTTCATCAAATCACATTTTGGGGAAAAGTGATTAAAGGCTATTCACAAACGAGACGCAAATATATTGTTAGCACAGACTCTGCAATCAGCATCTGAATTTGTGGGAAGACAGCCAGGCAACCATTTTTTCTTTAGCAGCTTCTAAGATTTGGATGATTTGGAGCAAACCAACGCACTGATGGCAAAGGCAGTTTCCTCCAGAGCTGAATTTTTTGAAATATTTGCTTTTTGTTATGTAAATGTATTTTTTATTTTTTCCCCTTTCTTGAAGTAGGCAGAGCTTCCACACGAGCAATAGTTGGTTTTGCTATAGGAATAGTGAATGATAGGGTGGTTCATCAACTCTATCCAAGTGGTTTTTAGACCTATTCCTTTTTTCCCATTTACATCTCAGTTTTAATGCCTTTGCAGGATAAAAAGTCTCTGCCTTAAGCACTGTTATTTACGGTGACAAAATTAGCTTTTAGTCATCTATCCAGCTCAAAAAAAAAAAAAAAAAAAAAACCACACAAAAAGCAAAGAAAACCAGACACACAAAAAAACCCACAAACAAACAAACACAAAAAAGCACAAAATTAATTCTGACATCTTTGCCCAACAGAGGAAATCAGCACATCTTTCTGTCTTCTTCTTCAGAAATTCAGTACTTCCCTTTGCTCCCTGTTCACTCATCAGCATAGACTTCTTTTCTGCACGCAGATGGGGAGCAGGTGTCACTCATAGGATCACATTTCTTTCCTCAGGCTACTTCAGCCACAGCTCTTCTGCACTGCTCCTCTTCCTTGGAGGTGCAAAAAAAGCTCAGCGCTCTTGTGGACTCTATTCTTCCACCTGAATCCTACAGCACTGGTTTGTACTCTCTTTGCAGTAGTCTTCTACTGAGGGAGAAATAGGGAAAATGAAGTTTTTCTGATATCTTATCAAGTGTGTATAGCCATCCCAGACAGTTTCAATCAAAGAATGCAATTTACTCACCCTAATGTATCTGTCAAAATGATGTATTTCCCTCAAAACTAGTGACCATTTTATACCTAATGGGCAGAAAATGGAAGCCCTATGGCTGATTTATGTAATCCTAAATCACGGTCCAGAATGGCTCAGTTGTGTCACCTTACCAGAGACTGCTTCTCCCCATTGGCTATAAAATTAACCTAATGAGACCTGCCACAATTTAAATGTCTAATATTAAGTGACATAAGTCCCACTCTCAGGGTTTGTGGAATAAGGGAATCCTGACTTACGAAATAAAGAAATAGTGCAGTAAAAGTGTTCCTCACTTGTGTTTCTGCTGCCCATGTCTTACCTCAGATCAAGCCTTATTTGCTCAAAGTATAGAGGAGGACTTGGTTCTTCTGTTTTCTTCTCTGTAGCCGGATGTGTGCAGAATGAGTTTTTGCTTTGGGGAAAGAAATGCATGCCCCCCTCCCCCACAAAAACAAAACAAATGAAAAACCAAAATAAAACAAACAAAAAACCAAACCAACTCAAACAACCAACGAAAAACCCTTCAAAAATAAAATAAAATAAAAAAAAACTAAGAAGCAGTTATCAAATTTCTGGCATTACCTGGTAGAATCTATGGCTTAATAAGAGACTATTTCAGGCAATAAAAATTCTCAGATTTATCCCTGTACTTGACATCAGGATTTAAAAAGTTCAGGTTAAACCAGAGCTTCTCTGGGTCAATATGTTGCTGATACTGCTGTTATTATGGGGCTGAGATAAACTCAGCTGCAAGATCCCCAGCAGCCTGTCATGGATATCTTCAAACTAAAGACCTGGAGCCCTTTATAGCCCCTGGTCAGCCGCACACCTTTGTCTCAAATGGGCTTGTGTAGGTGAGACCCAGAGGCACAGCAACACTGACTGCCCCTCTTCCCTCCTCCAAACATAGGTGCCTTCACACACCTCAGTCCATGACATAGAATGTTGGATGGTTAGGCAGATTTTCACCCCAAAATGAACTGTGGAAAGCCCCAAGAGATCTGCCTGTAAAATCAGACTGGTCTAAATGATGTTATTAAATGTGAAAGCAGGAACTAGTAGTGAGAACATCTTAAAGATAAATGACTCTCCGGGCACAGCAAACTGTTTCACCTTCATTTCACTTTTGTTAGAGAGACTGCAGAGATAAAAAGAAATTAGGTAAAATAGTCTATCTAAAGCTTTGGTTCACAAGCATGACACTGCATATGATCTGCAATGGTTCAGGTTAGAGTGACCAGTAAGGTTAAGATTTATTTGCATTTATTTAGACCCTTTCGGAAATACTTACATTCAAAAAGTCATGTGGGAAGCCAAACAAACCACACTGGCCTGCCCTGGACAAAAAAGAAAAAAGTAATTTAAAAGGACTACATTTGTATTTTTAGGTCTCTGATTTTGCTTCTCTTGAGGGGCATACTTGAGGAGAGAAGGAGAATGACTGGTTTTTATTTTGTCTCACTATTCAAAAACCTCACAACTTTGATAAATGAATCAGTTCTTGACTCTTTTTCCTGGTCTTGAATTCAACACAGGCATAAGGGACAAAGAGAAATGTGAAGTATATATATTGTGATTGATTTGGAAATGATTCTGTAGATCTTATGAATTTCCATGAAGTTCTACTGAACGGGCTGGCAAGCTTAACTCTCAGAGTATCTTTGAAGAATTCTGTGTTCCTGTTCTACTTTACAATGAATTTATTCAAAGCCAGTATAAGCCAATATGTTTACCAAGATAGGAGATACATTTACATATGGTTTTACAGTAAATTAATCTCATCAAAACATCTGTCCAGGTTGCTAAATTAATCCATTGTGAAATTTTATGGAATTCACAGAGTTTTGATGGAATTTGGCACAGTATTTTTCTTCAATAATAGTAGAAAGTCTGTGGAACTTACAATTTGAAAACAGAAGCTGCTGGTAGGCTTGTGAAACTCCAGGCACTCCTAAGAAACTAGACCTGTAAATAACTCAGAGGATGAAGCTGATCTAACTCTTGTAAATGTACATGTCTGACTCACTTCCCTAAGGTTTCCTGTAGAGTCAGTGTAGAGAATAGGTAGGATTCACCTCTCCCTAAAGCAAGTAGCTGGAACAGGTCAAGTGAGTTATAACCTGAACAAAACAACTCCTCTCAAGAGACTAAGGAGGGAGCCTTAGGTGTCTGGCTCACATTAAGGGGAATGTGCTTTGTAGATTCTCTAGGTCAGGTGAGGCCAGAAGGATCTGTTGGATCATCCACACCTGAAAATCCTAGGCCCTAGTATTTCATTCTGATGTCTCCATATTATGCCTGGCTAAAACACACCTAGAGGCACTGAAAGCATCAAGATTTGAAGACCTCAATGGATGGATTTTTTCCAATGGCTAATCCTCCTCCTAAGGCTCAGACTTTCAACGTATCAACTGAAATTTGGGGACAAAATACCTAGAGTATAACTCATTTAGCTGTACATGCAGATAGATACTGTATACAAAGAAGAACACCTAATATTTCTGTTAACTTCTTTATACATATTCACATAACACAAGACTACCTTACAGTGTCAAACGAAAGGTCTGTCTAGCCTGATATCAGATCTCTCAGTGTGGCCAAAAGGAATCCCCAGGGAAATAAGTCCAGGACAAGTATGCATGATGCTTTCCTGACATAGTCTCCCTGTTTCCTGCTCCTTAACTTTCAGGAATTCCTGAGCCAGACATTTTTCCTGTGGTATTTCTAATCTGTTTGGACCTGATATTTCTGATCTCAGACTCCTTCACTGAGCTTTTTTCATCTCTAGAACTTTCAGCATCTATGATATCTTGTGCAGAGGTGTTCTGGAGCCAACATATGTGGTAGTCAAAAAGTCAATTACTGCTTTGATGTAGTGGAACCTGACACCCAACTCTTTCATTCAATGCATCCTCATTCTTGTCCTGAGAACTGGAAAGTGTGTCCTTATTCAGCCAACTAGTTCTGCTCGTAAGTTTAGAGACCTCCCTCCCGCCTCTGCCAATCACCTGCTTTTCAGATGAAAAGACACCCTTTCTCAGTAGTTCTTTGTACAAAAGTTCCTCTGTACCTCTGACTGCCTTTGCTTTCCCTGAACTTCTCCAAGCTCTACCCTGTCAAAGCACAGCCAGCAGTTCCTCTATGGCAGCCTTCTCTACTGTGTCAATTATATTCTGCACTGAGCAGTCAGTACAGCAAACTCCTATCCTGAATGGGACCAAGAAGAGGAGAGGGGTAGAGGAATGCTTTTGAAAGCATCCTCCAAAGAAAAATACACCCTCCACCCACTGTGTATGCACTGATTCCAAAGACCCAATGTGATCTGCTTAGCCCTGACTGTAGGTGTTAGTCAGAAAAGTGTTTCATCTTTATGAGTGTCAATTTTCCTATAGAAGTGTGCTCCCCTCTTATTTCTTCATTGTACTTAATAGTCTCCTGGCTTGCACCATAGATGCTGTACTGACATCCATAACATTTAGATGGGCAGAATCACAGTTTACATGCAACCTATTCTAGTTCTGTTGCCAACAATTAATATCTTGCTTAATTTCTGTTTAAACTCTGGTAAACTCACGTTTATAATTTTTGGTTTAATGGTGCTAAGGTATTCTCTGTCAGCCGCTTGAATCTGACCACACCATGACAGTAACTTTGGCTTTGGTGTCTTGTCAAAATTGGCTCAAAATCTGTTCTGCTAACCTGGTGAAGACTACAGACTCTAAAAGATTTGGTGATGTCATTGAGGGGTTAACGCTGAAATCCTAATATACTTTTCCTGAAGAAACCCTCTTAAACCAGGACTTTAGATCAATCTGCTGCTCACTGCCTTTACTGCAGGAATGATTAGAAGCCCAAGTATTCTTTTTGCTCTTTTGACACTGCCCAAGGAATCATTTAATAAAGTCTTCATAGGGCTGGTTGAGTATGATAGGCAACTCTTCCATGGTTGCTTATTTGATTTGCCCTGCTTCATTGTTGTTGCCATCCCTTTCTGCAAGTAGACTAATGTATTTGATGCCTTCTGGCATGAATGCTCAGCACAGCTGGGAATACTGTAGCAGAAAGAATATTCTGAATCCCTAATTGTTTTTATCACATGAAAAGGGACTCCTGGGGTTTTTCATAAATAGTTCTGGTCTGTGTAACCCAGTGAATGACATTAAACCACAGAGGCTAAAACCTCAGTCCCAAAGAGATAACAACGTAATCTGAGATAAGACTTGACATGTCATGGCAGCAAACCACATAGGAGGAAGGATGCCAGGGCTGGCTGTGATAAATGGTGTATAGTTTCACAAAAAGTTTGTAAAGCCACAAATCATTCTAAGTTTTGTTTGCTTGTTTTCCAATGTAAATAAATGCAGGCATGTTCCCCTGCCTATAAGCAACTGATACTTTTCTGTAGTAAAGCAGTCAACATGGTTCTCAAAGATGATCATGAAGAAACACAGGGGGTAACTTGAGAGCTTAGTATGGGGATGGACTTTAAATGAAAGTGAGCAGAAAAAGAAGCAAAGATATTGTTGATCTGATGGCAGAATAAACAACAAATATGTTATTTGTGCACAGATCCATGTGGGACAGGAGTAGTACAAAAAGGCAGCAAACTTTTAAACAAACAAAATAATTAAGCATCTGGAACTTCTGCATACTTTCCTCATCCTTGGTAGGGTTCCCATTTTACACCACACTGAAGGTATGCTTTTTCTCCCCATCATCTGTGACTGGTGCTATTGTGTGAGTTGCTGTGAGGAGCTGTCAGCTCCCTCCAGCTCAGTGCCAGTCACAGTTTCAGAGGTTGTGAACTCTCAGCACATGAACCGCTGTAGATGCCCGCAGTGCCTGAGCCAAACAGAAATTCACAAAACAACAGATCCATCTGGGAAAAGATGCTGGAAGAAACTCAACCCAGTCCATAATGGTGGCACTTGAACTCCCATCACGTTCAGGATTACTACATGTTCCCTCAGTGCAAAGACAGTCAGACCTAGGAGTGACATCTCCTGAGACACGCTGCTACCTGTGACAATGATCTCAGCAGTCAGTCAGCACAGATCTGGATGTCTAAGGTAGGACTGAGCTACATGGTTTATCCAGTCCATGGCATTTCCATTTTGAATCTATATACTGGAAAGAAAAAATTCAAGCTGAAGTCAAGTATGGTTGTAGTGGATCTCACAGGTGACTAGATTTTCTGTGTGGTTGTTGAGTGGCTGACACTGCAGGGTTTTGGTTTTGGCTGAGGCCTCTGAGCATCATCCTAAAAGAGAGAGACAGTCAAATGGTAATATTTCAAAGTTGTAGGTCCTAGCAGAATGGGCCTGAGCGTTCTGTGTTTGTCTGCAGTAAGTTGTACAGAAGGTTGTCCCCACTGTAAGCAAGACACACTGACAATGAAAATTATTCAGGGTGAGGGTAGGCTTTGGTTCAGAGAGGATGTCTGGAAGTTAGCTGGAACCAGAGCTCATCATTAGCCATTTTTGCTTTCTTCTGCCAGGTAAGGTATTGCTTTTATATTAATATTTATGAAGAGGCTAGTCAACACAGAGGTACCTGATAGGTGAAACATGCCAAACAAATAACAGGGTACATCAAATTAACAAGTGAAGTCTCATTTCTTTTTTGGAAATCAGAGTGGATCAGACAACAACTGAATAGGAGACTGACACTTTGATGATAGAGCAGAACTCAGGAAAAACAACTCATTTGAAAACCTGAGAAGTGTGAGTGATCTGGTGATGCCAAACACATGTAACACCTGGCGAAGCTGCCATAAGGCAAGTTTTATTGTCTGAGGGGAGTTTGCCTCTTGCCGTCAATTACTTTTTCACAAGCATCTCTGCATGTGCTAGTTTATTAGATCCCATGCTATAAAGCAACCACTTCTGCTGCCAAGGTTTAGCAGTACAACAGCATCTTTCACTGTGTGACCTTTCAGAGTGATGGGGAGGTTGGAAGCACGACAAAGATTAAAAAAACCAAACAAACATATTTTCTTACTAAATCCATTATTTATATTTTCTCTCTACTTTCCTAAAATTTTTCAATATAAAGTTATGACTAACACTTGTGGCTTTTTTCTTCTTCAAATAAATCCTTTCTTTGGGTACATCATTAAAGGATGTGTTACTGTCAGGTTTGGTGAAACTGTAATTACAGTGAGTGCAATAAATAAAAGTATAATGGCTCCACTGCATAACTAATGGCTCATTATCCCAGTTTTATTGGTGTTTGGTTTGCTGAGCCAATAAGTCCTCCTGCATATCCAAAGAAACCATTCCGATCCGAAAAATTCTGCTATGTTAAGTGAAAGAAATAAGGGAAGAGTTTTTGTCTGAGACAGGACATTTGGTCACACTGGTAGTCCCCTCGCACGGGCGTGCACTGCTGCTTCCCAGCTGAAGGGATGTGTCAGTGTCCCACCTAGCCATGGTGCTTACCATGTGTGGTACCAGCACAGCAGTCCACTGACTTATGGGGTGCACACAAACAGGATAGTCCCCCAAAATTCCTGCTGGGGTCAGCTTGTGGGGTTAATGCTTTGGGCCTGGCCACATTGCTTTGTGCTATCAGTATTGATGCAAGAGTAGCTCCAGCTTGAGTCTCAGTGCTCTGCCTCCAGACCCTGTGCTCCCAGTCTCTCTGGACCCCCTTTCATGTTTCCATTTGTTGAGTCTTTCCCTTTGAGTCTCTTGAACACCTGTTTCTGTTTCAGTACCCTTGAGTGAGATTATTAAGACATTTATGCTGGTTTGAAATCTGTCAGCATCCTCAGGGTACCTCTTTTCCACCTGCCTACTGAGGGTAGGGTGTTAACTCCTGTTTTTGCAGCTTTGTATCCACTGACATGCACCAAACTAATAAGTGTCTATAAAGCCAACAGCAAAGACAGCAAGCTGCATGGATGAGTGTGAAGGTGAGATTTTTTCAAGCCTCCTATTCATTTGCCTGGCTCTCCAGAGCAAATATGATATAGCTCTATAAGGGAGGCAGAAACCATGTTCTAAATGTTGGTCCTATTGTCCTCGTGGCATGGCATTAGACTTTGAAAAGGCTGAAGGTCACTCTCCCTTTTTGGCACTTGAATAATAACAACAAATGATGTAGGAAGCGACAGCTCATTGGAAAGTTTCAGTGTTAAAGCAAGAAAGAACCATGAAATGTCAGTCCTCAATCAAAGGTGCACTTGGATGATCAGAACTGGTGGTCATACAGGCTGCTTATGACATCCCAGTTCACACCAAGTGTTTCTTCCCTGCTGCAAATCCACCTCTGGGACTGCTTACACCAACAGAAGGACAAAACTCTGTTCCAGTTGATTATTCATTACTCGTTCAGGCAATTGTCTGCCTGAGGGGTCATGTCATTCAGCTCATCATAAATGAGAGGCACTGAGTGGTAACAGGTACATCTTCAGGCCAGACACATAACCAAATCACCAAGGCATAACGAGTTATCAGATGTCATCAGAGTTGTGGTAACAGCCTGTGTCTGTGCTCCTTCCCCATGGTCAGTGGAGCACTTTGCATTTGCCATGAGCCAGAAGTGCCTGGGGACATTTCCCCTGCCCCAGCCAAACACAGTGACCTGGTGGCTGCAGTGCCAGCGCCAAGGCTGAGCCATGTGCTTTCAGAAGGAGGTTTTAGCCTCACTGCCAAGGGCTGGAGTTCCCACAGGTTAGATGATGGTCCTCCTAATGTCAGAATCTGCTTTGGCAAATAACTTTCCTAGAGCTGATGCCTTTCCTTCAACCAACACACTCTCCTCTCTCCGTGACCCTTCCTAACCCAGGTCTTCCCCAGGGTGTTGTGAAACCAACGCATCAGCAGGATGATCCAGCCTGTCACAGAAGCGGGTGAATAATATGAAAATTTCTACATTATTATGACCTTGTGATATTTGGGGGGAGGGGGGAGGGGGGGTAAGGGCAGGGGGGCAGGGAGTAGGGGAACTGGTTTATTTAATGTTCAATAGTGCTATAAAAGTGGTGGTTTAGCACAGAATCCTGATTGAAATGTTAAGCTTTCTCTTGCATATTGATAGTCTTGGATGGCCTGGTATATATATCTAAGTCAAACCTGAGTCCAACATAACCTGCCTTCAGCTAGGTTTCCATTTTCATATAAGGCTTTTCATTGGATTATATGCATCACACTCCACAACTCAAGAGGCTGCGGGCATTACAAAGACAAATTATCAGCACAGAGGTGCTCATTGCCCCTTCCCGAGGCAGTGACTCAATTTCCAGACAACGCAGGCTTGCACTGGCATTTACTTCTCCCTGGAGATTGGCAGGCTGGCCCAGTTCAGCACACCGAGGAAGCACTCCTGCCCCGAGCATGGCTGTTAGTATTACAGATCTTGCTCACACAGCTGACTCCCTGACTTTCAAGCATTGCCATGGTGAGTGGCACAAAGCCCTTTTTGGTTCCCTTTTGAGTCCTACCTGCTGCCTTGCATCTTGGAGAAGCTGCACAGGAACCAACATACTTCACCGCACTCCTTCTGGTTTTCCTCCCATGGCATCCGGTGTCTTCTATTTTCATCCTACCTAATTGTGGATTCACTTTCCAGACCTGTCTTAAGCTCAGTGGTACTTGTTTTTCCTCATAACTGATGTTTTGCACTGAAGATGTGCCAGTTCTTTCCCAGTGCAAAACAACTGGGTTTAATACATTGCATTCATTTGCTTTCCAAGTGGTTAGATTTGCTGCAATTGCCTAAATCCCCTCTGCATGACCTGCATTTGGGGCTTTAATGAAGAATTGCTGAAATGCTCTTCTGAACTCTGGGTACTTTCTCTCATGTATGTTCCCATATTTACAGAGTCCCTTCATCTGCAGGCACTGCAATCATCAATGTTTTATAGAGAAGCAGAAACTAGAAATTGTCCTAAAACTGTTACTTGGAACATTTTTTTTAGATTGTGTTATCATATATCTTGGTGAACTTTTCACTGAAGGCTGTAAATTATGGTGCAGAGAAAAATTAATCCCTGTCTTTCAATTATAGTTTATCTCAGAGCTAGAACCACCCTTTTTAACAGTCTGGACAGTGCCTGGCAAGTCATGAACGCACTGCAAATAATATATAAACAAATAATAAACATTAGGCTACAATAACTTCTCTGCTCTTGGGAGTGAATGTAGTCTTGTGCAATTGCTATATTTCACTGGGGGAAATAACTGGGGTTTTCAGTGTTATTCATCTACAAAATTGTTTCAAAAGGAACTGTAGGTCCTGCCTTCAACATACATTTTTCCCAGATTGCAGCTTGAGTGCCAGTTTCTTATGTCCTTTTTTTTTTCTTTTTTTAACACAAATGCTTGTAGGGAAAGAATGTGACTTCTGATACCATTAAAGATTTTTTAAATCAGTGTTTATTTAACTGCTATTATACAGTTCCATTATCATTTTTTGAATAGCACATTACCAGTAATTGCTTTAAACTTTACAGCCATATCTCTTTCCCATCCATTATCCAAGCAGATTTGAAGAGCACTGGTAATGTGCAAAGACAAACAGAACTAACTGAACTCATACAGTCTCATGAACCAAGATTTCAAGGAATGTACCTAGTGGAAAAGCCAGTTTGACTCTGTCAATTATCTTCTATTTAAACACCTTTCTGGGACCTACATGCCCCATTACTGCAGCAAAAGATGCTCACTTCATGATAGTTTGCATGACTGAGCACTTGCTCCAAACTAAATAAAAAATGAACAAGGGCTTGGGCATTTTATGTAATGAGTTAATATTTCTTACTGTCCAAGATTGTAATGACTAATTTTAATTCTCTTCAAATGCATTTAAATTCAGATTGCTGTCTTATTAAGAGGAATATATGGGGAGATCAAGATAAGCTCAGGAATAACAATCAACCCTTAAAATCTAATGCAGGGTGGCAGTGACCAAGAGAGACAAACAAAAATCATTCTTTTTTTCAGAAGCAAGCTCCAGATGATAACTGGATTCTC
This sequence comes from Dendrocincla tyrannina, assembly GCA_035047865.1. Taxonomy (NCBI): domain Eukaryota; kingdom Metazoa; phylum Chordata; class Aves; order Passeriformes; family Dendrocolaptidae; genus Dendrocincla; species Dendrocincla tyrannina. The sequence continues at coordinate 79,548,178 of JAWWMP010000116.1, read as the reverse complement.
TTATGAAGACGTCTTTGTATGCAAATATTAGTCATGGCTACTTCTGGAGCTTTGCCAGTGCAGCAGACCCAGCAGACATTAGCTTTCTTCTCAGGATGTGACTTATATCACAATATATTTTAAACCAATTCTATAAAATGAGATTTTAAGCCTTTACTGGGAATTGTTTTCCCTTTCTAACTGAGGATCCTGCAGATGACCCTGATGCATAATTGACTAGTAGAACAGGCACAGGTCCTTGGAGTTGAAGTTTATGTTTTGTAGCAACAGGGCTTCGACACTCTCATGGGTACAGTAATCTCAGTGGCAGATCCCAAGGGCCCCCTGTGGGCATGATACATTTTATTCAGTTAAAAGTCACCATTAACATTGTCACCACCCCCAACTAGTTGAATCAGATAACATGTAGTAGAGGTTTGTGTACACCGTGAGCTTCTTTCGACAGATTTTGCAGTCAGGCATGAAGTTTCCTTAAACCCCAGATAAAATGCCACTTGTGAGGCAGGGATGCAGCAAGTAAGGCTTGGGGAACCTCCATTGTTCTTTCTTTCCTCCATTGAATCTTGTGGGACTGAACACTGTCTCCAATGAAGTAAGAGAATATATGCATTGTTTGAATTCCGTAACTCATTCTGGCCACCAACCATGGAATAAACTTCCAACCATCTCACAGGTGTGCATTGCCACTAACATGAGGATCTAGAATCATAAAACATCCCAAATTAGAAGGGACCAATGGGGATCATGGAGTCCAACTCCTGACTCCACACAAGGCAACCTGAAAATTGCACCATATATCTAAGAGCATTGTGCACTTCTTGAACACCAACAGACTTGGGATCATTACCTTTTCCTTGGGGATCTTGTTGCAGTGCTTGACCAGCCCCTCACTGAAGACGTTCTTCCTAATATCCAATCTGAATTCCCTCTGATGTGGCTTTAAGACATTCCCTTGCATCCTGCCATACACCAGAAAGAGCAGATCAGCACCTTCCTCTCCACTCCCTTTTCTGAGAAAGTTGTAGGTAGCACTAAGGTCATTCCCCTGTTCAGTTTTCTCCAAGCTGAGCAAACTGAATATGCTCAGCCACTCATCATTAAGCCATGCCCGTTAGTCCTTTCATCATATTTTTCAGCCTCATTTGGACACATTCTAATATTTTTCATCCTTCTTACATTGTGGAGCCCAAAACTGCACACAGTACTTGAGGTAAGGCTGCACCAATGCTGGTTATAGGACAGTCACTTCCTTTATCCAGTGGGCTGTTCTGAGCTTAATGTACCCAAAGATAGTTAGAAAACAGGGACTGATTTGTGCCCAAAGAGAGATGCTGCCTGGTACCATTGAAATCAGGTAAGAACTGAAGCTCATCTTGGTATTATTACCAGGTATGAGAAGAGACAAAAACACACACATACAAAAAGAAAAAAAAAATCACCTGTGACAATGATATAGGAGCTGAGAAAGAAGAAACGAGACCTACACCACTCCCTACCCCTACACTCCTCCACTATTTCCACATGGTATCTCCAGCCTTCCTCACCATCTCTGTGCCTTTACTTCATGATTATTTTTATACCAAGAGACAGCAGAGAGGTGAAGAAGATGATAGAAGGCTGCTGGTAGCACTGCCATGGCTGCTGGATGCCTAGGCACTATCTCGAGAAGCTACTCAAATTTAACAATGATGAGAGAACTAGACTCTGTCCTTCCCGGGTCCCTCCAGGTTAAACTGGCACTTCATAACATCATTTGTAGAAAGGCAGCTCCAGGTTCTAAAAATTATACCCTATTAAATAATTGTAGTCATTTATAAAAGGGAAGAGATATAAAAAGAACATTTGAAATGTCTCTTCTTCTGCTGAAGTTCCCTGAATGTTACCAGAGTTGCAACTCATTGCTCTAGAATACTCTTAGCATTATATATTTCCCTCTGTAATATGTATTGCCTTTATTTTTAATTAAAATGATAAGTGAATCTAGATATTTTTAGTAGAAAGGCTCTACACTGATTAGTAGAGCTGTGCTGATATCAGAGTTTTTTTCTTTTCTCATTTCTTCTTGATCCCAGGAAAATATGATCCTTCCTTGAGAACATGGTTTTATTCATGGCATTTTTTTCCTCTGACTGATGGGGCTGATTGTGCTTTCTTATGGGTGAGGAGCATTTACCTGAAATCAGTCACTTGTGAAACTCCATGTTACAGATATTCTTCACCTCAAGTAAACTTCCTGGAGGAAAGATTGAGTAATCACTTGAAAAATTAAGGAATGGGAGGAGAGAGAAAATAAAAGACTAAAATCACCTTCGTTTTCTCATGAAGCACACATAAATCAGGCTCAGAAAGGCATCCTGTTTGGGCTGCTCATCACAAAATTAGTAAAAGAGCTGATTCAGTGCATACTGGTACAAAAGGTGAAACTGATGTCTTGAAAGCAGTATACGTTTTTACTGCCTTGAAGAAAACTTTACATAAATTCAGAGTTTTACTAATGCTTTGCAAGTAATCAGAGCTGTCTAATCTTGTCAAACATTTGCCCTCTGGGAAACAGGCATTTCCAAGGAGTGCATCTGACAGGCACCTCCATTTTACAGACTAGCAACAGAAACTCCTGGTATAAGTTGCACCAGAAGTTTCCTTCCAGCAATAGTAACATTTAAGCAGTTTTTGATCCTCAGGCAATTTTACCTAACAAGCATAGGGCATTTTTTCCCCTTCTGTTATGAACAGTAATCATTTGTACCCCCTGTAAGGCTTGTAAAGCCCAAACCATGTTCACATTCCACTGTGCAAGGTCTTCTAAAACCCCAGGAGAAAGCAGTGCACAGTTTGCTGTGAATGTTATGAAGTTCTTTTTCCCAGTGGGGACCAGCTCTGGTCCATGAAATGAATCTGGCTTTTCTGTCCACTGCTAAGCTTGGGCTGTGCAGTGTTTCTTCAATGCCCACCTGTGACAGGTCCCACAGATGTACTGAATCATGATTTGTCCTTTGATGACTGTCCTATATGCCTTCCTGCCAGTGCAAGGAGAGCAGTGGTGATGGCAGCTGTTCTGAAACAGCAGGGAAGGAACCATCTTCCCTTTCTGTGTTAGGATCAGAAGATTCTATCCATGTTATTCATTAAGACCATCAAAACCTCTTTTTTTTACCAGCTGTAATGGTTTTTAACCATTGGCTCATGTGGGTAGAGCAGGGTGTTTAAAGGCAGGTAGGTGGGTAGGCAGATGGGTTGGTGGATAAGTAGGTAACAGTGCACCTCTCTGTTGCAGGTGGTTGAAAATTGTCCTGTTATCTCACCTTAATGACATATGGTTTCTCTCCCCCTTGTCATAAGGATCTTCCATTTACGCTGCAGGAAGTTCCCTCTGACAACGAATGGAAAGCTCTGCAGCAAAAATGAGAGCAGCCAGAGAAAATGGAGGCAATTTTACATAGCTGGAAGTATCAGGGCCATATCACAGCTGGAGGAGTTATATACTTTTTGCTTATCCCAGTGTGGGTAGATGCTAAAATACACCATGGAAATCGGAGGAAAGCAAACCCTCAGCGAGCCACCTGAAGTTCAGTTCAGACATTGACCATCCTTTTCTGCTTATGCAGAGCGCTGGGGGGAGTTATTGCCCCAGCATTTCTCAGCTCTCAGGAGACAACCTGGCCACTGAGGCAGTACAAGTTACATGGGGTCTGTCAGCTCCTATGCAAAGAAAACTCTGTAAGCCAGCAGCCACCAGTACTTTCCAAGGTGGGAGGGTTTTTAAAGTCTGTGACTTACCCACTATGGAAATGAGATATGGAAGACAAAGCCTACAGAACACAGTTTTTCTGGAGGAAAAAAAAAAGTAATTACAAAACCAACCTTTTATTTTTTTCATTTGAATGTTTTTATGATATTTTCCCAGTCTCACAGTGAGACATCAAGAGGTACAAGTGCTTCTCTCTGCCATAGTGTTTTGTGGATTAAGCCTAGAAGGTCTTCAAAATCCCAATTCACTCAACCACCCCTGAGGTGAGAGACAGCTACTGAAGGAGGATGCTTCCCTGCATCTAACAGCAGCAGCCCCAGTTCACCAGCCAGTTTTTACACCACTACTGGCTTCATCCTCTTCTGGAGGCTCTGAAGCAGTGCAGGTGGTCCTCAAACAATACTGAGCCTGATGTTTCAGTCCATTTGTCATTCCAGGATCCACTGGAGAGGCAAAGTTGTTGGGAATGAGGGACGGCATGCCACTGGGAGCTGAGGAGATATGCTTCATTTGTCTCACTCCAGACTGTGCTGGGTTGGAAGGAGTGGAGGCATGGTCTTAGCATTTTCCCTCATTGTATGCTGAGACTCAGAGAAATATCTTAGCTGGCTTGTACATAGAAATAGGGGAGACAAGGGTGTAAATGTGCACTTTTTGAGCACCGTGGTAGTCACGGGATGGTCTGCAGGCTAATACTGTACTGAGACTTTCCATCACATCCAGAAGCACAGCAGTCTATCCTACTAACAGGTATCTGTGTGGTTTTGTCCCTGCCCGTGAGGCACCCAGACTGGCAACCGGTGGAGCCAGCCAGAGGGAGAGAGATGGTGGGTGATAGAACAGACTGAGAAGGCTTCAGACATTTGGCTGAAGTTCCAAGCATCCTCTACTGAAAGGTCCTCAGGACAGTGCAAGGTGTTCCTCTTCCTGACTCGAAGCAGGGAACAGGACTCCTCAGCTCCTCCCCAGGGGCATCTGTTGCCACTGACTTGGTCATGCAAACTTACTTTGACCTCCTCCCACATCCTTCTCACCTGCCTTCCCCATTCCAGCCTCACTACCAGCCTTCACCCCTTGTGTCCAGCTACCGGTGCAAGGAGCTGCAAAGCTCCCTTTCCTGAGTTTTTTCAGGGCTAGGACTGATTTCCCAAGCTGGTCCACAGCCCAGCAGTTCCTCTTCAGAGCCCATCACTATTTTGTAGCTTCCAGGAAAACTGCCAATTGCTAATGGGCAGACAGGGACTGACAGGAATAGAGGCGTCATAAAACTAGCACTTGCTGACTTGCAGCCTCAAAAGGAAAATTTGAGCTCTGAATATTCTCCACATTCCATAGGCACAGTTTTCCATTGCTGTCGACCTTCTTTTCCCTCCTTTGCTTTTGCTGTTTGCTCTGCCAGCTGCTTGCTTTCTCCCAGGGATCCTGTGACTGGAGGAGGCTTGGATCGGAGAGCAGCCTCACCATGTGGCAGGTAAATAATACACACCACAACTGTTGCCTTCGAATAACACAAAAAATTGCCTGCACTTGATATCTGCAGGTTATCATTTCTGTCGTGAAGCTGAAAACATGAGACAGATAAAAGAGAGATGCGCTTATAAAAATCGATGACGCTTTTTTTTAGATCTGCTTTATGATTTTGTAGCCAGCTGTAAAAGAGCCATGGGGGAAAGGTCAAAAGAGGGCAGGGTTGGGTGAATTGGCATTCCTTCCCATGTCTCATAAAATGAAGTAATGATACAGTAAAATGCAGTTGCAGCCTCTCTAGGAGATGCCATAGCTGTGATAGCCTAATGAGCTTGAAATGACTGAAGAATGTCAATAGATAAAATCTATTGTGGGAAGATTTATAATGCTCAGCACAGCAGGGAAACACTTTCTGAAATCCCAGAACATTCATCAGTGACAGTTCAGACTGTAAATTCATGCAGTTTAAAGACATATTCAGTACTCTAACAAAACACATTTTCATTTTCCTGAATCCAAAATATTGACAAACTAAAACAATTACTACACAAAATCTGAATGTGGAGCATTGTAAAGTGAAATACACTTTGGAAACTTGATTTTTTTGAGCATTTAGGATTTTTTTTAGAATTTTTCTGTGCAACACAGGATATTAGAGTAATTTAGTCCCCAAAAGAGCATCAAACAGCTTCCTCTGTTTCAAAGACACACAGCCAAACTTAATATGTTAAAACAGACTGTTTCAAATCAATTACATTAGCTTCCGTATCTCAGTACCCATCCTTGTGAACAGGGGTGAAGAAGGAGATGTCACAACTTGATTCTATTACAGTTTCTTGGTGTTGTTTCAATTACTTTCTCATAAAGAATTAAAGAGAGAAAAATGCTTAAGACTGTTAAGGGATGGATGCAAAATTGGGTGCACAGCCTGATCCAGAGGGCATGCTATCTGAAATTTACCATCAAAATGAAGTATTAGGAATTTACTGGTTTGGGTCTTCCACTGCTGAATTTACTGAGCTGGTGGGAGGCAGGCAGGACACAAGAAACAATCAATCACAAGTTCCACGTGACTTTTGTTATGAAAAAAGGCAATGGCATCACTTAATGCACAGACCCAGGTTCAGCACACAAGATGTCTTTCATGTCTGCTTGGCACTGGTATGGCCCCATCTCAAGTACCAGAGCTGGTATGGAATCCCACACCCAGGAAAGACTGGGTGACTTAGAGAAAGCCTAGAAGATACCAGTGGGTGCGGCAAGAGGTCTAGAAACCATGTTTGTAAAGATTCAGACCAAAGAACTGCAGAAAGATGGGAATTGAACAGTTCTAATTCCAATGAGAACCCCAAAAGGAAGGTAGGGAAGCATTGCCAGGGATTGGCATGTGGGCAGGTGAACCAGAGTGGAGGCAAGAGAAAGGACCAAGAGGCCCTGAAGGTGCCCCCAGTCTTCTCCTTCTAAGATAGCACAAAAGTGGAGCACAACACATGGCAGAATATCTGCTTGTTCACAAATCTGTTGGCCAAAAGGCCAAATTTTGGCCAGATCACTCCTGTGAGCTGGCTGTCCCTGACGAGTGGGACGAGGATACGAAACAACACCACTTTCCAAAGATCAGAGCAGAACCATAGCTGGTTTTACCACCCATAGTCTCAATACAGAAAAGTCAAGTGGTGTCTGCCTGGGAGCTGGTACTCAGGATTTGCCACTTGACTTTATTGAGAGCACAATGCAGAGTTATTAAGAATTTACTGAAACCCCATTGTTGTTGTTTCAGTAAGCAAGTAAGGAAGTGAAATGAAATCTTTCTAGAGTTTGAGAAGTGTGTCTTTTTAAAAATCACAAGTACACACAGTTTTCCTTATATGACTGATTCACTTTCAAAGCTGCATCTGGCAAAAAAGCTGGTCTCCTTGACAACAACATGAAGCCTCTTACACAGGGGAATTGTGCTCATCACAACTTCTAAGACATTTTTACTGGACAAAGAGTACTAACTCAAAATAGGCAAACTCCTGTTGCATCATTCACGGTAACAAATCCTTTTGCAGCTTTTCATGGACAGTGATATGGATCAGAAAGCAGAGGAATGTCAGGAGAGTGAGTTAAAATCTTTTTTCAGGATCAAGTAAAGAACAGTCGTGCACTGATGTTTGTTTGTGGGGGGGAGGCGTTTAACCTGAGGTATTTACCTGCTTCTTGTTCTAACTAGGAGTGATAAGTCCTATAAATACATTGGAAGAGTTCTTTCATATTCATCTTTTACTAGCAATGATCTGTGTGAGAGGGCATATGACACTGAGGTTCCAGCTCTTGGCTTTTTTCAGGCAGTTAAAAGTTTCCTGCTCTTTAGTCTGTTATAAAGAACAATCAATCATAAATGTTGGCAACTGGAAATTCAGAAAACTACTGAGAGTCCTAATCTGAGTCCCTTAATTTCCCTCACTCAGTTTTGGTACAGGTATGCTACAATAATATTGGCATGTACCTGGGGAATTTGGATAAATTTAATTAACATTTTAAGAGGGGAAACAGAATAAATTAATTAACACTTTTCTCATTTTTGAATGACAAAAGCTTTGGAAAGAAATATTGTCATTTATGTGTTTAATCACATAATTCAATTTTAATAATATGACAGAGTAGTTAGACCAAGAAAACTAACTAGGTCTTCAACTTTTTCCATATCTTTCAGCTTTCTCTAAATGTCATTTTACCAAAGTGAAACATAACAGAATAAAAAAAAATCTATATTGTGTTAGGTTTGCTCCAAGAAGAAATCAGCTCTATAAACCATAAGTAATTACCGCTAATTTTTAATAGCTTGCTAACTTCACTATAGCCATCAGCATTTTTGCCTAATTCTGAAAACTGCATTTGACATCTGGAGTAAAATAGTTTGGAAACCGGCAGTCCCAAGTAGCCACAATCAGGTTGGCACAGGCAGGTGGAGCATTCGACCTCTGCCTCCAGGGCAGAGGCACATAGGAGGACACTGAATTTCTGTTCTTGTTTTCTCAACCTTGTGTTACTGCTCTGATCTTTCTTCTGTCATCTCTGGTCACTCAGGGAATAAAACTGATCTGCAGGACAGAAAATTTGGTATTAAAACAAGTATGTCATACATCCTTGGTGTATCAATTCTGTCAGGACCTAACAGATTGCATGCTGGTTAGAGCCAGGATCAGGGCAACTGTTTTTCTTCAGTTACTCTGTGATCTGGGCATTGTTACTGAAACGGAAATTGGGTCAATGAACCAGGAGAATTAGCAAATAGAATAATTCAATGTACTGGGAAATATATGTAAATAAAGATGCAAATTAAATGCTTTGTGCAGGAAACAGCATGCTTAAGAAATTAAAATCCGAAGTTTGCTCGTCTGCTATGTCGGCTGGTCATTTTCTTCTCCCAGCAGAAGAAGGTGACAAATGCAAACGTGATGAATATAAAGAGGATAAGAAACCATTTGCAAGATTTCCCTTCAAAAAAGTTCATCTTTCATGTGATCAAAAAAGCATTCAAACCCTGACACTCAGTTTCTGCTTTTGTGAGCCTGGGACATGCCATCCTCTCAACAGTAATTAGTCAAATCCAGCAAAAGGAACAATTAGGTGTTATCTAATCTCAATCTGATCTCATAGTCAACTGGAAAGAACTAGGTCCTGACAACACAAAGTCCCTCCCTGATTTTCATGCTCAGCACAGAGCCTGAAGCAGCCCAGACTAGCCGAACAACCAGCACATGTCCAAGGAGATCCATTAAACACAAATTGGAAACAAGTTCCCTGCCTCTGTTTCAGTCACTGCACCCCAAGGATCTGTCCTGCAGATCTGCTCTCTGCTCCTTTTCTCTGCAGAGGGGTGTGCGTGCCTTCAGGTGCTTTACAACTAGCACAGCTTTCCTTGAGCAATGAAGCACTGCAGTGCTTCTTGAAAGTGTGGTGGCTGGAAGCTCATTTCTTTCAGATAACTGTGAAGGTGCACTTAAGTGTGGTTCAGGGACAGCAAGACAAAATCTCATGATCCAAACTAGAGGGAGAAATAGTATGATGCAGGGAAGACAATGGGAGGCTCCAGCATGTGTATCCAAAACCCACAGTCCTACCCTGCCCCTCTTCTCCCTCATGGGGAATGATTTGCATGTACTCCTTCCTTTGGTATGAAGGGCACACATACAGCAAGGATCCCAGAGCATTTCCATCCTTGATGCATCCCACTGTTTCTGCTGTCACGTGTTCTTCTGCCATCACCCTGAATCTGATGCCACACTGAAGTTACTGCAGCAATTACAACTGTTACATCTTACTCTGAAAGCTGCACTCATCATAAAAATTTAAGAAGTTTCAGAGGCAAATGTTCTGCTTGGCAGAGGCAAATAAACCAACTGGTCTGTATCCATGCTTTTAGATAGAACTATTAATGAGAATGCAGAAGCACTCCCGTGATTTTCTCAACATCATTGCACTGCTAAAGGAGTTGGGTCTTTTTTCTGGTATCTCTGCTCCCTCACTTCCCAGAAAAGAGAAAAATAAATGTAAAGATTCCACATATCCCTATGGGACAGGGACACTCTGAATAGAGATCTGGAGGTGTCAATGACAGCAGTTTCCAGACATTGTGGCCCACACACAGATGTCAAGCTAGACAGTTTCCCATAGAGCTCTCTGCTCTTACAGTATTTAATCCGTAAGAGAAAAAAACAGCCAAAATGGTCCTGAGGCTTATTGCCTGTGCTCCCTGGTGCAACATGAATCAGAGCTTGAAAACCATCCTCTGAAGGATAAAAGAAAAAAGCCTGAAGTGCTAGTGAGCATGTGTCAAAGAACAGCTTCTCCATGTATTTGATACAAAGACTTCAGCAAACAAATCAAGACTTTCATTTTTCATTCAGGACCTAAGCAGACTTATACATGAGATGTAGATGTCAGGCATATAGGAATATGCTTTTGGGCCAGATAGCCAGTTGAGAAGGTGGGAGATGAAAGAAGATGGGACCATTGGATGCACCAGGACACACGCACAAACACAATGACCAAGTGTCAGGAAGATCAGGAACTGACTCCGGTAGCGAGAGGATACAGGAACAGATGTGATGATGGAGACAGGTGGATGCTTCTCTGTATTTTCCATCTGCATATGCTGGAGACCTTCTTCCTTTTCACCACATCATTTTGTTCCTCCTGGTGGTTTGAAGTATTTCTACTCACTGTTACTATTTTCTGGCACCTTTCTCATGTGCTATTTTTTTCTGTTCTACATGGTATGGATTTTCTCTGTTTCATCAGTTCTTCTCCTTTTTCACCCAGCTTTGTTCACTGTCTGTTCCTGCATAAATTTACCCTGTTGGCTGACCATTATATACAATATTGTAGGAACAGGACGTTCCTTTGAAACATAATTAAGGCTAGAGTGCGAACATCTGATCTTCCAACACTTTCACTGGGAAAAAAGGGGGGGGGAAAACTCTTCCAGTGCATGTCTATTTTAGATTAAAATTACACTGGACAGAAGCCAGGTGGTGCAGTGATCCCAGGCATCACCCAAAGCCTTCATTCTTCTCAGGATAAAGGACATTCTCAAATTCATCTTCATACACGGGTGTTTTCACAGTTCTCTCCAAATTAAGACATACAAATAAAAGGAATGAGTGAGGGTAAAAATCAGTCTGTTTTGGTAAGGTCTTTCGGTCTTTCAATAAAAAATGACACACAGTGGTGGGTCCACTGCAGAGACCAGGCTTCTTGTGGTGTTTCAGTTCCTTCTCCCACCAATCCCATACCCTCCAGGGCAACTGTGGTGTGCAGAGGGCAAGATGTTAAGTGCACAGAAAATTTGCTGTGAGCATGACTTTGAGAAAGACGTGTGGATGGTGGTGTGACAAATCAGTTGAACGTGAAGTCTCAGGACCAGGCAAAGACAAATGTGCAATCTTTGGGTCTACAGACAGAAGAGAAGGATGAAAAATGGGATTAGACCCACAATAAAGTATGAGCATCAGCATCTCTGAAAATGCTGAGACACCCTGGGACTTCCAGGGTTATTAAACTGAGGTTAAGCACTATATCACAAGCTAATCTTACCTACACAGAGAAGAGGCGCTCAAAATAAGATCTATTTTTAGCTTAATTACAGTCAAATAGAAAATAAATATTTACAAGCTTACTGCAAAGAGGAGTTAAGCACTGCAATGTGTTACTAGTGGTGATGGCGACTGCTCCAGGACCAGAATTTTTAAAGAAGAAATTAAGTCCCTTTCCCAGTGCTGCTGAATGTTTCATCTAGGATGGTTCTACAGCCTGTGCTGAGCAGCACGAAGGAAGAGATGATCACTGCAATCCTCTCAGGCTTGTACCCTACCACATGTGTTTAATAAAAGTGTTTTATCAGGCTTCCTGCCATGGGGCTGTGTATGATGGATGTGTCCTTACACTGCATGCAAGATATGTCTGCTTTTCTGTGGGTGGGATCTGAATCAGAAACAATCTGCCTCTAACTTCCTAGGGCTGAGGAACAGTCTGAAAGCACATACAGGCACAAACACAGAAAACAGGAGGAAAGGCAGGAGGCACAAGGGCCATAGGCTGAAACAAGCTGCTCAGGAGCTTCCTCAAGTGGAGCAGTGAGGGCTGCTCTGGGCAGCACACTCAGCACCAGAACCAGCCTGGCATTCGGGATCCTTGCAGACTGAAGGCACACTGCAAGTCACCCCCACTGCTTTGCACAAACTTCATGTGAGCAACCTGCTGAACTGAATGGATGTCAAAAAGCAATCAGGCTGAGAGGTAAATCAGGCTTTAGTCTCTATCAGAGAATTCACACTCTTTGCTGTGTTTTCCCTGATTTGTTAAATAATTCACACACTGTATGTTGAATAGGGATATTAGGAATCAGAGGTGCTCAAGTCTATCTTTATGGAAAATGTATGGTCATGAGAAACACAAACAATTGTCATTATCCACTCCATTCTTGCAAGTTCAACCATTGTGGAAACGTCAGGGTAGGCTAATTTTATGCTGCCTAATGTATTTGACCTACCTCTTTCACTCAGATGCACTCAAAACTATTCAGCTGATCCTAAGCAAATCTTGCAATGAGCACTAAATTCCCAGTGTTATTGATTTATAGGTTTATTGCTCCCTGTATGATTATAACTGTTCAGTAGGTCAAGCACTCTCTTTACTTAATTAATATTTGCCACAGCCAGTAACCTGAAGGCATCTTGGTGGAAAAATCCTGGAAATAGGCAGTCTGCAAGCTTTGTGGAGCTAACAGGATAATTATCCTTCCTTTACATCCTGCATTAATCTTCCATCATATCCTGAGACACATACAGTGTTTTCCTTTGGGTTGGTTGGAAAACACACAGGATTTGAACGTCACCAAAAATTCTCTGCCCCTTTGTCACCTACAAATAACTGGTTGCTTATTCGTAAATACATGCACACCTCATCGTGTCATCCCCTCAGTGCAACCCTTTGTTCTTCACCTTCAGGTAGGTCTGTTTTGCTTGACACCAGTTAGTCATGCTGTGTCAAGCCATGTACGTGCTTCCAAAGCTGCAGCATCAGGGTTTAGTTTCAGGAAAAAGGATTCAAGGGATTTTGCCCTATAGCTAAATACACACCTGGCCTCCCTTCAGCTTAATTTTAACAAATATTATTGTGGTTTTGACCCTGAAGACAAGCCATAATAGGGCTGTGCACCATTACCAGCAGGCCACCACACCACGAGCAGTGGTCCCATTCCTGAAGCATGGCACCTCTGGCTGGTTTCAATAGGTGTCAATGTCCGTAACAGCTTCAGTGAGTCACCTAATGCACTGTGTGATGTCTCACCAAAACAGCAATACTTGGCCTTGTGGGCAGATATGAGTGAGTGTGTTATACACAGACACTGTTTTCAGTGTACTGAAAGATTTATTAGCATTTTGCTGTGGTCCAGTTCCACAAGTCAGGCTGTCCCTGTCCCAATAAAACTGCTCCATGATCCTGCAGACAGGACTTCATTGGCAGGTTAAATAGATCCATGTTGACACTTGTATGCCAAAAAGCAGAGTGGTGCCTGCCTCTCAGAGGGGACAGGGCAGTTTTCACATGGCAACCCCTCAACAGTCACGTTAATTGTAAACTTACATGTCTCTGATCTTTTGGGAGACTCTCAAACACAATTTGCAGATTTTTTGCTCCCCAAGGCTTTGGTTTTTTTGGTATTTGCTCAATTTCTTCATCAGCAAAAGCTGTAAAGGCACCTTTGTTACCCCGTGCAGCAGAACACACCTTGCCTGCTTCTATTTATTCTCACAGATAAATTATTGGATTTTTCGTCTCTCAGGTACTATTCAACCTTTAACTCTTCTTTCATGTTTCCAGTCACCCAGCAAATTCCATTGCTTTCTTTTCTTATTTATTCTTACTCAGTTCTCCCTTGAATGAATGCCTTGCGGTTGGCCCTGAAGGGAATATCTGTTTTCTCTCTTTCTTCCAGGAAGGAAATGGGAATTGAATAACACGGGGGGGCGGGGGGGATGATGACAAAAGTGGAGATGTTCCTTTCTGCAGGCAGGAAGGCCACTGTGACATAATTGAGATTTCCATGTTGTTTAATAACCTGCTTGGACAGACAATTCTTGCAAATCCATATATCCCCACCAGCTGATGATTCTTCCTGCACTCTGTCTGTTGTTTCAGGCAGCTACCACACTATCCTCATAAAAAGATACTGTTAACTTTAAACTACAGGGATCTGACTGGGGATGGCAAATACTACTGCAGTTCCTGCAAGTCCCTCTAACCCTGTCTCTGGTACCTGTTCCCTCTGCCTGCCGTGGCCTGTCTATGGTGCTGCAGCTAGAGCTGTACTTTTCTCCCCCTTGCTGCCCTCTATGGCTTTTTTCATTTTCTGATGCACTGATGACAAATTCAGATCTGCCTACCCCTCTTTTCCTTGTCTCAGGGTGTACTCTCTCTACTCAGATTTCTAAGGATCTTAGTTTTCCTTTGCTCACTCTCCTAAAACGTCCAACCCTCCTAATTTTCCATTCTCTCAAGATGTGTATCTTTTTTTTCCCCTCCATCTGTGCCTGGAGCATTTCTTCCCTTGTGTAGGATCATCTCCTTTCTTCTCTGTTGCCCTTCTTCAGTTTGGTTCTCGTGTTTGCAGGAGTAAACCACATGCTGGTCCTTTGCCTCTCCAGCTGTTCTGCATCTTTTCATCCTAGTCAGGTGGCATCTCTGCATTTTGAAAGCATGGCCCTCCACAGTTGATTTCCAATAGATCCTGGCCTTTAGTCAGTCAGCAATGTTCTGTAAATGCTCAGTGCTGCTTCTGAATGGGAGTCTTTAAATCAACTTCATTCTAACCAATTTCTTAAGAGAATTTCCTTTAAGCAAATACTTTAAGCTTCGGGTTGTATCATGTTTACTCCCGGACCAGTGCTCAGACAATTTACCTTCAGTGAAGTCGTGGGACTTCAGGAGATTGCATTTCTCAGCAGGTCATCAGGCTTTCTTTCCCCTCCATATTTCTACTGAATTAAATTTCTGAATTACTGAATTTCTACTGAATTGAATGAACAATTGATACTGTTGACTGTATTCGCCCAAAAAGGGCATCAATAGAACTTCCCAGTGTAATTCTTCTTCAAGAAGCTCCTTCCTCCCATGAGAGCGGTTTGGTTTAACCCTGGCATCTTTCTCTGGTCTACTGCAAAATGTACACATTAAGAAGATCCTGTAATGAACACTTTTTTTTTTCCCGACATCATACCAAACACTTCTTTGTTCTAGAGTTCTTGTTCTTCTTTGTTCTTGTGAGTGACTGTGAGCCTTCATCTACCACTAACGGCAATGGACATGTTGTGAAAATACATCAGCATGTCCCTAATAAGGACGAAAGCAGGAGGTGGCATTTGTCTCTGTACTTTCTAACAAGCCCAGAACTCTAGCTACAAAAACAACATTATGACATGGAAAAGTAAAATAGCTCTCCTAGCTGTGTTGCTTGTTAAAACTTTCCAACAAAAGACACAGCTGTAAACAGACAGATAGGAATTTTTGAAAAACTCATGAAAAAAACTTTCTGAAAGTCAGAGTAATATTACTACTATTTCAAGATTATGGAGTCAGTACTACTCACCACGATAGGTTTACTTTTAGAAATAAAAAGGGTGTTAGCACTGTGGCTAAAATAAAGCTGTTTAATATGCTGCTTAAAAGAATAGAGTATAAGTCACAAAAAAACCTCCCAAACAAACAAACAAAAACCAAAAGAAAAACCAAAACATCAGACTCAGGAAAATATTCAGAGAGAGCACTAGTTTTCCCATGGCAACGAAGTGTACAAATGAAGTCTACAGAGCCTGACCAAAATGGGTAGCTTTATTCTTACTTTACTAAATGCGGGGGTAGAGCAAGTGGAAAATGATGATTTATGAGAAATAAATTACATTATGTGAAGGAAAAAAAAGAAGAACTCCATTACTTGAAGCTCTTTGGACTGACACTTTACTTTACTCTGGTTTTCTCTTGTCCTGAGTATTATGAGAAAGGGGATTGATGCAGCAAGGTTGGGTTCCTGTGCAAGCACCATTTGTGGAGAAGAAGATAGAGATCCGGTGAAACTCTTTAGCCAGACTGTGAAGAACAAGAACTCCTGGTCCATGGATGCCATTAGCCTGCTTGAGTGCTGTCAAAAAGGGAGCGGGGGACGGTATGGAGGAACCTGAGCCCAAGGCTGCAACTTGGAGATTTTCAGATGCTGTGATGTTGTGAAGGGAAAACCTCCAAATTCTGGGCAGAGATTTGCTGGGAGGTCTTGTTTGATAGGAGGAATGACAAACCATCTCTCCTCGAGTCACAGTCAAGACTTTGCAAGGTACACAAAACTGTATATTGCTGAGAATATGAACCTGTTGGCCACAGGGAAAACCTTGGCCTCTTTTTATTAAGCCTTTGGAAGTCTGATTTCACTTTTCCTTAACTGTCTTTGTTTTCACCCCGGAGGTACAACCTAATGGTTGTACAGCCCCATCCACAAAACTTTCCCAGTCCCCTGGGTCATGGCTCCAGGTAGATTTGAGAGGATGATCACTAGAAATTGGACTTCAGGAAGCCAATTGTGCTGTGTTCCATTGGAGAAGGATTTTCGGGAGTGACCTCCAGGAGCTAGGCTGCCCTGCACCTCGGTGCTGCTCAGCTACCCAGCACCATGCAGGGTAATCTCCACACAGGTGATGGCAGGCACTACCTGGCAGCTTACAGCACTGGGATGGTGGAGGATGGCAATGCCTGTGAGCCTGTGGAAATCAGACATCCCTTTGGCCAAAACTAATGCAAACAGCACAGCTGCACCAAAGGCTCTCAGTCATTAGCATCAAGGTACTGCTGTGATAGGCTTGCACAAGAAGCGTATGCCATCTTCTGCAGTCTCCTGTTAAAATCTGAAGGACTTATTTCTCACTTAATTTCAAATGCTTTAATCCTTCACTCCCTTCAACAATCAGTATTTCACATCAACTGGTTTTTCTCTTGGAGCACCTGGAAACACCAGCTGCTGCATGACCCAAGAGGCAAGTGATGCTCCACCTTTTCTTCTTATCAGTGTTAGCAGTGGAGAAAGGATGGCACTTTGTTGGCATGGGAATTCTACACAAAATCACCAGAATATTAAAGATAGTAAGAGGAAGGGCCATGAAGACTGAGATTTTCTTTTCTGTTTTATGGGCCCTGTCCAGAAATATTACAGAAACCACTGAGAGACAATGAGAACTTGCATCACATGGCCAATCCAGGTGAAGTCCATGTCTTCCCTCTACTGACAGGAAAGGTGACAGGGACAGCTAGCACAAACCTAGCAATGACAGCAAACCTGGAAGCGATGAGAAAGTCTTGGCCTCAGGTTTCCTTTAGTTCCCTCATTTGATATTTTTTTCACCATTTCCCTTCAACTGGCCTCTTAATAGCTCTTCTGTTAGAGCCAAGGCGACCTGTCATTTCCAGGATGCAAAGACAAAAAATGTACACTGCTTAATCACACTTCTAAATGTACCTTGTCACTTTGCTGAATTGCATACACAGGAGATGTCTTGCCCTTGTAGCTAATCCCCTGCACAGAGCAAACAGCTCAGGCCAGCTGGCCAATGCTCATAACTACCTAACATTACTCCATCTAATTCCCAAAGTGAAAGCAACTTTGCTCAGTGCAGATCTCTACCAGTTCGTTTATAGCAGAAAATCTCATCTAAGTGCTAATAGAAGAATCTTTGATTACCAGTATGTTCATGGAGATTTAGACTGCAATTCAAATAATTATTTCCTTGACCACTATAGACGAAATGAAATGGTGCTAAAGATTGGAAATGCATGGAAGAATATTTTCATTAAAAACTGAATACAACCATTGACCAATTTTAATTAGAGTGGCTTCATTTGTATTGCTATAGTTAAAGGCCTACTGGTGTTTCTAGTATAAATAGATGGCCACTTATCGTAACATCTCAATATGCATTTACACTGATATAAGACTTGACAGGATGTTTTTACAATGTTTTTTTTAAATGCTAATTTGATATATTTTCAGTGTAAGTACAAATTTACAGTTTTGTGAGAAATTAAATGTCCCTACTTTAGAGCTATGTTGTCTTAGAAAATCTTTTTATCATTAACTAGAGGTGTTTCCTGCCCTGAAAAATATTTTCTGAGTTGTTGGGTTTCTTCATACTTTCTATAGCATGAGGTCAAGACCCTGCCAAAGTTATTGACCACAACACATACCAGAAGAAAAATAAGCATTGCCTTAAACTAGCTTAGGAATACCAGCATTTGATATCTATCTTTTGATGGTGGCAAAAAACTTATCTCTGATCTTCTGCACACACAGCGCATGGCTCACTGTGGTATTTGGAGCTCACTTCTCAGAACTTCTTGCACTGGTGCATCCCAGTGTTGCCCTTGATGAGTTCCATAACAATCCCCCTAGGGTTTCTTCTCTAGATTTGCATACAAATTTTGCCTGTGAACTGAGACTTTTGGTTCATGGGCATTGGCCACCAATTGCAGTCCCAGCTTCTCTCTGTTTCTCACACTCCTCTGCACACTCCTGTAGATGATCACATACACTTTTTGGGGAAACATCTCCCTCCAAGTGACCTTCCAAAGAGATAATAAATCCAATGGCACTGTCACTCCTCCGTTTTGTCCACTCACAGATGTTGTCTGGGCATCTATTTCATTTGTAAAAGAGTAATGAGAGGCCGTAACTATTTATGAGCCCTATTATAACAGATTGTGTGGGAGAAAGTCCCAGCCCTTAGCGTGCTTGTCAGAAGAGGCTATGCTGCTTCACTTATGAATTAAACACTGAAGTTTGGTGAAAGCATGATGACAGGCATCCCCCTCCCTGCTGCACAAAGGTACTGGCTGCACAGATGTAGTCAGCTGCAGGTGGAGAGCAGAAACTGGTCTCTATGCAGCAAAACTGCACATGCCATGTCTCTGCTGAGCTTTATGCAGAAAGAGAGGGAAAGAGCTGCCAGAGTAACTGACCCAGTGTAGAAACATATGGGAACTGAGGGAGGTAAAGTCCAAGGAGAAGTAGCAGAGAAAGATTGAGGAAGGACAGGCTGGTCAGAAAAAATACCTTTTCTTCCTTCACATATCTTGGCAGTCAGTCTTTTGAGTTTTCATTTAAAGACCACATTTTTTGAGGGTTTTTTCCTGTATATTTAATAGGAAAAGAAAAACTGGTATTGTGACAAAAGCTCTCCTTTTGTCAGACAGCACAGAGTGAATGAAAATCTTTCTCTCTGCTCTCCGTTTTCTTTCTTTGCAGATTCGAACAGGATGCCCACGTTCAACCGAGGATCTGAATCACTTCCTGAGATTTCACTTAGGTTTTGTCCAGATCCTTCTTTTTTTCTTTCAGAAGAGCCAAAAGGGAATTAAATACAGGTTCTGTATGCATAGAACTCTAAAGGCAAACAAAACCTGACTACTGAACTCTGTGCATCCCTTTCAGGCATGAGGAATATAGTTCAAAGCTGATTCTGTACTTCCGAACTCTCAAATTTACTATTATGTTACACACTTGCCCACTCAGAGAAGCCCTTTATGATTTTTTCATTTCTATTCTTTCCACATGACTGCAAAGATTAAGCCTTGCCACTGCAAGAGGAAGCTTGAGTAGCTCCTGGATAGCATTCCAGCAGAAGGAGGTGGAAGCTCACATAGCATTGCACCTTTCCCAGCAACATCAGTGTCTTCTAGAAACAGAAGTAGCAGACATCTCTATTCATTAAGTGATAAATGCACAAATTAAAGTTTGGGGTTACTTCTACCAGCTTACTACAAACTGTGAGTTATTTATCTCACTCCAGATACAGCTGTAACACTGCCAATGAAAAGCAGCTTTCTTTTATCCATACTGACTGTCGTACAGACACAAAGACTTAATTATTACCCACATCCATACTATGCTTACCAATTCCAGCACTATGTGCTGAGAGATGATTGTGATATATTTTGAATTCCCTAAGCAATACCACACAGGTGACCCTGGGAAGTGACAGTAGATTATCGTGGGACAACTTCTATTCTATTACCAACTTCAAGTACTTAAGTTATTTTTGCCTGAGAATGCTCCCAGACTTGTCAACCCTGGACACTGGTGTGTTCTTGTGATGGCAGCTGAGTCAGCACAATTTGGGGATGCTACTACTGGTTACTGAGGATGTCAACAACTTGTGCATATACCAGCGTGCATCCCAAGAGTACAGCATTGGGAAAGATGCATAACAAGATCCTCAAGTACTGGCTTTCTTGAACCTCTAGCTCCCTTCCCATAGCTGGAGGTAGTGTTTGATATGACACCAGCATTCACTGTCTTGTGGGCAAACAGCTGAGTGAATGGGAGCAGAATAGTGCTGGAATTTGGGTATTCCAGCTTAAGTAGGCAGAATCCTGGGGCTTGTCATATCCATGTCATATATCAGGTCACGTTCTGAAGAAGTTTCTGATCTCAAGAAGCTCATCTTGAGCTTGATGGAGGAAAGCTTGGTGGGCAGCACGAAGCTGAAAGGGCTGCACTGGCAACTGACAGTGATTTGTAAGTAAAATGAAGGGTGAAAGGCAAGAAATCCCATTATTAGGTGGATCTGCCTTCTGAACAGAATGGTAGTGAAGACAGAAAATGAGAGCTTTGTTCAGGTTCTGTAAAACTGATAGCACCAGAAAACAATAAATCTTATTTGAGCAAAGAAGTAGCAGCAGCAAGCACCTGGCAGCTACACAGTCTGCTGAGAAAATACATAGGAAATTCACAGTGGATGGCTGGAAGAAGAAAGCAAAAACAGTTCACATGAGAGACAATTCCTTCCTATCCCTCCAGACTCATGCCTTGACTATTTTATTTCCAGGATGAGATCTAGTAACATATTAATAGGAAAGATATCTGCTTTGCTTATAACTCCAGCTTCTAAATTATCAAGAGTTCCTTTGCAGCATCGCAGTAAGGAAAAGGCAAATGAGAATTCTGGCTAAATACAGACCAAAAAATGAAAAAATGGAGACATATTTAAATAAGTATTAATCACTACACACATTCTATTAAACTTTTTTCCCTCTGACTATCATGTAGGCACTGGTAAAATACTAGTTGATACAGCTTTTAAAGCAAACTCTCCCGGTAGGCACCTAATCATGAATACTGCTAAGGTTGTTTATACCTCTAACTATTTATTAGTGGTTAGGTAGGTGCATCAGTTAATAGAGAGAGATTTGCGTGATTAACTGTGCTCGGTAAAAGAGTTGGTTGTGGGTAAATTTTGGAGATCAATTCTTTAAAAAAAAAGGAAATTCCTAGGGGGGAAAAAGGTAGACCCAATTTTGCTCACTCTGAACTCAGATATTCTATATATATGTGGCAAAGATCCTTACATGGTCTGTTAGCATGTAAACACAACCCCAGAGCTGTTTCTACATGGGCAGCATGAAGTCCAGAGCAGTGTGAGGATCCATGGCTTGGCCTTCCCCTGAGCAAGGACATCACCTGCTCACCAACTTTGGCAGCTTCTCTTCCTTGGTAGGTAACTACTCTCTGCTGTGCTCCAGACCATCTCCCTCCACACACACCTGCCTTCTTCCAAGAGATTCTTCCCACTATTCACCCCTTTGCCTTCACAGTGCTGAATTTCATCCTTGGGCAGGCATGGGGATGAAATGGGAGACCTCCACCTGCCTCAGCATGCAGGACTGAGCCAGGTGAGCTGGGCTTGGGTGCTGCTCACAATTTGTAACATTCCTCTTCATTTCTCCTTCCTGGACTGACTTGACACTGAGAGGGACCAAGGTTCTTCCAAAATAGCATCTTAGCCCACTGTTCACCAGTTCCCTGGAAGTGTTGTGGCTGTTGAGGTATGTACTGTGAGGCAATAACAGACAAGGAACTCCTCCCTTTGTTGAAAGGTTTCCTACTATGTTGCCATGGATATGATGACGTGTTTCTAAACTCTCTTTTTCCCCTCACAGTATATGATCTCTGCTATGATCTCTAGATTTTGATCCATACTAACTAAAATTCTTAAACAAATTACTATTCTGCTTTTATCTTGTGATCACCAAACTGCTCTGCAATACAGTCACTTTTGTTTCACCTTCTGCCAGTTTTTGCAACCAAATTGTCATCTCAAAGGCAAGGAGAGGAAAAAGCTGATTTGGCTCAGGGTGTTTTTTGCTTGTTTCTTGAGTTTTTGAAGGATGCTTTGTGCCACAACAGCAGAGCTGAAACAGATGTGGTGAAAATAATTAATTTTTAACCGTATTCCAACATACGAACTCAAGAAATTCAGAACTTCGTCAGTAATGCTAGAGAAAGCCATCCATGTTAACTTTGCAACTTATTTATTCATCAGCTGTGCTTGTTGACATGATGTATGAAAGGAATAAATTCTGAGAATAGTAAAAAGCACATTCAGGTAAGAAAATGAAGCTTGAACACCAAGTATCTAATAAGTTATTGTGTGGGGGGATTATTTCTATTTTTTTTGCTGTCTGTCAGGGGTATGTACGCACAAACTTCCTTTGCAGAACTCTCCACGGACTGAAAATGTCACTTAAGAGCACCCTTCTCCCTCTGTTATTTGTTCTCAAGAGTCTCCTTTCTCTGACAACATCTCCTTTTTGAGCATGCAAAGTGAAACATCTGTGGGTGGATCTGAAGGTCGGATTCATCTGCATTAGTGTCAGAGTGGCCAAAGGCAACTGCAAAGTCACACTCACTTCTCCTTCCTCTTTTCTGCAACAGTGCTGCTTGAAATGTTCTGCTTTGCTCTCACTCAAGGACTTATTCCATTTCAAGCTCTGCCTTTAAGATGCACCACAGCCACAGTGACGAACACCATCATCCATGATGTAAGAAACAATTTGTTCACCATCTTTCTAGAAAGGAGGTTTAAGCTGGACTCCTTACTGATCCTACATGGTTGAGAAGGGACAGAAGATAAACACAGGTTTGCAATACCTCTGTCAGAAACAGAGAAGATGAGGAGAGGTGTATTTTATTTCAGTAATAGTTTGGGGTTTTGTAGCTCAGCCACTGCTATCCATTCCCCCTGGGCTTTGACACCACGAGGCAGCATCCCAGCAAGGCAGCCTTGTTGCTCTCCATGCAGGAGATGGCATCCCGAGGATATCCATCAGGAAAGGAACTTCTGGGCTGGTGGGGGTCCTTTGGCTCCACACCAGCACCCAAGACATGGGAAGTCTGAACTGAGTTGTCTGTATCTTCAGGGGATTTGAACCCCTAAGTTGGTTTTAATGGGAAATATCCCCAATGTGTGTCTGTGGGCACTGCTGAGCTGAGGCCTCTTTTGGGACCATCCTTCTAAGCAAATCTATGTCCATATAGCATGAATGCAGGCACTGTAGGGACAGAGGAGAACAGGTAAGAGAGGTCTATACCTCTAGTTCAGTGAGGCAGCTGGTTCCATCACTACAGACCATGCTCAGGGCTTTTACACTTCTCACTTAAGGGTTATCAAACCAGAATACATAAATAGTACTGGGAGCAGAGGGACTGAACCTGCTTGGATTGTGGCAAACAAATCCTGAAAAAGTAGTCAGTGACACTAAAGATAAGGACTGTGGATTTGGTTTAGCGGTCATGCAAAACTGAGATGAGTGAAATTGGTGTTTCTATAATAAAAATCTGAACACAGAGCAGAATTGGGGGTTTGGTTTTTTTTTTTTACTTTAAAATGCTGCTGTAACTTAAAAGGAAGCAACTGGTTACTGTACTGTGTGCAATGCTATTTGCAGCATCATTAAGTCTCCCCTGAAACCTTGCTGTTGGAAACTAGATTTAGCCAGGGCCCATTATGAGCCCAGACAACTGTACAAAATTCTCTGCTTTTTTCATACAATGATAAAACCTAAAATACTTAGACTTCAGTACCTCAAATCAGGCATTTCCCTATTTACATTCCTAAATTAGAGTCCATTTGTTATTCATGCCTTGCTTACCTGTGACAAATAGATTGAATGGTTCATACAACCTATCCCATCCTGTTTCACAGGAATATGGTGTCATTAAATACTCCTCACTTCCTTGCAGCACACTGAATTTTCTATAATGCAACCCATTCCAGAGGTTTTGACATTTCGACTTGTCTATCTCAGATGGCACTTAAATACAAGAAAGGCACTAGAGGTGGGTTTTAAAAAGTCTTCCTAGGTATTTACCCAAATTTAATCAATTGCTCTTCATGTTTCCATAAAAACTCAATATAGAAATCAGTATATGGTGTTAGTAGAGGGTCAGGTTATTAGTCTTCTGAGGGATTACCTGACTCTGCATGCAAAGAGGACAGTAAAGGAAAGAGCAAAGTACTGAAAGTATTTAAAATATATTTCAGAGGTGAAAAGTGATCATCTCTCTTGCTATTTTTTTCCCTCTTAAAGTCAGTCACACTAAAAATGTGGTACCTCTAGCAAAATTTAACCTGCTCAGGCCACTTTGTTGGTAACAACATTTTTGTAGTCCACCAAAGGATGACAAAGTTTTGAGATAAGATTATATGCTTTTCTGAAGGAAGGACATATTCTACCTCCCATGGTTTCTAGTGCTCCTCACTGTTCTGCAGGTCCCAGAGAGCTCAGCTGAGCTATGATGATGGTCACCTGGATTCCTTTTCTTCATATCAGTGTGTCTAAACAACATAGCTGAGGGTATTCACCTTGGGACCTTCAGAGGAAAGGAGTGAAAGATGTTTTGCAGCAGGATGCTTTGCTCTACAGTGCTGTTTCTGGGATCTGAAAATTCCCTCCTTTGTGCTTAAAATCCTTCCTAAGGCTCAGTATTTCCTCCCTGACCTGTAATGCCCAGCAGTGGGACACACATATACTGGTCATAACGTCATCACAAGCTGATGTTGCTAGGGCCTTCCTGGGTCTTCACCAGGTACATCTCCCTTTCTGGAGAATGCCTGCATGAGTTCTGTTTCCAGGACAGGGGAGGACTTCCTTCTCCTCCCAGATAGACAACCCTGCCTGAATTGCTTCCTTCCCTTCAGTCCCCATATTGCAACATCCAATCCAAACCTAGTACTTCTGATAAGAGTCAGCATAGGCAAGATCAGCTTTGTATGCAATTATGGATGGAGTGACTGAGGTGCTGTAAGGCTTACAAGGCTATGCTCCCAAAAAGTTCTCAGCACTCCTGTCCCACTTACCTGTGAGTTTCAACCACTTCTCATAGAACTCCATCTCAGCAGCCTGCAAAACCCAGCCATCCCTTGGGGCATCATCTGTGACTTGTGTCAGGTGCCTGTGCTGGTACCTGACAAGTCCAGTGTGTTCTCATGTCATGACCAGCAGTGTCTCCCATGTTATTCACTCGGCCCATTCTCTGGCCAAGATGGAGCTGGAGCCCTATGGCTCCCTGCAGTCCCAGGAAAGGGACAGAATGGTTCCTCCTTGCAGGCAGGGTAGGGCAGGGCAGCAAAGCTTAGGGTGGGAAGGAGAAAAGAGGCCACATAAACCCAGAAAAACACTGTTGCCCCATAAAATGAATGACACGTTCCCTTCTCTTGCAAAAGCTGCCAACAGCAGTACACACATCAGGAGTGACTTCAGGCTGCAGCACATGAACAAACACACAGGGCCAGTCCTTTCTTTTCTCGGTTAAGAAGGTGCTGCTATTCATAAGCTACTGGGTGCCCCACAGAGGCACTGCTGGAGAAAGAGGCTTGTTCTTCCTTCTTTGCAGATGCACACCACTGAAACAGAAAGTATGGGCTTATAAATATTGTGTAATTGAATCTTACTCTGTGTACTGTATCCTGTCAGTGGCACTGCCTTTCCTCCCAGACACGTATCTTTCAGCACTTGCTGCTGTGATTCCACATTAATACCTCTGCCTGGTGCTGGAATGTGCACTCACATCAGCAGCTCCTTCCAGCAGTAGCACTATTAAAAATAATGAAATGTCAGGTTGTGCTACTGTGCATCTAGATCCATTATGAAAATGTGCTGCAGGACGATCGCAGCCTGAGCCAGTCCTCTATTAGGCTTTCAGAGGGAAAAAATGCAGAGAAACATACTTATGGTTTTAAATAGCACCTGGGCTCCTGTCCATGGCTCACCTTTGCCTGGGCAGAGCTTTTCCCAAAGGATGTAGAGGGCAACACTTTAGTGAAAGAGACACGGAACAAATCTTGTTTTTCTGACAGTCCTTCTTTCAGTAGACAGAACCTGTGCTATTTTTATCCACCAGAAGTGTGTGAATTAAAATGAAATGAAAGGACATTGTAGGGTCTAGAAGCAGCAGACTGGCTCAAGATTCCAGAAGATTGGGACAAACAGATCTAATAACATATAAAAAAAATAGCAGACACTGTACAGTCAGTTTCAAATACTGTTCACTACACTGTCACAGAGATCAATAATGTTTTGTCATTACTGATTTCCACTGGGAATAGACAGACTGTTGGGGAGCGAGCAACTAAATTATGCAGAAGATGCAAGGAACATGAAGAGTCAGGTAAAAGATACTGGCAGCTGGAATTTCTCTTGCAACAAATGTGTTTGGATTCTCTCAAAACAGGTGAGCCTGATTGCACAGACAAGTTCATTTCTATCTATATTATTCCTCTCACTGGGAATTCTCCACCTGCTTCCTCTAAAGAATCACAAGGCAAATGAGATGAGCCTAAAGGAATACAGACCAGGCAAAGAAAATACTGCTTGGTAGTGTCGGGGTATGCAATATCTCCAGATTTACGTGCAGAAATGTCTCACTCCTTTGATTTGAGCCTGTGCTGGTGTTACGAAGAAAACAAACCTGCCTCTCCCTCTGTGAATTAACAGCATCTCTTGTCACAAGGATGCCCGGGTTGTATCACTCACCTGTGTCTTGCATTGAATAGTCACAACAGCACACACACACACAAGTGGACGATATGACCTACCATTGGCATATAAAAGAGTTTGGGATATAAATGTCATATACAGTGGCACACAAAGCTTTTTCTAAGCAATATGGGACTCCAGGGGGAAGAGCTTTTGTAGTTCCAGGACTGTGGCCTTCTTACTGAGTGGGGCAGGCTTTTTGCCAATTTGCTCTTTCTGTATGCATGCGAGCAAAGAATCTGAGTTAGCATTGTCCTGCACATACACCTTCTGTATTCCCAAGCAATAGCGGTGAGTAAAACAGAGTGATCACATGAGGGCCATGAGAAGTTGTCAATTTGTCAGGGATTTTGACAGAGCAACAACCCTCAGCAGCTGGGATGTACCTGTTAGCCCACACAGATCATCAGGCAACAAATATGGTGCAAAGCAAATGTGCCTCGCATGCTTGAGAAACATGTGACCCATGAAAAGCATTGTTCCTAACAGCGATGTACCTGAGCTGGGGTCTGTCATGTCAGAAAGTTTTGAGAGAGAGAGAGAGAGTGTCAGCTTGGCTGGAGGGGGCAGCGCTATCAAAAGGAGAGGCAGGATTGCAGCATGTAGAGTGGCTTCTTGCCTTATCTGGTGGTGGTGAGAATACTTATCTGACCAACCACACCTGTAAGCATGGGAAGGGTTTAATTGCTTGGTTACTTGCAGCTGTTGTCCTAAACCATGTTCTCAAGAGCTTGGACACCTCCTCGAGGCATACATTTTTCTGTGTTGTTAGATTCTCACATATCCTCAATTTTTGGTGATAGAAACCTGCAATTTAGTGGCCCTCTCATTGGGCATTGCCACCTTTGCTGTGTTTTAGGTAATGCAAAATGTTACTTAAACATTTTTTAAAAAGTAAAGCAGAGAATGTCTGAGCAGAGATGGTCTCTGTACAACTTAACGCAAGGGTGTGATCCACCACTTCTTAGACTGAGTAACTTTTCTTAACAATTTCAGCAGTGCAATTAACACACTTGCTATGAAAGTGTCTGAAAAGACTTGAAATTACTCCACTGCAGGCAACTATATCAAATGTCAGACCAAAACAAAATTGTACCTGTTAAGTGCCATCTTCATTTCGTCTTTTAAACCCATACTGAGATACATCCCTATTAAGTGATTATATTAACCCCACCTCTATTTATCAGCCAGTTCAGCATCACTCATCACTCATCATTTGATATTGGCAATGGCAGTGTTTTCAAACAACACCCCAGACTGGAGATCCATTCCCATTACAGTCAGGCTAAGAACCACACGACATCCCCAGCTAACAGCTGAAGTTACAGCAGCAATACAATAACATGTAGTGTAGCAAAATTGACAGTCATCACAGGCACACCCCCAGTAGGTGGGACAGATATAATTAAAGAATTGTTGCAGATTATAGCAAAAATGAGTCAAAATTTGGGGCAGATCTTTGGGAAAAAAGTAGTTACAGAATACCTTTTTTCCTTGAGGATTTTATCAGCTCTAGCTATTGCCTACAGACAGCTTTAGACGTGCTGCTTTGGGTACTCAGAGTAAAACACATTTTGCTTTTCACCACTTCAACCACTTTTTTTTTTCTGTGCAATTTCTGTGTGTTCACGTTTTGAATCATAACAGAAGACTGTTATTTGCTTGATGTCTTCACAAATGTTTTTTATTAAGCTGAGAACATACAGACTTCCGAGGTTTTAAGATACTATTTTGGTTATTTCTTATCTAGAAATATGAAAGTAATTTATAAGCATTTCTTAGTGATTTGTCAGAATAACACTAAATTACAGAAAAATAAAAGTAGGTAAAAAATCATCTAGTCACTGTACAGTGAGGGACTAAATTGCATACTTCAGCACACTCCTGTTTTAGCAGGGAAATTCTGAGTGTACTCAGATATGCTGACTGCTGTACTAGACCCTCCCCATACACAAATGTCAAAGAATAAATTTGATATGAAATTCGAATGGTTTTTTAATGAACTTGGAGTTTAGGATGACTGGATAGTCATCCTAAGGCAAAGGCTTTGTAAGAGACATTCTGTTCAATTCACTTTATAGTAAGTAATTAAAAAAATTCAAGACTTAATTTTAGGCACCATCTAAATAAAAAGTATAGTCCTCTGTCAAACATACTTTGTTCTGTGTGCTTGATCACAATTTAATCAACAATTGGAGTTTTTATGAAGTCGACAGAGGCTCAAAACTTCTGCAGCAATAAATATGCCATTGAAAATCAAAACTAGAAGTGCATTTCTGTGGAGTTTTGAAACCTCTTAATTGTATTTAAATATTTCTTCCATCTTTTTCCAGGAAAATTTGTATAATGGTTCAACTTCCTATCTCTTCTAGAAAGCCTTCCAAAATAGCCAGTGGATGGCCATATCTAAGTGGGCTAAAGGAGCCTGCACTCTCCAGCACATGGGCCATCAGCATGAAGGGGGGTCCTGATTCCACACAAGCCCACATTCAGCTTATCACTGTCCCAAAATACCCTAAACTTCATTTCATAGAGATTTTACGAGTATTGCAGATCTGCTCAACCTTACAGCTCTGCTGTACCCTGAACTCTGATTTAACTTCTTTGTGAACACAACCTCTGCAGTCAACATGCAGTATCTTAACACAGCATTTTTGGGTGGTCTGAACCCACAGCCCTGTGAAAGAACAGGGGTCCTCAGGCATCTCAGTGTAGCATCTCATGGTAAGGAGGCACTGCAGTACCATCACCCCAGTGATGCTGGGGTGAGGCAGAATGTGACAGTCATTGCAGAAACTGCATCTCAGTAGGTGAGATTCAAGGGAGATGAAACTTGTACACTGTAGAGCACAACAAAAACCAGGTTGGCTGTAATCAAGTCAAAAGACTGTGACAAACATCATCCTTGGTGGAGCATTGATTGGGATTTATCATATTAAGACATCACTAAAGCATTAATCAAAGCATGTCCCATACAAGCCGTGAGCAGCAAATGAACTGCTTGCATAAGAATGAGCTGCTGAGGTTGCAGGGATGCTACAAGATAGCATCCTGCTAAATGACCAAGAGAGAATGATGGAGTAAGGGTGACATTTATCAAACACTTACTAGTGCCACTGATAGAGATGGAAAGAAAACACCCAGAATAAGGTAAAACATAATTATTTTGACCACTGTACAAATAACAAATCACAAAGAAGCCTTGCCCAGCATAGCAGAGCCAGAAAACACTGTGCCCATACCATGCCACAGGCATTAACACTTTGTCTGCTAGATGCAAGAGGGCTGGGGCTGTGTCCTCTGGGCAATGCTCCCAGGCAGACTTTTTCTGCTGAGCTGACACTGCAGTTGCTCTGTTCAAAGCAAGACAGAGCTGATGGCACCAAGCAGCACATCACAGCTACATGGCATCTGAAGCTGCAGTACTGACAGGCAAACAAGGAAGGAGCCAAGAACAACAGCAAAGTAATGACCAGTTGACTCCTCCTTGCTGAGGAGTATGATCCTGCCAAGTTTTGAATTCCAGTAGATTTATTAGGACAGCATTTTTAAAAAGGGCAGCTCTGCTTTTCCCTGCAGAAATAGCAACTGTTTATACCTCAGGGTCCTAGAACTACTGTTGACTGGAGACCACCCACGAAAAATATTAGCCTGAGAGTATTTCTGAGAAGCCCAAACATAAAAATACACAGTATTTACATTGGTATTTTTGGTATCATCTGTCAACTCTTAACTGCAGAAGTTAATCCAAATAAAATGAGGATGCTGTTTTGTTAATTTGCTTATAAGGAGTAATTGCAGTGCAGTAGATTACTGGGTACTGACAGCACAATAGATCACTTTTTCATAGAAGAGAAAAGACAATTATCTCCTTAGGAAGGTAACAAGGTGTCATCCAGAGCTCAGGAAGAGGCAGCTTTGAGGAAAGGACTATGGTGAGTCTGGTGAGTGTCTCTCACAGCATCTCGTCATAGCCAGAACAAGGTGCTTCAGAGAGAGCTACAAGAGCCCTTAAAATGAGTTTTAAGTCACTCTAATGCTGAACAAAAACCTGTTATAGCACAGGCAAGAGTGGTTCTGCAGTCACCTCTTTCTGAGCAGCCAGACACTGCAGAGTAATGGATAGGTGGGTGGGAGGAACCACCTAGCAGTCAACATGGCACCTCTGGAACCTACTTGAACAACATTTCTCTGTCACATCAAAATTTGCATCATTGTGCAGCACTAGGATTAATCTGGAAGATCAGCACTGCTCCTATTTGTGAGAAAACTGCAAAACACCTCAGATTTGCCCCTAGAGAGGATTTTATAGGATATGCAGAAAGTGTCAAGAGGTTTTCAATCTCCACTAGGTCATGACTACCAGAATTACTCACAAGAAGTGAGATTCATTTCACTTCACTGTGCATATCTAAACGTTAATCATTTCCACCTAAGCGAGTCACCCTGGGCTCCTTTAAGACTTGGTGGAGAGAAATGAGCATCTCCAAAAGGCAGCTCATTTCATCTTCAGATAGATGCCTAAGATGGATGATAGGAGTTGCCTTCTGGAGGTGTCTATTTCTCTCCATTAACTATACAGAGAGCCTAAGGTGTGGAGCTTGCACTCCAATGATTAACTCACAATGTCAGAAGCTAAAGGCATATGAATCCCACGTGCAGTGCATTAGCATTTGGGCAGCAAGCCCTGCAGACAGAAGGGAGGAGATTACAGAGCACACTGTTGACAGCATTGTGGCTTCTTCTTGCCCTGCAGAGATGTGCCTGGTGACATATCCAATGACTTCCTAAGAAAGAAGTAGCAACCTCAATGCAAAGAATGGATCTGGAAAGGAGAAGGGCAATATATTAAAGAAAGAGAAAAAGAAATACGTGCAAATATCAACCAGCTAACAATTCCCTGCTGGATGTTTTCTGCCCAAAACAGAATGGCTCAGTATGACCAGTTATACCTGAATTATCCGGAACTGTAGTAAGGGAGACTGTGGTTAGCCCACAAGATGGTCTCACATTACCTTTCCCCTTACATCCACAGTTCTGCCATGAAGGAAATTTGGCAGACTGAGCAGATGCATGCACATATACCTGAATGTATATGAAATCTCATCTGAAAGGCATATTCCTTTTCATGGCAAGATATTCATGACTATCTGAAAGGAAGCAACTCAGCAGGCTCTACATCATCTACCTATAAATATGCCCAGGATATTACAGAACGGGTCAGAAGGAGTATTGCTGGGATGCAGTAAGAGAAGATCCAGTTATAGCGATACCTCCCCACCATGCATGACTACTTGTTCCTGGCACCACTTTGTGGGAATTAAAGAGTTGTCTTATCACCATTCAGAGCTGGGCAGATAAAACACAAAACTCTCTTGAGCACCAGCCTGGTGCAACAATTACTGACTAATCCTGCCTCTGTAGCCTGTCACAAGAACAGTTTTTGGCAGTCATTTCAGCTCCTTTCACAGTCACATGAAATTAATTTAATTATTTTCAAAAAATCTAAAGAATAATGGGATTTAATTGACTTAATGTGAAGCTTTCTGGGCTGTCACTCCAGCCAGCTTCTGATAACTTGTAATCATTCATCTGTAAGTGACTGACGTTTGTGCCTTTCATTAAGAGCCCATTGTCTCAGTTAAAATCCTTCCTTCCATGCTTAATTTTGCATAATATTGTTTTTATTTTCCGAGTCTCTATTTTCATTGTCAGGTACCCTGGCCAAAGGGGTGTATGGGATTGACACAGCTGCCTCCTGCTCCTAAAAGCTGGTTTTACCTGTAGATGCAGTATGTTAGGGGAGGATGGGTAAGATGCAGAGTCACTGCCTGGGACACGTGCCAAAATGGCAGTGTTTTATACAATCATGCACATATCTGAATAAATACTAATCAGTTTTTATTTGCCTGACCACAATGACAATAGCCCCACTGAAGGTTATGGCCCTGTTATAGCTGACATTGTATGAACACATATTAGCCTTACCATCCTTCTCTAAACCCCAAATAAGAGATGTCAGAAACTCTGTGGAACATCTGAGATAGAAATTCTCTTCAGCACTGATAACCATAGAAAATATCTGGGAATCTCATTCCTTTGTCGTTCAAAATTTGAGGAGGGTATCAGCACATCATTAGTGAGATCCATAGATTTTTGCTCTTCTTGGTCTGTGCCATCTTCCACTCCCATTTTAGACCACAGAGACCTCCAGCAGTCTTGAACACACTTAACCAGAAAGCACCAGGACAGAGTCATAGAATATGCTGAGTTGGAAGGGATGCACAAGAACCATCGAGTCCAACTCTTAGTCCTGCACAGGACCATCCACAAGAGTCACACCACGTGCCCACGAGTATCATCCAAATGCTTCTTGAACTCTCTCAGACCGGGTGCTGTGACCACTTCTCTGGGGAGCCTATTCCAGTGCTCAATTACCCTCTAGGTGAAAAAGCTTTTCTTAATATCTAACTTAAACCTCCCCTGACTCAGCTTGATGCCATTTCCTCGAGTCCTGTCACTGGTCACAAGACTGAAGAGATCAGTGTCTGACTCCCTGCTTCCCTCACAAGGAAGTTATAACTGCAATGAGGTCTTCCCTCGGTCCCCTCTTCTCCAGGCTGAACAGACCAAGTGTCTTCAGTTGCTCCTCATAAGTCTTTCCCTGCAGAACCTTCACCATCCTTGTGGCCCTCCTTTAGATGCTTTCTAACAGCTTAATGGATTTTTCATATTGTGGCACCCAAAACTAAACACAATATTCAAGATGAGGCCGCCCCAGTGCAGAGCAGAGCGGGACAATCCTCTCTCTTGACTGGCTGGTGATGCTTTGCCTGATGCCCCTCAGGACAGGTTGGCCCTCCTGGCTGCCAGGGCACTGCTGGCTCATATTCAACTTGCCATCGACCAGGACTCCCAGGTGCCTTTCCATGGCACTGCTCTCCAGCCTCTTGTACCAATCTGTATGTACATCCAGGGTTGCCCCATCTCAGGACTTTCCCTTCATGAAGCCATGCTGGCTGTGACCAATGACTGTGTTGTCTTTCAGATGTTTTTCAATACCTCCCAGAATAATCTTCTCTATAATTTTACCAGGCACTGGAGTGAGACTGGCAAGCTTGTAGTTTCTGGGAACCTTCTTCTTGACCTTGAAAATTGAGACAACATTCTCAAGCTTCCAGTCAACTGGGACCTCTCTGGATTCCCAAGACTATTCACAAACCATCAAGAAAGGTTTTGCAACAACATCAGCCAGGTCTTTAAGCAGGGGACCTCTTTAGTTTTTCTGTTAGTTTGGTAAAGTAGGAGAGACACGAATAGAGACTTAATGAAGAGATTTTTAAACCAACAACATTCTACACTGAAACACAAGTTAATGAAGCTGTGCAAAATAATATGTTTTCTGGTTAGTGACAATTTCCTTAGACAAACCAGAGGTCCTTTCACTTCTGTTCTTCACTCTTGTTTTCCTTGCAAACCATGTATCCATCCTTCCTTAGAAAATAAGAAACCTTTTAAGACTCTCCTGTGGTGTTTTTATCCAAAGTGTTTGGTGTAAAGGGAAGCTTCCATCCTCCCTATTTTGGCAGAAAATATAGCATCAAAGTTGTATTTGACAAGGTAAACATTGCTAGTAGAAATTATGTCATTCTCAGAGGGAACAACTACTTGATTTTGAGTCATTGCTGGCCTCTAAACTCTCTCTGTGGTGCTTCTATAGGGTATCTATCACTCTGTACAGGGTATACAATGCAGAACAGAGCAACACTGCTCCGATGCGCTCAGACAGCGTGGTGGATGCAATGCTGCAATCACAAAACACGCTCGCAAACCCACATGGCTTTCACTACAGCCCCGCCAGGTCCAGGAGGGCATGTCTGGCACCGGGTCAGCACGGGGTGCTCAGGGACGGACTGCCAGGAGCAAGGCTCCCACGGTTCGCAGACAGTTTCCGCTGCGCTCTGCCCGCCGACACACACCTACTCTCCTCTCCGCTGCCCGCACCAGGGCGGGCTGGGCTCCAGCCGTGAGGGAGCGGGGTGACCCAGCCGCAGCCCCACTGCCCGACAGGGCAACCACAGCGCCCCGGGCACGGGCGCAGCCCCCGCGCATCGCTGGTGCGGAGAGCGGCGAGAGCCGTGCCTGGGCAGAGGGGAGAGCCGTGCCTGGGCAGAGGGGAGAGACGTGCCTCGGCAGAGGGGAGAGCCGTGCCTGGGCAGAGAGGAGAGGCGGCGCCTTGGCCGGAGCGGCGGCGGGTCTGGTCCGGGTGCGGGACAGGGTGCGGGTCCGGGGCAGGGTGCGGGGCAGGGTCGGGGTGCGGGTGCGGGTGCGGGTGCGGGTCCGGGTCCGTGTGCGGGTACCCCCGCTCCGCACCGTGCGGTGCCCGCACCCTGCGGTGGGCGGGCGGCCGTGCCCCCTGGCGGGCGCGGCGGGGCGGAGCCGCTGCCCGTGCCGGTGCCAGTGCCGTGTCCCCGCCGGCGCGGAGCTGAGCCGAGCGGAGCCGAGCCGCCGCATCGTCACCCTCATCCTCACCCTCATCCCCATCCTGCCCTTGTCCCGGCCCCGCCGGGTCTCCGCCCAGCGGGCTCTGCCCGCATCCGCGGCGCGCCCCGGAGCGGCTCCGCACGGCGCTGCCTCCCCACCCCGCCGCCGATAAATCCCAGCGCCGGGGGCAGCGCAGCACTCGGCGGCCAAGGCGCTGCGGGGAGGCGGCGGCGCTCGGGCACCCCTGCCACCATCCACCCCTTCCACCCCCGGCCAGGGACGGCAGGAGCCGCTACCGCCGGAGCCCAGGTGAGTGCCTGGGGCTGCGGGAGGAGGGACGGGACCGTGCAGGTGTCGCAGGGAGCTGCAGGAATGTGCGGGGTGCCTCGTCTGGCATCCCCGCTGCTGCCCCGAAGGGACGGGCTGCAAGGAGAAACCCCGCTAGCACAGCGCGGAAAGGAAAACTCCTGAGTTTTCCTTTGTGAGCTTGAGGCGGTTCCCGGAGGTGTCCTTGAGGGCTCCGGAGCTCCAGTGTCCGTGGGAAGCTCGGAGCGGGGGTGAGCGGAGGGGGTATCCCGCCCAGCGCGGCTTCCCCACGCTCGGTAAGCAGAGTGCTCTCCAGGATTGCTCAGACATCCAAAGGCGCTACTCGTGTTGCTGTGAGGTCGTCTTTAAAGCACCTGACCTTTTCCCTCAATAGGTAGAAAAGGCAGTGCTCTGCCCTCTGCTTTCCCACGCCTGAGCGAGGGCTGAGTAGTGGAATGTTGCACAAGATGTGAAAATAGTTATTCTCAGTACTGCACGAGGAGACTGTACTCCTTGCTTCAGGACTGGACCTCCGGGGGCATGAAACACACCTGTTGAACTGTCTATCTACCTGTTAGTGTTTGTGACCCAAAACGAGCATCAGGTGGCATAGAGACCTTCCTTTGGTCACAGTTTGGTGTCTCCTTCAATATATATATGTAGAGAGATAGAGGGAAGAGAACAGGACTTGTTCATTTTATTGTTTGTAACCAACTTTACACTCAAAGTCCATTATTTGGGTCCATGCTGACTCTAAATAATGGGTTATTAGAAACATAAGGCATTTAATCTGTGTCCTTTTCCTGATGGCTGACACCGTTACTGAAAAAATTCTGAAATATTCAGCTTCAAAAGAATGGAATTGGTATGTGATCTTGGTTCTAAGGGGTTCTAAGTTGAAAAACGAAACCAAAACAAACAAAAAAAATCAGAAAACAAACAAAACCAAACAGAAAAAACCTTGCAACAAATCTGTAACTGATGATACAGAAGCAGTACTACTTTCCTATCAAGAAACATGTAAGGATGGCATCCACACAGCAAAGTGCTTGTTAAATTCAAGTGAGGGCTTAGCTGTCATGAACTTCGGTGGAATTACTCAGCACCTGAAGGCAAACGTGCTTTTGTGCTTCCCCAAACCAGGGCTTAAGTGCTGCTTATTGAAGCATTCAGTTGCATGAATCACAGTCATTCAAAAGTTCAAGGCAAATAGAATCAGGGAAAACGTGGACTGAACAGCATAACCAGCCTCTTGGCAGAAGAACTAGGTAATCACTAGTGCTGTGGATTTTCCCCATGTTTTTCAGGAGGTCTGTAATCTGCTCTTGACTGTCTTGAAAAGCAGGTCACAAACTCATAAGAGCCAGTAGCTCTCCATGGTCATGGGCTGGCTTCAGCCTACCTTTACATTTCAGTCATCTCTCAGATTTTGAGACTTGGGCAGGCAGCTTTCATATGCTCTACCCAATTTTAAATATGCAAGCACAGAGAGAATCTTTTATTTGATAAGACTATGATCTGCAATTCATTTGCAAACACCAAAACCAGATTATTGTCAGGTACCATAGCACTTTCCAGCATCATGAAAGAACATTATATAATTAAGATGTCCAAGGAGTAGCATTTATTTCTAAATAGCTTGGTTCTTCTTAAAGGTACTCTGATTTGTATGAAATTAGAGAAGATTGTACTTAACTGTTCCCTGTTTTTCCTCTGATGACAAAGTCCTCTACATGCTGAAATAACCTGTATCCTTCGGTATCTTCCCATTCTTTTCAGGACACAGATAAATATGCCTTATGAGCTCCGGTAAAGTTAAGATGCACTCTTGCTTTTATTGTTATTTAACAGCTTGAGAAGTGTACAGGCAGAAGCAGTGCTGGTTTCCCAGTTCCGAGCTTTAGCCTGTTGCTGTTGATTATGTGCCTTGAAGCTTTGTTGTTTTTTGGTCTTTTCTTTTACTGTAAAACCCACCAGCTTCACCAAGTGGCCACCTAAAGACAGTGAATGTTGGCTTTAAAACTCACATATCCCTGATCCTGGTATTCCTGCTGAAATCCAGGTGCCTCTCGCTGGCAATCACATTAGTATGTAGAAGGGGGACCTGGCAGCAGCCCTTCTTCTGACTGAGGGGTTTGGATTTATCATAACCTTCTTGTAAGAAGGTTATATTGAAGACATGGGGATCTCTTCCAAGACACAGAGGGAGTAGTCATGTATATTAAAAATTAAGAAAAAAAACCTCAAAGTAAACAGCAAGAAAAGTCTTAAATCAGTTCAAATTTTGGAGAGTCATTGGTCAAACACTGGGAGGACACCATGAGAAAGAAAAAGGTCACCAGGCCAAACTTATCTCCATCTAATTACATTTAGTCTGTTAAACTAATCCCTAGCACAACTTGACTGACAAAATGCCAGTCTGGTTCTCCTTAATAAAGTGACTAGTGTATTAAAAATGCCAGCAACTATTTCTCCACAAGGTCAGTATGTAAATACGGCTGCTTATGATCAGCCCTCATAAATTCAACGGAGTTTGACCTGTGTAAAATTAACCACCTGCCCAAGGCTTTACTTCTACAAACAGCTGGTGGATTAGCCCTTATGAGCCATTTTACACAGATAATTTGGTACTCTTGACAGTCCTGGCAGTAACAAATGTGAGGGCTGTGGAGGTGTCTGTGGTAGGAAGCCCTACGGATGCAGATGAGGTCAGAATTTGAATGGAACTGAGGTGAAGTGGAGATGTGATCTGCAGAAGTGAGTTCAGGAACGCCAGGTGGGAAGCATCATGCTGACCTGGGAATAATCTGCTGCACAAAGCAACTTGCCTGGTAGCAGTTCTGCAGAAACAAAACACAGTGTTGAGAGAAAGCCAGACATCTCACAGGGCTGCACAAGGAGGATTGCACCCTGCAAAACATGTGGTGGAATTTGGTCCTGCAGCTCAGCATTGGCAAGGTCTCCGCTGGGGGACTCTGCCACTTGGAACACAGCTGTTCAGTGTGTCAGCTACTTGGTGAGGGTACAGGGGAGGGCTTAAAAATATGGTCTGAAGGAGATTAATCAGGCTCTTTAACCTGAAGAGTGGCCTGAAGCAGGACATGCTCATAGCTTCCAGATCTATAAAAGTCTGCTCCAAGAGGAAGGGTGTTTTCTTCTCCCTGTGCAGACAGCATGGGCTCAAGCCCTAGTGCAACCAGTGTGCTGGGCTGCTGAAGAACTTCCCACGGGGAAAGTTTCTAAAGGCTCCATTAAATCCGTAGCAGCAGCTGTGCTCCCATCCGAGCAAGGAGATACCCTGAAAGAGACAGGGTAGATATCCTGTGCTTGGGTTGGACTTGGCAAGGGTGTTTTTGTAACAAGGAGCTCATACTACAAAGGGTAGTTTCTTTGGTCCCATGGGTAGCAAAGTCACCTTGGGCATAGTGTTTGGGCCAGTAAATTATATAGAATCCCAAGAAGCACATTGAGAAGCACATTGATCAGCCCCAACATCCAACTCCTCTGCTCACATGGAACTGCCCTTTCCCTTTCTGTTTCGTCACATCCATAACGGGAACAAGGAGGCAAAATTCTGAAACTAAGGCCATCCTTTTAAGATGTGGCTGCTGCCTGGGGCTTTCTGGATGCCAGTTTACCTTCTGTTGCCTTTGCTGGCTGGATTCTTTTGCCCAGCTGGCAGCTTCTTGGGGTGTACAGAGACTGCCCACTCTCCTTGGACCCACAGGGAAAGTGCCTCCTCACCCCACTGCTGTGGCCAGGGGACATTTCCATTCCTGCCTCTGCTCTAGATACCACTCCCCAGTGCCAGAGTTTCCATCTTCATTACCCATAAGGGCTAAGTACTTTTCTTCTCAAAGAGCCTGTGGGACATGGAACACAGTCTTTCCCTGCTCAGCCTCGCTCTTGTGGGAAGACACAAAGGAAAATCTCCACTGGGAACAGGCAAATCAAGTATTTGTCTGTCACAGAAGCTCATAGCAGTTCTTCCGAGGGTTATCCATGTCCTCAGAGGGATCTGTCTGGGATACTGAATATGAAGGAGGTTTTGGTAGCACCCAAGTCATCATTCAGCCTCTGCAGTACTCTCAAAAAGGCACAGTGGTACAATATAAGCAGCTCACCAAATCCAGCATTGCCACTCGGTTGCTACCACTGGAAACCCTTCTCCTTCACACTTCTGGCTGAACACCACAGCTTCAGGCTGGCACAGAACAGGCTGCACTGAGACCTCCAGCATCACCCTTGCAGAATTATCCCTTTTTTTCCTGCAAGACTTTCCAAGTTTGGATATTCCAGTGGAATATCACGCTGATAGCTTCTAATCATGCTGGTGGTTGATTTATCAATTTATGCCTATTTAAAAGCTAGAAGTTGTGCAAGGCCAAGATAGATCCCTCTCCTGAACTTGCATCTCTGATGTAGTGCATCCCTTTGGCAGACCCTTCAAAGGGAGGGTGTGACACATATCCAGCTCTCCAGGTTGGACAGCCCCAGGGCCATCGTGGCCTCCCTGAACCCTTGGCTGTCTCCTGTCCCTCCAGACACTTTCTTCATGCCTCTAAGTGTTTTTGCAGCTACCTGTGCTGTGGCAGCCTGTCACCATTTTCCACTTTCAGTCCAAGGCCCAAATACCAGCTGTAGATCCACTTTTTTTTAATCTGTTTGAAAAGGAGATTTTGGTTTACATTTATAGCATAAGCAGAAAAAAAGGGAGAGATATTTATAGACTTACACATTCATTTACTTTCAGGTTAACTTATTCTTCCCCACAAGCTAAATTAAATATGTTTTCCTATTAATGTATTAGTGGTTCTGGTGGTTTACTCTTTGTGTTTGGTTGGTTTTGTGTTTTTTTGTTTGTTTGTTTGTTTTTTTTTAAATCAAGCAGGCCAGACTATTTCTACCCCAGGGAGCAATTACTACCTGCCCTGGTGTTTTGCTCCCTTTTTTTTTCTTTTTTTTTAATGCCCTTTTCAAATATTCATTTCAATACCCATTTCAAACTAGGATAGGAGCATGCAAATGGAGGCCTACAGAGCAAAATGCTCTCTTGAACTATGCCTCATGGATTGGGTCCTGAGCTGCTTCTGTCTCCATGTATCTTTAATGTAGGAGACAAATTGGAAGCCAAACATATAAGCTGCAAAGTACCATTCAGGAAGAGATTTATGATCCCACTTCATCAGGGATGCATATGTGGAATTATTCCCTGCCTGAAAGCACTGACTCAGAGCTCACATGTAAATTGCCAGGATAATTCCACTATTCTGTGTTTCACAGAATTGAATGTTCTCTCCCTTGCTTCAAGTGTTTTATTGAAGAAAATCTTTCCGTTTTCTCCTAGAAAGAGTTTCGTAGGCTGTTGGGCTGTAACTGTGTCTTCCTGACTTGCAAACACGCAATGACCACCAGTCAAATTAACATCTTAATTTTAAAATGGACAGCTTCTCATCAACATCATTGCATTCTTGCAGTAGTGTTTTGGAGTAGTAGCATTTCTCATGTGTGTGAAGTTCTGCATAAAGGGAAATATCTGGAGCTTAGCAAAACTGTATCTGTGCTGTGTCTTAGCTTCACATCCCAAAAAATCCAAAAGTGCAAAACCAAAGTTGGCTGCCCAGCAAGATCTTGTCATGGAAGTGGGTGATCGTAATACCCAGGCATGATTCACATGTTTATACAGTCAATAACTTAATTTTGATCCATTTACAATGACTGAAATAATAAAACAAAGCACTTTTTAAACTGCTGAAATAGCTTAGGTTCAGAAGCTATCACCCAGTTTGGAAACTGAGTGAGGTCTGTAATGGGTTACACAAGCAGACACATTTACTTTTTCTTTACTAGATATTTTCCAATTGATTCTGTCAAACTTATTAGGGTAGCACATGCCTGCTCTGACTAAAGTGAAGTGACCCAGCTGGGTACGTGCATGCACCCAGCTCTCTGCTTGACACTGCTTGCTATGATACCTGTCACTGCTCAGGTGGTTTTCTGTACAATTTGTGTTTCTCTGAGTTGTGACAGTCAAGTATCCACCTTTCTCTTTTTGATGAGACTAATGCCTTTTTAGCTGTTATATTTCATAAGCTAGCATAAACTAGTCAAGCAGTCTCACAGAGCTGTAAATATTTGATAAAACTGCTTTGCATGGTGTGAGTGTGAACTTCGCAGTGTGAGAGACAGCTAAAAATCAAATTATGCTGGTTATTACCTTCTTGAATTAAGAGCCCAGGTTATCACTGGTTTTGTTTTCTGGACTGAGACAAAGATTTGAAATTCCTGAATAGTTGGTTGAACAAAATATGCATTAGGGCTGGTATGAATAGAATACTCACCTGGGTTACAATTGCACTTTCCTGCTGTATGAGAATGAGCCTTTCTCTGGCCTGCCTTTCACACAGCAGCTGTTTGCTGAGCCTTAGGAGAGCTTTCAGGGGTATTAAAACACACAGTGTTCCTCTGAAAAACAGCAATCATCTTGTCCATATTTTAATTCCTCCCATGGGTCCTCAAAAAAGCTAACCCATCAGATGCACAGGGAAGGGCCTGGGGAGGTCTCATTCACTGTTTGAGCCTTTTGCTATCAGCAAGCCTGTGGTCTCCTTCTTTGGATATTTTCCATTTGTGTCAGGTAGCACATGGACACAAAAGTTCCCCTCTTTCAGAGGAGAACAAAACAAAGCAAAAAAATAGAGTAAGAAACAGTATTAAACTCTTAATCTAGGATAAGAAATAGTAGTTATCAAAGATCATTACAGTTTGTGCTTGAAGACCGATGTCGAAAGACCTTCCATGATGGGACTGCACTGCCTGGCTGAGCTTTGGTGGGGTCTTAGGGGTCCAAAATGCTGTGTCTGCTATCTGGGGATAGGGACTACAAGTCCTACTTGCTCTTACATGTGGAGAAGGTCAGAAAAAGAAGGTAGGTACATTTCTACATAGAATTTTTCTTATCATTATTAAAGAAGTGAAACTAGCCCTGCATTTAAACAGTTCATTGTGATCTCTCTCCTGTAGACTTTGAGGCAACCACAGACTTTCTCTTCTCTCTAGTAGATAAAGAAGTGTCTGTGAAAGAGGGAGAAATCTTCCATTAACAGCAACAATGTCAAATTTGCTCTGAAACCTTCTCATATTAAATG
Organism: Dendrocincla tyrannina; assembly: GCA_035047865.1. NCBI lineage: Eukaryota > Metazoa > Chordata > Aves > Passeriformes > Dendrocolaptidae > Dendrocincla > Dendrocincla tyrannina. The sequence goes on along the minus strand of JAWWMP010000116.1, from coordinate 79,505,623 downwards.
GCAATTGACACTTTTTAGCGACTTAGTGTAGTCCAGTTATCTGTTTGAAAAGACTACAGTATTTAGTGTCAAAATACCAGTTTTCTATCACTGTTGGTTTTAGGCTCTGAGTTATGATTTAACACATATACTAAGCTGCTAAAAGTAAATGCATGTCATAAAAAACTAAAGCTTGCTTATTTTCCCAAGTATTTGGTAGTAGAAGGACTATTTTCAAACACAGGAACTAAAACCACATCATAAGGGAAACTAGACGCACAAGGGATTTAGGCACAGCTTGCTTTGAGGCAAGTTTGATATGTAGGCGGGTGATAAATATACTGGGATTTACTGCTGGAGGTATTTGCAACTTTTTTCACTTACTGTTGAAAAGCATATCATAGATGTTTGGAAACTTAGAATCGTGCTGTTTCTGTCAAATGTTCCTCTTAATAAGTGTTAGCAGAGAACCCTGCCCAAAGGTGCTGAAGGGCAACCAGAAGAACAAGTGAGAACATCCTTGGCAAGACCTAGGGATATCCAAAATCAGGTTGGAAGCTGAGCTTAAAGCTTATGAAGGTAACACTTTTCATTACCAAGAAATCCTAAATCCAGAGTATGGGCAGGTCCAGACACCAGGTTCAGGGGAGAAGGGAGGACTTGGCCCAATCACAGCAGTATATTAGAAATAAAAAATCCTGCCAGTTTTCTTGAGTCCCTGCTATCTATACAAATTCACTGTATCTGCTTTGGGGGTTTGTCCACATCCCTTAGGCACTGTAGATGCCCACTGGAGCCAGGAGAGGTTTGGGAACTGCTGAGAATGTAAATGAGATATTAATATATAATCAGAGAGGGGAGAAAACATTACTCAAATGTCTTCCACACCATACTAAAACATTTAGCTTTTCTTAAGCCCATTTTCTTTACTCCTTGGCTACTGAGGAAGTTTTGTAAGGTAAACTACTGTTATTTTGGCTCCTTTAGAGTTTGGGGAATTCAACATGAAGATAAGTACAGGCTCTTTCCCAAGCTATTCATATGTGAACTTTTTACGTCTATATGAACGTATATTTCATATACACTGTATAAGAAATCCAGGCTGTATCACATTTAAAATGATCCTGTAGCTTTCCTTCAAGGACAGGGTGGACTGGCATTCATCACCACCTTCTGGCCACACTCGACCCCACTCTGTGAGGCTTGTGACCATGGGACAAGTATCTCATCGCTCCCTGTGTCTGTACTTACCCTGGCTGTCCCTTGCAAGTGCTTTTGCCTGGGCGTCAGAGGAGCATTTGAAAAACCCAGGGACTGAAAGGCTGGTTCCAGAGCAGCCAGAGACAAATGATGGAGAGAAACCTGAGAGTCTGCATCCTTAATTAAAGCGGTTTCCCAAAAGGGAGCAATGTTGAGTTGTATCCGTCTCCCATGCTTTATGAATGCACCAGGTATGACCAGCTCCTGTGCCACCGGTCAGCCCAGTGCAGGCATGGGGAGCTCATGGCTCTCCCTGCTGTGCAGCTATGCCCGGGGACCTCTAGGACCTCCAGGAGCACCACAGCCAGGAGCAAGCATCAGGGCTCTTGCCATACAGGCTGTGGAGCTAGAACTTAGAATGGAAAATGTAAAAGTAGGTTAAAAATGCAGAAGCTAGCGTTTATCTCATCTTGTGGTTTAATTTTTACAGTGCACCTTACTTTGATCTTCTCTTTTTCATGTATAGCACATTCTAGTCAACCATTTAATAAGAAATTCCCCTAACAGTAAGAGCCACAGTAAAACAGTCTTTATTTACTGATAGATTTATAGCAGAGAAGCTTGCAGACAGCATGCTCTGAGCTGTGTGATGATTTTAATGTGAGGGCGGCATTTTCATGGATAAAATTTCCATTATTTCATAACCAAGATCTTGTTTCCTAACCAGGCACACAATTGGCATTATTCCAAAGGAGGAAAATATATATACTTATCTTTCAGAAATTATATTTTGGGGACATGTAATATCTCTCTACTCTGTGTGTTTAATTCATGATGCTGTTGATACCATGGTCTATTTTCAGAAAAATATAGGTTTTTTCCTGAAACTGGCTTATAAAATATTATTTTTGAAATGTTGCCTTCAGCAAATGAAGTATGGAAGTAATTTCATCTTTAGTATTTTAAGCATAATGCTTTTACATTGTTGATTCAACAACATATATCTTAATGGAACTTGTAATGTAACAACCTTTAAACAATTTCACTATCTCGTACAGCTGTACCAACACTGATCTAATTTTGGGCCATTTTAGATAGAATACTTTAAGCTGTTCCATGAGGCATGAAATCCTGCATGAGTGGTTCAAACTGTGTGTAATACAAGGCTGAGCAATACTGTGTGATGATGAAAATTATTCTGAAAATCAATCAATCTGAATTTTCACTTATGTTAGAATGGTTTTTGGCAGATGGGTGAAAGGGGGGCAGGAAGAAAAGGATGTCACAGGCTTGGAAGGAGCTTGAAGTGTACAATGCATGTAAAAGTAGACCTTGGAGAGTGATTGCCAGTCAGATGATGGTAAGAAAATGATCGGCAAGTTATGCCCACTGATAGGTGTCACATCTTGGCCAGACCTAACAAAATGGAGTTACATTGCCAAAATTCCTTCATGTTTTCTTGCATTTCTGCACTGAAGTGTCAACATACAGAGATATAGCTAGTCAGGACTTCTTGCAGAATCACTCTTGCCTTCAGCAATGTCCCTGGACACCTGACTATTAGTAGGTCTCCAAAATGGTGCCTCTTTACCTAATTCCTTTCGTCCATCAAAATTTGTGTTCCATTTCTGTTACATGCCTGTCAGATCTGCTACAAAACAGTGCCCCAAAATGCCGATTTTGTCAGCTTCTTAGGCATAAATTTCCCTTGAAACCATTTCCAGCACACTTTCAATCATCATCAATTTGGCCAGATATGTTAATGCATCACCTACTTCCAGTTACCCTCCAGTGTTAACCTTTCTGTGCTAGCATTTATTCCCTGTTGCATTGTCCTTTGCACTGAGTTCACATGTGGATGTTGCCAGTACCTTTGGAAAGATCTGGAATGCTTCTGATCATGTAGAGATCTCTACACCTTCACCTGTAGACTCTTCTTCTAAATCAATGTCATCCAGGCAAAAATAAGTGCTTCCTATGACCCCAAAAAAACCCTTGCATTTTTCTGACATTTCATGTTTCAATCATAACCTAGCTAAGGAGTAAATCGTGTCTTATGGTGCTGGTCATATATGGGGATCATATATGACCTCTGTTCTCCTAGTGGTACCTGCAAACTCTGATAATGTTCTCATAAGTAAGATACATTTAGTATCAATTATTTTTTTTAAAAAAATTGCTGGTACTCCAGTAACTAGAAAGTACTGCTGTTCTATATACTGCTTCTGGGACTACATGAAGGAAAGAGTCTGGCTTTGGTTGAGAGAGAAGTTCTGTTGGTGAACTTTAGTTGGACCAGCCCCACTGGTTCTTCTACACTTGAGGTTTCTCAAACAATGTCTTTCCAGGGTGTCCAGATAGAGGGCACAGAACTCAGTCAGTTCTGATTTTCTCTGACCTTCCCAGAATTCTGACTTTGGTGAGACTTTCAACCATTCCAGTATTCCTCAAGTGGATTCTTTTTCAATTTTTCCCTAATCCTGTGGTGCCTGGTCACTGTTTGCAGGCAAGCAGCAGGACCACTCATCCCATGGGGAGGGAACTGGTCCTGAAAATGCACCCTGGATAGGAGGAGACAGGCTGAACTGCCAGGCTGGTGGTGCTCTGGCTAACCCTGCTTCACAGAGGAGCCAGCTCACATAATCTCCTAAGGTCCCTTCCAGCATTGCATGTTGAATGTGATTTGGCTCCTGCATTTTTATAGCATCATGTAAGTGCATCTTCATGCTCTTCAAAGAGGCTGCCAAAACTTCCATTTTATTGTGGAATACTAATAATAAACAAATAAAATGTAGTTTAATATTCCCTCTCCCTGCTCTCAGTAATTAAAGTTATCTTCTCTTTGCCAGTGTTAAATCATCTGACAAAGTCCTTGCAGAGTAACATGTTGTCTAAAAACTGTTCATCCAGCTTCTTTCTTGTTCTTTGCAACTTAGGGAAAATGCACACTACCATAAAGAAGCACTCAGGAACAGAGTAAACACTGAGTAAGGGAATATTGCTGGAACACTTCAGAGCTGCTGTAGTTGTGTAGGTGATGCGCTAATCCCATTCACTTCTGGCCAATGCTTTCTCTTGAAACACAAGGTGGTGCTTTCTCTTGATGTGCTCTCTCCAACAGCCTTGAACATGCACCTTTGTTGGACTTAACAGGCTAAGACACTCTGGGGAGGTAGTTAACTGCCTTCCTTTAGTCTAGGAGCCAGAACCAAACAGAAACCTCTAGGGAAGCCAGAGGAAGAGCTCACTGCCCCTGTCATTAGCCAATGACGGTGAGACAGAAGGGGAGAGAAATTTCCCACTAACAAGCCATCTGCCCTCTGAGGTCCCATTTTTATCCCTATGAATGTTCCCACCACCCCACACAGGACTGTAGGGATAGGATCTCTCACTCCCTGTCCCAGCAGTGAATGGCCAAACCAGCACCCACCATGAGACACCCTCCTTCCTGGATGCTTACTTTCTTCTAGCTGCTTCTTACAATGAGTTATTAAAGTCTGTCCAGAATGTTTTGACATGTTCTTCTGATTTAAGGGACATCATATTCAGCTACTGTAGCTCTGGCAGCACTGGTTTTGCTATTTTCCTCAATTCCCAGCAGAAATTAAGCAGAGGATCTGGGATTCTGATGTTTGAGATTAATGGGATTGCTCAGGTATGGAAGCAGTGACAAAATGTAAAGTTATTCCTGGTAGAAAATGTAATTAGTCCCTTTCAGATCTTCAGTTTGACAATACCACTATCATCAATTATTCTCTGTTGGGAATATTCCATTTTAACAAGGTTCACTGTAATATCATCCTTCCCTAGTAGTATCAGAGGAGGGAAGGTTTCTTCAAATCGTTGTCTTCCTACCTTGAGATTTTTAACATTTAAGCCTCCCACTTATCATCTGATACCTTGCATTGACTTCAGCACATGAACAATTCCTGTACTCTCCAGTGTCTGGAAATGAACTCTTTTTTTTCTTTTTTTCCCCTTTTCTTTTCGGGGAAGAGTCTGCAGAGAAAAGCAACAATGTTTCCAAGCTAAAAGGTATTGTTACAAGTAAAGCTCAAATCCTCAGTGTGGGAAAAACATGTCAAAATAATCTGGCAAAGCGATGAGCCTGGGTCTTGGGGAGAAAAGGTTGCTCTACTGTGTTGGCTTCAGCTTAATCAGGAAATTATGTCAGCTCTGGGTCTCAACTGCTGCTCCGGCAGGTCACCACAATTCTTCTGAGCATGCCATCCACATCTTCTTCCAAAGGTATTAAGCTGTCAGACTCTGGACTCCTCAGGTGTGAAATATGCTGTATTTTTAAGAGTGATGCTGCTATCCTAGTGCACACTTCTCAGGGGGAGTTAACAGAGCTGGATGCAGTTTGTGCTGTTTGGTTTTCTCAGGCCAAGGAGATCCTTTCTCCATGCCAGCATTGGTGATCAAACCTCATGGCCCTATGCAGAAGTCACACTTTCAGTTAGTTTCTCACCCTGCTGTTCCCTCTCCCATTTTGCCATCTATAATCCAAAAATACCATCTCTAATTTAGATTTAGATGCACAGCTGTGTGACTCAATCCCCTAGATAGGTTTGATAATCAGTCTTTATGCACAGCTCCAAGTTATTTTGAATAGAAAACTGCTGAAAATAACAAGAAAAAAAATTTAAAGGAATTGTAAGTGATCTTCTTTCCCACACCTCCATATTGGGATACTCTGTGGGTAAACATCTCTGAATAAAACTGTTCCAAGTTAGTCCCTGGCTTTGGTGGGTATAAGATGAGGCTGGCAATAAAACCTACATAAAATCCCATCAAAGTGTCGAAATCCTACCCAGAATCCAATGGGACTGGTGTGCACTTCTGCCAGTGCACCTGGCCACAGTAGCTGTCTCACACAGCACTGTACCTTGGTGTGGCCCATTTCTGCCAACCTGGACTTGCTGTTCAGATGTCCAGGGCAAATTGCCAGCTCCTGGTTCAATTGACACCTAGAGGGGCGGTGAGACAAAATGAAATCACTGTCATGACACAGGTGAAGTGTAGTGAGGGCATGATGAGATTGCTGAAGGATCTGGCACACAGGTCTTATGAAGAGCAGCTGACGAGCTGCAGGCATTTAGCCTGAGGAAAAGGAGGCTCAGGGGAGAACTTATCATTCTCTTAAACTACCTGAATGAAGACTGCAGCAAGGCTGGTGGGTGAGTCTCTAAGCCAGAGAACAAGAGGAAAGAAAATGTCTCAAGCTGCACCAGGGGAGGTTTAAATGGGATATTGCGAACAGTTTCTTTGCTGAAAGGGTTGTCAAGCATTGGAATGGGCTATCTGGGGCACCATCACTGGAGGTGTTTAAAAGACCTGTAGATGTGGCACTTATGGGTATGGTTTATTGGTGGACTTGGCAGTGCTGGGTTTATGCTTGGATTAGAGGGCTTTTCCAGCCAAGTGATTCTGTGATTGCCACGGCTGGACGATACCCAGCCTCAGCCCATGGGGTCTCCAGGAGATTTACAAAGTTGGTTGCTTTTCAAGGGCTCCCAAAAACATTTGAGTTCAGCAGGGAAGCTCTGCCACCTCTGCAAAGGCAGAGGGCTCCTGCAGAGATGTTTGCTACTGGCTACTATGTCATACAGGCAGTCCAGTTGTCATAGGACTATAAATGAAAAGGCATACTTGAATCCAGTTGTCCTGAATACTTTTAACTTGATAATTTGAAGCATTTATAATAATTGTATTGAAATCCTCATTTTCATTGATGGGGTTGTTTTTGCAAATTATCAACAATTACAGGTCACCCTTGAGAATCTTAGAATTTGTTGTAAAAGCTTTTTTAAAGTAATTCATATTTTGTTTACTCTGTTACCAGATCATTTCATGTGCTAATGCACTGGGAATGTCAAGCTGTGCTGATAAGAGCAGAGTTTTCCTCCTATTCATTGTTATTCTTATGTAAATATAATTAAGGCAAGAAGTGTCTTAGGGGTGCCTGATCACACGCATTAAATTAGCTCCCTTTTTGCCTCCTAAGGTAAACACATGGAGAACTGCAAAGTTTCTGGGAAAGAGCCACGTCTTAGGGCAGCATCTTGCACGCTTGGCCTCTGAGCCCTCACCTGTGCTGGCTCTATGCTGGCAATCCTCAATGGTGGTTCACTGGGAATTAAACGTGTCTCATCCTCAGCATGGCAACAGACCAAGCAGCTGCCTCTGGACATACTGTCATATTTCATGTTAGGCTTGTGCTTAAGACGGTCTGAATTTAGGTTTGTATTGAAGCAAGACTCAAAAAAACAAGGAGTCTTGGAAAAATTGCATTTGAGGGATCTGGGAGTGATTCTTCCAAAATTTGTGGGAAGATGGAAATCTTTTCACTGTCTGCCAAGAGCTCTGTATTAGACACATGAAAGAAGGTATGGCGTGATATCAAGAGCACGTGTCTGCATATATGAGAGTTGGAACCAACATGACAGCAAAGCTTCCATGTAACACAGGGAAGAGTAAACCAGGGCACACTGAAAACATCCAAGACACAGGAGAGGACAATCTTTGTATGGAATTATATCTTAAGGGTAAAGTTGGAAATTTGCTAAGTATTCTCTAAAGCACCACAAGGAACTAGTGGTATTCAGTGGGATTCTGGCTGGGTGTGAGGCACTCTTAAGATGACTTCATCCTCTGCTGGAGGCTTCAGTGTGTCAGAGATCAGGCACTCTGATAAAGGGTGACTTGATCCCAGACTACTTCGAAAGCAGTCACTTTAGTTACTCTCGCCATACAGACAGAGTAATTTAGGCAGTGGTCTATGCATGCTGATGACCCCTACAAACCAGACTGGTTTTGATTAAGTACCCAGGAGTGGTTTCAGATGCCCGATGTAAGACCTTTTCAGATAAGGAGCCTATTGTGCCTTGGTCAAACTACTCCATCACTACACCATATAATTTGAAGCATGTAATTTGATGCTGTGTAATCCATCAGAGTTCATCTATTTCAACTAAAAATGACTTTGTACATGAATATATGAAACTCTAATGCTGTCCCATTTTCCAGTTCCCATAAATTAAATGTGTTCAGTAGAAGAGTTAGAATATAAAAGTGAAAGGATCAACTCTCTGCCCTTTTGCATTGACAAAAGGTAGTAGCAGACTACAACTAAAAAGTAGTCTTAAATTGTGTCTGAAAAGATCCTAGAGTGAACCTAATCATAAAAAGAAAATTAATGGTATGTTGCCTGTGTATGATGGGACTGCAGACACTGAAGTTTCAACAACTTGAACTGACGGTGGCTGCTGGTTTTGCTCTTTTTTTTGTGGTTTTTTTGTGGCTTTTTTTGGTTTTTTTCAAACTACTCCAACATCCTGTGCCAAACCATTTCAACAGCTTCCAGCTATGATGTATAGGCAGAATACATAGAATATATGATACATAGGCAGAATGTACTGCTATAAACTTATATTTAAGAGGAGGATGGAGCAATTATGTGTGCTGTCAGTAATTCTGTGCTGTCAGTACACTATTGAATTGTGAGTGTTTACTGGATAATGTATATAGTGTCCCAAAAAATGCTTTTTTCCTGTTTCTGTTTACATGGCTTTTTCTACACCAGTTTCACCATCTTAGCAAAATATCAGATACAATCGTCTTACATGGGTTTCAGCTAAGCGATTGACTGGCATAACCAGGCAGTATAATAATGCTGACAAGGACGCAGGGATGAGGATAAGACAACCATAGTAAAATCAGCAGTATAGCAGCATCATTAACCTTTTTTTCCCTGCACTAAATTCTTCACAGACAAGAGCGTTAGTAATTTATCTTTGATTGAGAACTGCTATTATCCACTCACAGCATGTGGGAGCAAACAGGCACTTGGATAAATCACAAAGAAGAAAACCACTTAGCAAGCTGCTTTCTTCAAAAACACCTTGTTCGGAAGGTATAAGCCTGAGTGCTGTGGGGAGAGCATGTCTGAAGAGAGAAGCAAGGCTGCAACAGTCCCAGGAAGCATGCTCAAGGTCAGCCTCTCTCACAGAAGACTGGGAGGTCACGTTTGACTTAGAAGGTATTCTGATATGTTTAAAAAATTTAAGTAATTAAATAATTCAGTGAATTAAAGCCATCAGGATTCTAATGCAGTGTTAATGGGGTCTTTCAGAAATCATGAAGATGATTTTCATGAGTGACATAACTGCAGCCATTAGCAAACTCCTCCAAGAGTAATCATCCATTAAAGGTGAGTGCCTGCACTTCTTCGATGCAGAGTAGCATGAGGAGCAGCACAAGCATTCTTGCTTGCAACTGCTGCAGTGAGACCTACGAACAACTTCTGAATTGCCTCATTTTCCTCCTGCAGGCACTCAGCCCTGGGGTGCGTTTGCCACTCTTCAGCAATGGATGAAACAGGCGGTGACTCTACCAGCATGAGTATGCCAGAAGTCTTCTCTACAACCAGTGCTGCTCCAGCAGATTGCTAGGTGAGAAGCAAATCAAATTGATTTGAAACATGGAGTAATTTTCACATGGTCATTGAGAAGAATATGACTTGCTGGACAGTTTTCACAAAACCTCAACACTCTTTTGGACTGGCGCTTCCTACCAAGTGTGCCAGCAGTGTCAGCACGACAAAGGACAATTAGGTCTAAGGGTTACGGCTGCTCCTTTAACATTGCTGGGACAGCCTCCAGAATAAATTTCCAGCTCCTACTGAGTCTTACTGGATGTGCCTTCTATGCCAAGGTCTCTGCATAGGACCAAAACCAGAGAATGTTTGGAACTTCATCTGGGCTGTGTAGAATCCAGCAAAAAAATATTCCAATATGAAAGTCTAATACAGTTAATAGATCATATTAAACTGTCTACTGTGTTTCATCATATTTAATTTGCTGCAACCATCTGAGCTGTTTCAGCTTCCCTTTAGTAAGCACTGGGTGCCCTGAGAGATGCTCTCCCAGCTGAAGAGTCCCTGTGTCACCAGCACCTCTGCTTCCATGAGCAGTGCCATGCCTCCAGAGCATTCGGCTGCTTCTCATCCTCCAGTATGGTCCCAAATGAAGCAGCTTCCTCACCACTGTGGGGAGAGCCACAAAGGGCCCTGTGGCCTGGTCATCCCCACAAAGAATGGGAAAGCAGGAGGGCAATGCCAGTCTCTGGCCACCTGTAGCTGCAACCTCTTCTGGGGGTTTGGGATTGCTCAGGCTGCACAGCAGGTTGGTGCATCTCACCAGGGACTTACCTGGAGTTATTCTCTGGATGTGTTTTGTGGTTTATGAGGAACACGATTCGTTTACCCCAGCAGCCTGCTCTGCTGCCTGTGTCCCTGAGATGATATTAAGCACAAGAGCAGTGACTCACCGGTGTCCCCCAGCCTACGAGATGGTGGGGCTTTGCTTCTCACAGGGGCTGGGGCATCACAGGGTCCAGTCCATGTCTTACAGCCTTTGATCAGATGGGCTCACGTACCACAGCGTGTAGCAGATGGCTGTGGCAAAACAAGGATGTTGGGGTAAAGCAAACAGACATACGTACCTCAAGCTTACCTAAGAAAAGCCAGTTATTTTAGCTGCTGCCCAGATGAGGTGTGGTGCTGCTGTCATTAATTTAACATTGTTCATATTTTTTTCCTAAAAAAAACTTTCCTAGGTAGATGTGGATTTTCTATTTAAATTACCATAAGTTGAGATGACAGTTCACTTGTGTATTTTCCTGTAATATGTGTGGCAATTGTAATCATAGTCATGTAGGTTGAGGCTCAAGAAGTATTCTAGTCCAACCTTCTTCTCCGTATGTTAAAAATACAGGTTAGTCACCTGCAAGCACATTGTGCCATGTGAGGGATCACATGAATTGATTTTTCAGGAGATTAAAGGTGTCCTGGGAAAGAGAGCAGCTGAGACATTACTCATCTTCCCTTTGGGTGGGAGTGTTGATCTGCTGCAGGGTCAGAAGGCTCTGCAGAGGGATCTAGACAGGCTGGATCAACGGGCTGAGGCCAGTTGTAAAAGGTTTGAAAAGGCCAAGTTCCAGGTCCTGCATTTCGGCCACAACAAGCCCCTGCAGCACTAGAGGATTAGGGTAGAATGCTTGGAAACTGGTGGATCGGAAAAGGACCTGAGGATGCTGGTTGACAGCAGCTAACATGAGCCCAGGTGGCCAAGAAGGCCAGTGGCATCTTGGATTGTATCAGGAGTAGTGTGGCCAGCAGAACCAGGGCAGTAATTGTCCTGTACTTAGCACTGGTAAGGCAGCACCTTGAGTTCTGTGTCCAGTTCTGAGCCCTTCAATTTAGGAGGGACATTGAGGTGCTGGAGCATGTCCAGAGAAGGACAAAGATGCTGATAAAGGGTCTAGAGGGTAAGTCCTACCAGGAGCAGCTGAGGGAGCTGGGGTTGTTTACTCTGGAGAAAAGGAGGCTCAGGGATGACCTTATCACTCTCTACAACTACCTGAAAGGAGCCTGTATCCAGGTGGGGATCATCCTCTTCTCCAAGACAACTAGCCACAGGACAAGAGGAAATGGCCTCAAGCTGTGCCAGAGGAGGTTCAGGCTGGGCATTCGGAGAAATTTCTTCACATGTTGTCAAACATTGGAGAGGGCTGCCCAGGAAGGTGGTAGAGTCATCATCTCTGGAAGTGTTTAGGAAAAGACTGGACTTAGCATTTAGCGCTATTGTCTAGTGGCATGGTGGTCTCCTGTCAAAAGTTGGACTTGATGATCTCAGAAGTCTTTTCCAACCTAATGGATTCTGTGATTCAGTGCCACCAAGGATGCTGGAGCTGGAGACAAAGGACAACAGGGGACAGCCACTACATAGTAATCAGTGTCTGACTCTGAACCTCCCACGTTCTTTCTCAGTGTGTTGAGGTGGTGCAGGGCCAGGACAAGCTCCTAGCAGAAAGTGGCTGTGTTACCTAGTGAGCAATGTCCACATTTAACAAAGCAGGAGCAGTGTCAGGCCTGGCAGCTTGTCAAAAAGCAATTAGCACTGTTGTCTGAGTAGATGCTGCCCATCATCTCTCACTGCAAGCAATGCTGGGCTGGATATCAGCTGCAAAAGCTGATGGGATCTAGGAAGTAGGACAGCAAGTCTTCCCACTTGGTATGAGGAAGCCACAAATGCCATATAAGTGTTGTTCCAGCCCTTGCTGGAGTGAACAGGGGCCGTACAATGTCAGCTCCTTTCCTTTTGTCACCTCAGGGGCAGGTGAGTCAGCACAGTTGTGGCGTTCATTATTAGAATTCAAATTCTAAACTGATGAGGATCTTCAGGTCCTTGGACTTTCAGAAAGTATTTGAGGAATAACATACTGGTTGTACAATTTCATAGTAATTGTGTATGTACAAAACATATGTAATGCCTACATTTTTAGTTTAGTATGAGTCAGAGAATATATGCTCTTTTAATTTTATAAAGCTGATGAATTTTAAAGCATTTTGCTTTGCTGTATTCAGCTCTGATCCCACAGTAAGTTCTACCCAAGCCTGTGTCTACACAAGCTTCCTGAGGCACGTGTCTGGTAAAGCAAAAGAGAAAGACACTCTCCATCTTCTACCCCTTCATCTTCCCCGTCATCCCTGTTGCAGAGCAAATCAAGGCTTCGCTTGTGCTGCTAATTAAAGTACTTTGGTTTAATGCAGAAAGTAATATTGTTCTTAGTGAGAAAAATATATTTGAAGGGTACACAGTAGGTGTGAAATGTATTATGCCCTTAAAATTAGCCTTCTGCCACTGAGACAGGCACCTGGGGTGAGCACTGTGGGGGGATTCTAGCTGATTTTTTTTCCATGACCCTTTCCTTGTTAGCATGATATTAACATCTCTTAATTGTTATGGGTATTAACTGCTGTAGCGAAACCCAGCCCAGGACAAGTCATGTTCACATAAGCACTTTTCTGGTTATTAAACAGCTATGTGAATAGGATGTTACTAGTGTGAACCAGTCTTCTGTATTCAGTATAACCAATTTACTACAAAAAGGAAAAATAGAAATTTGGTATATATAGTTTGTAGCTGAAAAATATGTGACTTTCAATGGCATTCTGCTGAGAATCAGAGCCAAACACTGTCCTTGTTCTTTCTGCATTACACACACCAACTCCTGCTATCGTAATGGACGCTACTTCCAACAGAGTTTGATTCATCCTGTTTTATTAGACCCACTAAAGGACAACTCAGTCTTAATAGTGGGTGAAATTGTGTAATTACTCTATGTTGTATTTGTGGGTTAATTATATTGCACTTAGGGGTTTTGACAGCTAATTATCACTAATTCATATAATGACATGTCTGAAATGGTTGATATTCAGTTATTTTCATAATGATTTTTTGCTTATTCTGTATTTACATGATGCTCCACACAAGTAGTTACAGTACCAGTTACATGTGATCTTGGTTGCAACTGAAAGTTTTCAGAAGCAGAGCTACAGTTTAGTTATTCCAGGCAGTGGAAAAGAAATTAAACATTTTATATTCTGTTTAGTAAGGGTCTCAGGGTAGAAGTATGTTTTCATATGGAAGCTACAGCTAGAAGCAGTTATCACTAAGACCCTGAATAATGTAATTATGGTATCACAACAGCAGCTCTATTCTATCGGTAACCAAAAAGTTGTTTGTATGTGCTGTCAGCTCAGTGAGTGTCTGGCATTGATCTAATGGTTCCCATGGTTTCCACTACCAACAGCAAAGTTCTGGAAATAAAAGCAGTAACTTTCTTTTCATGTTCTTTTTCAAGAGCTATTGACCAGGTTTAGCTTGAGATTTTTGTTCAAACCATGGCCCAGGGCCCAAGTCCATCAAGAGTTTGCCTTAAGACTGAGATGGTAGCATGAGTTCAGTTCAAACACAAACTCACACTACCGTAAATGTACTGCAGCAAGTTTGAATCCTCTTCCCACATGGCAAACTGAGGGTGTGTCAGGCCACTGTGGAGATCAGAGTTCAGCCAGTCTAATATCTGAATGTCTCTTTATCAGCAGGGATTGCACCCAGGACTTGTGCAAGAAGTGTTTTCTCATGCTAAGCAGGAGTCTGTCCTTGACCTTTAGGCTGCTGTACACCACATGGGCTGTCAGTACTTCATTTCTGTGTGCTTGCAGCAAGCACACTGGCCAGATGGAAATCCCACGCTCACAGTCCCAGGCAGCAGGCTCGTGCCACCAGCCCAGTGCTTCTCACCAATATGAGACATTTTTCTACATGATTAAGGACCCACAGCACCTTCTGCTACAATAATACTATTTGTTCAGTCACACAGAATTTTCCTTTCAAACCAAGACTAGAGCCATTGTATGAGTCATCTGCTTTATTTTATGAGCTAGAAATCGGGCATATATTCACTAAGGCTTAATCTGAAACCTTTTTGCTCACAGTGGAAGTATTTCCATCAGTTTCAAAGGATCTCAGATGAAGATTCAAGGACTACTTATGAATTGCAGAGCATTTGTGTAAAGAACCAAGAGATGTGGAGATTAAATAAACCCCATTGACATCAGTCTCCTGATACATATTAGCAGCAAGAAACAATATTGACTGGAAAAACAATGCATGTACAGTGACATTTAACTTGTATAAAGTGATAGTCTCCATATAAATGCAAATAGCACCATTTCCCCAGAGCTGAATATATGATCCTCATCAGTAAATATTTGTGTGTCTTTGACGTGTCTCTAAGCAGCAAGATGAGAAATTGAGATGGAAAATGCATTTGCAGGTGACAGTTCAGTACAGATTTTTTTTTTTTTTTTGCAGTTTTTCCTCAATGCATTTGGGAGACCTTGAAAAGCAGATGCTTCCTTTTCTAGTTAGTGGCTTAAATGCAAAGCAACAAAACTATAGCCTGTAGCAGACCATGGCATATTAGGTTCCTGCCAGTAGTTTCCTGATCCTGCCACTCATGCTGTGCTACATGGCCGGGCTCCAAGACTGAGAAACTCCTCAGAAAGAAAACCTAAAGCAGCTAATTAATTTAGGACCCTCATACTCATATTCAGAAAGGGTTTATGCACCCAGGAACTAACGTTTCTTTGAGAGTTAGGGATTTTATAGACCACGTACTCAGGGATTTAAGTGACCTAAGCATCTTTAATAATGCAGCTCCTCTATAATGTATATATAGGGGATTATTCCTCTGTATGACGAACAACAGCACAGTTTGTCAATAGGGGGAATGAGTGCTCAGGCTCTTCAGTTAGGAAAGAGAAGATTGAGGGCCCAGCTGATGAAAACAGAGGCCTTTAAAGCCACAGGTGACACAGGAAAGGCGGCTGGGTAATAACTGTTCACTACAGGGAACGAGTCTTCCCTACAAGGGGCACTCTTAGAAACATTTAGGTTTCCTTTAGGCCATAAAAGAATGAAGATTAAGTAGTATTTCAGGTATGCCCCTAGAAATAATAAGCCCAGTTCATCATCAGGTTGCAGCATTGCTGAATTTCTAGGGCAGACTCAGCATTTGGGCCTCAGGAGCTGCAGGACAAGTCAATCCCGTTGTCTTTGCACAGTCTCCCACTCACAAATTGCATTTCCCTCCCCTGAGGTGTTAATAAGTGAGGAATTGGACTGTGCCTCCCACAGTGCCTGTGTGCAATATGTGAAGGGTTAGGCTTGGAAACTGTGTTGGGATCTTCAGCTCAAAGAGAGTAAAGATAAGGATTGCCAGCTGGGGAAAAAACCAGTTGTTCCCACAGCAACTTTTTCTAGTTATATTAAACATAGTCCTCTTCAGAGGAATTTTTAAGATGTTCCAGTGAGGTGCTTTAATAGTTGGCAAATGAAATAGACTTTTTTCTAATTAAGGATTTTTTTAAAAAAAGTCAGAACAAGACCTTTTTGTTTCTAGTTACAAAACAAACAAAACATTATTATTTCAAAGGACATTAAACTTCAAAATAGCTCATATTTTTTAAAAAGCTACAATTCCTGAAGCTCTATGGATAGGTCTTCCATTCTCCACATAACTGCAACCTGGGCAAGTCAAGATATTGTTTTGGGTTTTTTTTTGTGAGAGTAAACATTAGTCGAGTTTGAATAATGGATTTTCCTTTTGTAAGTCCATTCAAAAGGGGAAACAGATTTCCTACATAGAGATATTAAACTGTTAGTGAGCAAGGGAAACATTTTGTTGCTGGATCCAATTTTTAAAGCAAGAATTTTTATTTTTTTTTCAGAATAGAGTGAACTCCTCTCCTCCCAAGTCCCCCAGCACTTTGTTGTGTGATTCTCTCTTTCCTTCAAACACCAAGATGGTGTCAGTGCTATTCCCAGCTAAGAAATGGGGGATCTCTTCAGCAGCAGTCTTCCAGAATTGTGACAGCATGGCCTCTACATTCAGAATTACTGTCATTTGGTTCTGGTTTTAAGGCAAATGTGACTCTAGTTTATTTTGCTTTGGGGAAATGTTTCTGGGACCTGTTATGGATGGATCTGCATCTTGGCTGCTGCCTGGCAGACTGCATGATATGGCTGGAGGAAGAACATCAGGTTTTGGGGATGGACTCGCCTGTTCATACGTTGTGTGTCTTCACTTTGCAGTTCAACCTTACTAACCAGCTTCATAAACATCTGTCCCTGTTCCACCCATCAGTGAAGCATCATCCCAGGTGTTGTTCTTCTAAGGAGGGCTGTAAGTGCTGGAAATGGCACACTTCTCTGCCCTACCCCCTTACAAATTACAGGGAGCGATCTTGCAATTTAGCTGCCGATGTCTGGTAGGGCAACTCATTATCCAAACTGTCCTCCCACCTGTATTCTATGTGATTGCAGGTCTTAGTCATGCAGTCAATGAATAAATAGTCTGAATGAAGGTTGAGCAGTAGGAGGAAGAATTATGAAGGGCCCCAGGACGCACCAGTACTCAGCATTGACTCTCTTCTGTTTCGTGCCTGTGTGCGTGCCTTGCTGAACCATTCTGTCAGACAAAAAGGAAGTGCAGAACAAAACAGCCAAGCCAAAAGCAGCAGTGGGTGTTGCAGCAGCACAAAACCTGAGGCAAATGTCTTGCCTTGGGATAGTCACCTGATCCATAGCAAGAGGTTTGAGTCTGTCACCAGGTCTCTGAAATTATTAAGTTTTCCTGAAACAGGAAAGCATCTGGAGCAGGGATCTCTGTCATGATTAAACTTGTGAAACGACATAGGTAAAAAAAATTAAAAGCTTAATAAATTTAGTTAAAAACAGAGAAGAGGGTATGTTGGTAACATGGCAACTTGTAAAGATGCATGTACAAGGGCAGGTAGAACCAAAAACACAGAGAAAAGGTCTTCCTCCGTAGTGAAACATTAAAGAATATGAAGTTCAAGGAAGACAGTCTTAACCACAAGCTTTCAAAAAGAATTAATCAGAAAATAATGTCTCTATGTGAGAGTGGCGAAGGTTGCAAGGGTCAGTAACAAAAGCAGACCGTATTTTAGTTCCCAGATGAGAGGTTCAGTGTGTAGGTTGCATGTGTGCTGGGTCTGGCTGTCTATAAATTAGGAAATCACCAGGGATCAAGAGCACCATTGCACTGAGAGAAGATCCGCTGACAAACACAGCTCTGGAGCTGCTAAATACTGCTGTGGGGCAATCAAACAAGCTTGCTGCCTCTGCTAACATAGATGTCATGCAGGTATCAGGGGAGAGCACATCAGCTAACTTCAATCAGGTTAACTCACTTAACAAGGTTGGAAACTCTGTGCCTGAGAACTGACAGTTTCTTGGCTGGGTGAATTAACCCATTCAGCACTCCATGCTAGTGTAGCATGGTGGTTCTGGGTATCCGAGCCAGCTCATTTCAGCACTTCTACAGGTACAGTCTACAAAACAAATGGAGACAAATCAAAACAATCTTTCTCTTTTCTGCGTTGTCAGAAACAGATTTATAGTGAAAGGAGGTTTCTATCTCCATAAATCATCTCTGGAGGAAAAAGAGGCACAGGGAGGTCTTCCTGCCACAACTTAGTGGGAAAGGCAACACTTACGTGTTTTGACAGTGTAGGGTTGTACAACTGATTATTATAAATTCTACACCAAAAGAACTTTGCAAGATCCAGCTACCCATGTCTCTTGGCTCCGTGGTATGGGAGAATACAGCCTCTGGTGTCCATAGGTTAAACATCTCAGGATTTAAGGTAAGGCATGAAAAGGGCAAAGTGAAGTGAACTGCAAGGAATGAAGTTATTTTTTTATTTGATAGTCTCTTTAAAGCAAATTCTTATAAACTTAAAGTATTATTTATTACAAATTATTACAACTAGGGTAGGCAGCTACTCTAGGTTTTTTATGAGAAATCTGTGTATTTTACCACCACAGAGAATTTTATTTATGTCTGACTGAAATCAGGATTAAATCTGCATTGAGTCCTACTTTGTATCAGATAGCAGCTCAGCAGCATCTTAGGAGCTTTCACTGCTTAAGATTTACTAATTTTTATATTGAAAGTCGATAAAAATGAGTAATCATCTGTGAATTATAATTATACCACTGCTTGTGGGAGGGAGCATAGTTTGAATACCGACACTAATTATTGTTTCTCATTGGCATGTGCCAAGGTCTGCACCAGAAAAGCTTGCCTCTATCCTGAATGGATTTATTTTTAAAAAAATGCTTTGCAAAACTGCGGGCTTGTGGTCTTTCATTAACTCTAGATCAGATTGCATCAGGGCTTTTTGGGAGGCACCGTCTCCCCTTTCCTATCAATTCTATCCCAGACTTCTAACTTGGAAAGAAAATCTTCCAGACTGGCAGTGTCCACTGGGAAGAAAGGTTAAGCCTCCCTGACAAGCAAGGGGAGATCCACCTTCTAATTCTGAGAGAGTTAAACCCCCCAGCATTTGCCCTAGGCTCTCCAGCAAAAGAGATGGAGGTCAGATCCAGGAGCAGAAATAACCGTGCCTAAGCACCACTTCTCAGCTTGCCATTTTAGCAACCCCACAGACAGCATTTGGTTTCCCGTGGAAAATAAGCAGAGCCACGAGGGTTACTGCACACACACACAGATTGCCTTCATGAACACTTGGGCAAGAGGACACGGACTCACCTCATTGCCCTGAGGAGGTGATGGATAGCTACCAAAGCCATCAGGCCTGGGGCAGGCAGTGACACAACAGCACCAGGGTGCTGCATCCCTCTGTCCCCTGGGTCCCTATGCCAGCCAGCATGGGGAAAAGCTCCTGTCCCCTCAGGCCTCTCAGCCATGGTCTTGGGTTTGACTCATGTGCTCTGATCTGGACAACAGGTTATGTTATTTCCCTGATTTTGGCTCTGGGTGAGCAACACTTTCTCCCTTTTCTCCTTGTTACCCCTTCTTCCATTTCTTGTCCTTCTTTTTGCCAGCCTTGACCCTTCCTTTCTCCATCTCAGCCTCCTTCCCAATGGACAACCCTGACCAAATTACCTTCTCCCCATCAGTTCCAGTTTTGCAACATCCACAGTCAAACCTGCTATTTCTGGCACAGTTAATGTAGGCAAGCTCAGCTTTACATGCAACCAAAGTTATTGTTACAGCAACCAAAGTGCAGTGGGTCTTGCAAGGCTGTGCTCCCAAAATGTCCCCAGTGCTCCCCTCCGCTTTTCTGTGAAGTCTGACCACTTCTCATATAACTCCATCCTTACAACCTGCAAACCAGCCATCCCTTGAGGCATCATCTGTGACTTGTGTCAGGCCGCTGCACTTTTACCTGTCACATCCAGCATGTTCTCATGTTGTGCCCAGCGATGCCCCTTGTGCTGTTCACTCAGCCCATCCTCCGACCAGGGCCAAGCTGGAGTGGAGATGCCCTTGCATCCCTGGCAATCGACATTACACAGACACGATGCAGGCCATTATATCCTTGATTACAACATACATTACTTTCGTTGGTTTTGTCAGAGTGACCACACGTATGAGCATGAGTCTGATATCCACAGATGCAAATACACAAACAGCTATGCCTTCACACACCTTGCTTAGTGTTGAGTCCTTCTAACTTGTCTTTCCATCGTGCTGCTTGGTTCATTGGTGTGCACAGGGAAAATCTTAACTTGAAGGTCAATTGCATAGTTCAATTCATATGGATTTCAAACTTCTCTCCTTGTTCCAGATCACGATAAGCTTCTATATTGTTTCGTTTCCATTCATTATAACTTTTTGCTCCCACAACAGACAGCCTAAAGGAATACAGCTGCAAAACATAAACATGGCAGTGCTTTTAATGAGAGCATTTTAAATAACAGTTATTAATGTCCCTTCCAAGATGTCACTTAGAAAACCACAGTCAATTACTATAGTGATAGCAGTACTATGTATAGCAATTGTACACAAGTGATAGAGATGCTGGAAACCAGCTATCATTGACTAAAGATAGTAAAATTATCCTTGTTAACACACATGTTATGACCACAAACACACCTGTATTTTTAAAGATTGATAATAAGTAACATCTCAATCCTGCCCTGTATTAATAAGCAAGGTCAGTCACTGCCTTCTCCTAGTAAATCACTTCCCATTTTAAAACCCAATCTCTTTTCTGTGCCAAAATACTCCATAGAGGTGCCATCTAATTCAAAAGTTGGACAAGCAAGGACAATGGGGGAGAGGCTGGGGCACAGGCACTGTGGGAGGCTGGACACGTGCCCTGGCCGAGTCCCTGGAGGTAGTGGCTGAGATGGCACCAGCAGGTCAAGGGACCATGAGGCTGCTCCAGCACAGGAGATCAGCTGGGAGGCGAACAGCCAGGACTGTGGGACCCTCTGTGTCCTGGAAGGCAGGAGTTTGGATTAGATCATATAGAAACAAGGATGGCCTGGAAAGGGGAGCAGCCAGGGGGAACAGCAGGAGAAAGGAACCACAAAGCCTGCAGTCAACTAATTATATTGCCAATTTTTATCCTCATAAAATGGGTAAGGGATGACAAGAGGAACATACTTACGCTGTAGAAGAAACCCTCAGCCCTTAAAAACTGAAAGAACTTTTCAGCATTTAAATATACTCTCTTAATAATATTGTTTTAATACCATTCTCTTATGTAGTATTTATATTGTCTGAATTGCTAAGGGCTCATTTCTATAAGGAGCAGGGGAATTAAAACTGAATTAACTTCCCAGTGACAGGTTTTGACATCGGCTGATGGGTTTGCCTGGCTAAGGTACCTGCAGGCTGGTGTTCTGCAGGGATGATGCTTTTTTTATATTTTTCCCTATCTTTAATCATTGCAGTGATTTTCCAAGGAAAAAAATTTTGGCCCCACTGAGCAGTGAGCAGATCTAAACAACAAAACTCCCCTGTGTTATCAGCAGTATCCTTTGTCCTAAAGGAAACTTGGTGCTTGGTCTGATTAAGTTTGTGTAAAGACAAGTTAATTAAGAAAAGAAAGAATTTATTTTTCAGTGTATCCTTGTGGTAGAGAGAACAGGTGGAGCTCAGAGAGGATTTTCCTTGGGATACATCACTGTGAAAGTCCATCTTAAGGGAGAACCACAGCAATTCAGCTCCTGCTGGATTAAAATGTGTATAGGCAGTGCTCAGCAGAGGAAATGGTGGGGACCACACAGCATGGGGAGGAGACGTGCCAGAGCCTTGAAACTTCAGGGCCCCCAGAGAAGTGAAGGACAAGCAGAAAGAAATGCTGCTTACATGAAGAAGTGCCACGAGCTCTCCTGTGTGGACTGGCTCAATAAATGAAGGACATGTAGGACGTGGTGTCTTCAGGTGTCTTTGCTTGTGGACCAGGGTCCACTCACTAAGTGATAATGCTGAGGAAAACTTACTGATTTCAGTTGCTTCTGGTCCACACTTCAGGAGTGCAGGGAGGTAGAGAAAACCTTTTTGCATTATCCTCTGATCAAAGCATCAGACATAACAAGGGTGCCATAAGGGTGACATAATAAGGAAATCAGGATTTGGCTTGACAGAGAAGACTCCCATGAGTAACTTGTGAAACTATTTGAGCTAAAGTTTTGGGTTTAGACCTAAACAACCAAATTGCCATTTCCAGTGCAGTAACAATCTGAACACTGTTGGATGAATTTCCATCTTTCTCCAGTCATTTTTTAATAAGCAGGCCCAATATTTTCTCCAAGGCTATTCATATTTTAAAGCAGTTTAAAGCAGTTTCTTAAGAGTGGAGTCTGCTTTTGGGGGGAAGGCAGTTCTGCTTTCCTTGGGCAGAATTTAAAACTCACATTTTGCTAACCCAGAGTCTACAACAATACAGCTCTGCTTTCCTAGAGTCTATCCATAAATAGCAGATTTTCTAAAGTTTCTATTTTTGATTGTTCCTCATTCAGCTCATTCTGAAGATGGCACTCCAGTTTCTGAAAAAGAGCATATGTACACAGAGCTAAGCAGCTGGCTAGCTTTAAATTCATAATTCCTTATTCAATTTCTTAATTCCTCATTAGCCTGGATATGCAAACTCTCTCTCAGAGCCTAAACCAAGTCCCACTGGTGCCAGTGAGAATGGGTTTTACCCCTCAAATTTAGCCATCTAAAAATCAGGCAAGTATTCTAAATGCAACTGTGGAGGAGCCACTTGTAGTCAAAATAGAGAAAAATCAGCATTTCCAGGATATGATTCATGCCATCTGCCTTAAAGATTTGTCTTGAGTGGGGACAAGTGTATTTCTGGCAGCCACTATCTAATTCCCCTGCCTATCGAGGGAGCCTTTACAACTAGCCTAGAAGCCTCCTTACCCTTTGATAAATGAACCCAGGGGAAGGAATCTTTCTGTTTATTTGAATGGAAAAGGATTCTGTCTTTCAGTTTTCTACTTCCTTTATGCCAAGGTAATCTACAAATGAGTAAGTAAGGTCCCAGAGCATATCCCAAGCTGTGTCTCATGGACTGCTAACCCTGGCTTCAGCCAGCATTTGGGATGTATGCAAAAGACGTATGAACTCCTGAAACAAAATTAAATTAGGGTTTTTTTTAAATTATTATTCGTACCTTGCATCACACTGGACTCTCTGACAGGGAGCACAATTCTACAGAAATCTCATAGCAATGGCAAAAGCTTTTTGTCTGTCTTCTTTAAAGACACTCACAGTAGGATATGTGAAATATCAGGAATAATTAGACAAAACTATATAAGCTCCTAGCAACACTGATATGCTGTGTAAAACTAAGCATTTGTCATAAAGCTTTAAACATTGTTTGAAACCTGCATGATAAAGGTAACCTGAGAAATTTTTAAGCACAGTTTCCAATATATTAATACAGACATGGGTATGAAAAAGTAGAATAGAAATGCTGGCACGGCTTCACTGAGAGAGGCTGCTCTATCTTTTTTTCAAAGGTGGTATATAGAAGTATTTGATGCCTCTCATATAGCAATTAAAATGAAAAGGCAAATTCCTCAGCTCTTCATCTGCTGAAATGTGTATTAACAAGCAGGGAAAGGACTAGCTCCTGGTATCAACAATTCACAAAGATCATAGAAATATTTGTGAAAAGGGACTTCTGGAGGTCCCTTAGTACAACCTCCCACTTGAAGTAAAATCTCCAAAACCAAAGAAGGAATAACCATTTCACACCAGCAGGAAATCTGGCCCATAGTGCCCTTTGGAGAAGAAAAAAATGAACCATGAATGCAGATAAAAGGGGGGAGAAAAGGCAGAAGAGAAGAGAAAGAAAAACAGAACAACATTTTATTTGAGGTAGTAATGTTAGAAATGTAGAACTTTGTACCAAGAGTTGGGATTATCCTAGATTGACTAAGAGATGTGATTTTATCTTGTAGGAAAACAATGAACAGGAGGAAACCTGGAAGGTTTTTGCTGCTCTGTTGAATATGGGATTATAAAAAGAAAAAAATTACACCTGGAGCATCTCTTTCAAATGGATGACTTCTGAACCTGGAACCTTTCATTACCTGAAACAGCAACTTCTTGCATCCTGGAGGAGAAAATGAATTTCACAAATTGCACCACTGAAGCCAGTGTGGCTGTGAAGCCAAAAACAGTAACTGAAAAGATGCTTGTTACCCTGACCTTGGCCACAATCACAACCTTGACTATGCTGCTGAATTCTGCTGTAATTGCAGCAATCTCCACAACCAAGAAGCTCCACCAGCCGGCAAATTATCTCATATGTTCGCTAGCTGTGACAGATCTCCTTGTTGCTGTTCTCGTCATGCCCTTGAGCATCACTTACATAATGATAGATAAATGGACTTTGGGCTACTTCATCTGTGAGATCTGGCTGAGCGTTGACATGACCTGTTGCACGTGTTCAATCCTTCATCTGTGTGTCATTGCACTGGACAGGTACTGGGCAATCACAGATGCTATCGAATACGCCAGGAAAAGAACAGCAAAAAGGGCTGGGCTGATGATAGTCACCGTGTGGACCATCTCCATTTTCATCTCAATGCCCCCTTTGTTTTGGAGAAATCACCACAGCGTCAATATTCCCAGTGAGTGTCGCATTCAGCATGATCATGTCATCTACACTATTTATTCCACATTTGGGGCTTTTTACATTCCCTTGACTTTGATCCTGATCCTCTACTATAGAATTTACCATGCTGCAAAGAGCCTTTACCAAAAGCGGGGTTCAAGCCGCCACCTCAGCAACAGGAGCACAGACAGCCAAAATTCTTTTGCCAGCTGCAAGCTCACACAGACATTCTGCGTCTCAGACTTCTCCACATCTGACCCGACCACAGAGTTTGATAAAATCAACGCATCTGTGAGGATCCCTCCTTTCGAGAATGACTTGGACCTGGCTGGCGACCGGCAGCAGATCTCCACAACACGGGAGAGAAAGGCTGCTCGCATTTTGGGGCTGATTTTAGGTGCTTTCATTTTGTCCTGGCTGCCCTTTTTCATCAAGGAACTGCTTGTGGGCCTCCACATTTGCACTGTCTCTACAGAAGTAGCAGACTTCTTGACCTGGCTTGGATATGTCAACTCCCTCATCAACCCTTTGCTGTACACAAGCTTTAATGAGGATTTCAAGCTGGCCTTTAGAAAGCTCATCAGGTGTCGAGAGCATACTTAAAAATACTGGGAGATGATGATTTTGATGTAACTCCTGGCCTTAAAAATGAGCAAAATAATTTGACTCTGTCACCATTTCCCTTGATAAAGGGATTTTTGAGTTTGCCTATTTGCTTGACTTATCTTCAACCTGTAATCCATTATGCTGTTTTTTTAATCTCTAGCATTACTCATGGCAAAGGGTTTGAAATAAATTTATTCTACAAAGGAAAAGATTTTTTAGATATGAAACAGCAAAAAAGGTATTATTCCTATTAGATACTCCTGTTTAAGACATTTTGTGTAATCAATGATTCAAGGAGCAAACAACAATATTCACTTTTATACTTTTTCCATTTAAGAATCAAATTCTGAATTGTCATGCATTGTATAAACTGAACCTCATAAGTACATATTTGAAAATTAATAAACACATCATGGTTATGATGGCTAAATAGGAATGCACTTCCAAAACAGAAAGCAAAGTTCACTTCATTGAACCTAAAAATGCATCCTATTTTGTACTCCAAAGGAATTATTTAAGTGGCTCTTTTCATATAATATTCCAGATTTGTCTTCAAAAACTTGGGCAGATGCATGTGCAGTTTGTTTGGGAATTGAGAGGATGCAGCTAGCAAGTGTCACAGTTGTGAAACTAACTGCACCTCTGACTGGTCACACTTTTAATACCACTAACCCTGTTTCTTCAGGCCTTGTACCTTGGTCAGTTCTGGAGTGGTATTATTCACTTGTGCCACACTTCACCTGGGCCTTGTAGAGAAGAGCCCCATGGACTGAACGATCTTACCCCACCAACTGAAATAATTGGAAATCTTCTCAGCAGGCCAGCGATACACAGAAATTCAGAAACATCAGCTAAAACCAAATTATTTTCTGTTTGAACGTCAGGGAAAAAGTTAGGCGAAATAACTTACTTTTGATATCAGTCTGCACATCTGCCTTGTCCTCTTACAATTTGCAATGGCGTTCTTGTCCACTTAACTGTGATCAGGTCCTCTAGAAGGATTTCTTGCTCTGTGAGTGCTTCACAGACTTACTTCCCTTGTCCTGGGAGACAGACTGAGAGTCCTTTGTATCCTGTCTTCTGTGCTTATGGAGGTAAAAGTATCCTGATTCAAATATTGTAAAAATCAGGCTGGGAAGGAGCAAATTAAAATCTAGTATTGTTCATTACAAACTCCTAAGCACTGTTTAAATATTTATTACTTACCTTGCACCATAATTTTCTTCCTTGTCCATTTTTCTGGACAAAATTCTTTTTGAATTACACCAATATACCATAAGAAAATATCACATATTTCAACCTGACATGCAATAACCGTGAACTATAGTATGGCAGTTCCAAATCCATCAAAACAAGTATTAGAGGTAGCAAAAGTGTTGTAACAGCACTGGAAGCCATCTCAAAAATGTTCTGAAAATTTACAAGATGACAATCATTTTTCTTATCAAGAGTCAAGGAAGTGTAAGTAACAGAGAAATTACATCCTTATTGGTAAGAGAAAGCATTTGGTTGGAAAGATACAGTGCCACAAGCTGAGTGTAAATCAAGTCTGCAGGTGACAAAAGCATTACTTACTCCTTACCCACATGCAGCGGGATTCTTCTTTCAGAACTCCAGGTTTCCCTGCCTGAGTTTGAAGGGTTTATCTCCAGATGCCCTTCTGAAGCTACTGTTGCAGCTGCCTCCTCCAGATGCCTTTGGGTTCCCTACCAGCTAACATTAATACCTAAAAAGAGGGAAAAATTGATTTCAGCCACTAAAAATGTTTTTTAGTGAAGAAGCACAGAGATCCCTTATGGTTTTCCCTTTTCGCATCTTGTTGGAGGTGGAAACTGTTGATTGAACCTGGGGAAGCGTGTTCTGATCCTGTCTGTCTTTAAAGTTTCCAAAGCAGCTCCCAGAGTACACATGCTATTAGAAAAAAAAAATAGCAGGGAATTAAAATAAAATGTAGAATTTTTAAGAAGTGCTACAGAATAATTTTATTTTTTTCTTTCAGCAAGCTCAATGGAAATTATAAAGGAAAAGACTTGGCTGTAATTTTCTGAATCAAGGTGGCTCTGACAGGGAAGACAGGGCACACAAGCAGTTGTGGCTAGAAGAGAGCAGGTTTTAGTGTCCCTTGAGTCATTTGCTGCTCTGCCACAAGGCTGCCCAGCTACATTAATGGTCAGAAAGGGAAGAGTAAATGTGAAAGACTGCCCCAGCAGACAGTCTGAGCCACCCCAAGGCACTCAGCTAAGAAGAGACAGAAGCTGCACCCTAGTCAGCCTCCTTGGGACTGTCCCTGAGGCTCAGGTTCAGCCATGGGCTGGCCAAGGGTCTTTGCTAGGAGAGGAAGAGGTGGGAATGGAAATGGTGGTGAAAGGTGTTTCAGAGTGGAAAACCAACAAAATAAGATAGACTGCCAGCTCTGACTGCTGCTCTTAAGAGCACATTGGCACACAGAATAATTTAGGTTGGAAGAGATCTCTAGCCCAATACCCCCACTAAAATTAAAACTCAAAGTGGGACCAACCCCACAGATCGGCACTGCTGCTGTTACGTGGTGCGCAGTCACAGTTCTTGTGGAAAAAGAATGGCTCAGTTCACTCTGCTGCCAAGACTGATACTCATTTAAAGCCCTCAGCATGGCTGAAGGGCCAGAAGTGGTGCACATGACCTCCACAGCAGCTGTCATAGGTAGGTAGAAGTGCTTCAGCAACATGTATGAAAGTTGTAAAATACAGGTGCTGCATCATCTTCATTTCTACTAATGTCTTCCTTTTAGTATCTGAACTCCACTATTACTGCTCCAACTACCAATCAGGTTGAAGGCTGTATTCAATTTTAATATTTAGAGGTAATTAACAGGAAAAAACAGATGGATGGCTAATTTCCGTGCTTCCCTGTTAAAGAGACACACCATTCACTGCCAGCTGACTACTGCTTTTCTAATTAAGTCATTAGCTAAATACAGAGCTATGTTTTCCAACAAATGCCACTAGGCTGATGACGATGTATGTTTCCCTCATGTTCAGAATCAAAGTTGGGAACAAGATAAAGGCTTGGTTACTTAAAACAATTGATCAGGAATTACCAATTTTTTCATGACAATAAAAACTTTAACTAGCCTGGCACCACTGTTTGACAACTTCATATTTTACGTTGCTTGCTGCTTTTACAAAGGCTTTGGTGACATTTCTTGACTTGTCCACAGCAACTCCCCAATCACACCTATCCTGAACCAGGCCCTGCCACTCTATGTCCTGCAATACAAGCTCTTCCCAGCGAGGTCTAAGTGATGTATCCAAGATCTTCAGACTACATCCATCTTCCTTAGCCTCTCTAAACCTGTAAACTGTAAACTCTCTTGCATCCTCAAAGCCTTATTTTCTCTAATGAACCCTTGCAAAATTGCCTTTCTTTAGAACCCCACCTCCCTGTCCTGCCTTTGGGTTTCTGACTCTCTCTAATCCCTAAGTTTATTGTGGTCCTACTAGAGCAAGACCCTGTTCTCTCACCCTGTTATCAGAATTCCTATGACTGTGGTCGTTCAAGTCTGACAGATTTTACTCTTTTTATATGTGTCCAGGCCATATCCAGAGTTTTTTGCTCTATGTAAGCAGCCAATGCTTTAAAGTGAGTTCATAGTAGCCCTGAAGACTGGATCCATCAACCAGTTTCTCTCTCCAAAAGACATACTCTTCAAATGCTATTTTATCTTGTCACCTTCCTTCTGTACCCTATCATTTTGTTCCCTTTTTTCCACATTAAAATTGACCCTCATATTACTGTTTTATGGATCTGTATCTTCACTTTTAGTGACCTGTACCTGCACAGGTAACTCAGGTTGCACTCAGCTCCTGTTCTTTTTCCCGTGCCAATCTCAACTCTCTTCTCTGTAAGCTTTGTCTCGGTCACCTCAATGCACTTGTCACATCTCTCCTGTTCCTTGCAGCTGATTTTTTTCCCCTTCTCAAAACCACTTCTGATACAACTCCCAAAAGGAAAACAGCTAACATGGGCAGTGGAGGAATAACTGTGTGTGTATTGTCTGTCCTTTTTCCTCCATCTCTTCCACACAGATCACATCATCTCCCAAGGTGAGCTACCTCTCTCTAGTGCACAGCACATCCTAAACACAACAAGAACACATTAAGAGCTGCCTATTTCCTGAGACACTTAGGTTTGGTTCATGCACATCCCTTTAGAGCTGTGGGTTCCTCACCACAATGATGTACCCAGGTGTTCAGAGCACGTGAGATTAATTTTTTTTGATCTTTCTGAATGGAGATTGATGATGGGATTGAACTTTCCAAAAGGTTTAAAACAAAGCCCCTGTCTCACCAAGTTTACTTAAAAGTCTGTCACTATTCAGACTTCACTGCCATGTACCTGAGCTGTCCAGTTTTCTGTAGTTATTACTTATTTCTCTGTCCTTTGCAGGTACTAGGAAGGAACAAAAAGTTTAAAAAAAAATTAAAATTGGTTTTATTTAGGACAATATTTTAAAAGAATAAAGGAATCTTTTCTAAGGGCTCTGTTTCTATTCCTCTGTTTTCAATCCCAGTTATCAAAAAGTAAAGAGCATTGCAGTGTTGAGGTGAAATACAGGCTCCCAGCTCAAGTGGAGAGATTGTCCTTGTGCCTGTATATTGTTTAACCATTGCAAATATCAATAACAGACAAGCTGGTTTATGTTCATCCTTTACACACCCCAATGATTTTTATGAAGAGTTATCTTAAACTGTTCTATTGTTTAAGTAGACACAGTAAATATTGTGATACCTTTTATTGGTCAAGTGGTATTTCATAAGAGTCCCATGCAACACAGTCACTCTTTGTAATTGCTATCTGTTTTTCACTTTAGGCCAAAAATAATAATTTTTTTAAAAATTATCTGACTCTGGAGAAATGCCAGATTCATCAGCTGTAAAATTTAATATTCTCTACTTTATGTACACAACATTGCAAACATTGCTTCCTTCCCCTCTTGCACTGCTAGAGGATCTTTACTTCTTCATTAATCCCATGTAGGTGATCACATGTAGATGATGTTACATGATTAAATTACTCCTTCCCACTCAACTAATTTCTATGCTTCTATGAATCAGGCCTTAAATGTAAACTTTTGATGTTGCTGATGTAAGAAGAAAATGTAACCATGAATGAGCTGTGGGAAAAAACATGATTAGAAAATTATATGAACCTCTTCGCAAAGACCTGAGGGAAAAAGATTCATTTCAACTTTTTTCCTTAATCACTTTTCTTTCCTCCTCATCTCACTATTTCCTGTTCATTAATTTTCTGTTTCTTTTCTCTCTCTCCTTCATTTCCTTTGCAGCCTTCCTCAGCACCACAGCAGTAACCTGTAACCTGTAGCAAGAAACAAGGCCACCTTTGCACTGTGTTGGTACACATTGCCTAAGCATCACCCTGCTCTTGATTTTAGGAAATCATGTTGCAGACTCTATTCCCTGGCACTGCTCTGCACAGACTCCGCTTCAGTTTTGTCGCAGTTTTCATACAAATCAGATTTCTAACGTGCATCGAGATTCTTCCAAATGACAAATGCTGTGTATTAAACCATGATTTCTTTCATGTGTCACAACTTTTGAAGATACCTTTTTAATAATTCCCTCTCTTCTCCCATGGGATTTCTCTCAGTAAGAACTAAAGTCACAGGAGCATGATTCCCAGATGCAACAAGCAGAGTTGGAAATGCCCCCCTGTACCACTCCACTCCTCCCACCACCCCTCATATTTCACCCTCTTCCAGTTGCTTGCACTGCATTCTTAAAACCCATTAGCATATAGATCAGCTTTCTGAAGTGTTCGTGGGTTAATTTCCTGCATGACAAATTCCAAGCCTCATTTTGGTCTGGTGCAAGTTCCCATGTCATTGAGGTACTCAAATCTTCTGAAGTACTACGCCTCCTGTACTCATTCTGAACACCACATGACTGCAAATGGCACACATTTCTATGAGGTGAGGCATAAAGCACTGTCTCCTTGCAACCACACTTTATAAAAGACGTATGTTTCATCAATTAAGAAACAAAATATAACTTCTATGAAGAGGGGGAACAGAATTTCTATTCCTTTGTAAATTGTTGCTTTGCACATAATTTGAAAAGACTCATCTTCTGAATATTAATTTTAAAGGAGCACTGAGAAACAAAAGGTGCATGCCTGAATTACCTGCAACAAGCAGAGTGACCTTTGAGTGGATTTTACAATAAAAAATTGTTTCTCTGCAAATCTTTCTACAACATGCTTTTCAGGGGAATAGAAAGTTCCACATAAATGGTTTTCACTTTTGTAATGCCACAAGAAATAGTACTCCAGTCCTTCATAGAAGGAACAGCCTGTGAAACTGCTGGAGTGCTGGGAGAAGCCTCAAGGAGCTTATTTCTTCAATAAATAAAAAATTAGGCTAACACCTCCAGCTTGAGAGGTTTTAATTGACCACTAAAATAGAGTCTATCAGCTAGAGTTTTGCTTTTTTTCATACATATTCCAGTGCAGTTCCTCATTCTTCTATTGCTGTCTGCATACGAAAAATCGAAAGAACTGCTTTTTAAATTTAGAGTAAAAAGAAAGTACTCTCTTATTTTTGTAATTTCAGAACATTTTTATATTATGACTGGGCAGTCATTTTGAAGCAGGCAGAAAGAATAAATTAATCCAATTAGGTCACAGAAGTTAATCTAGGATTGTAAAATTAAGCATGGCGTCTTAGTCTGATACTTGCATAAACACACAAGTCACAGATCAAAATCCTTTACTTTTTCCCTATGGTAGTTTTGCTACTTGCTCAAGAGCAGGTTATCTTCGATTTTATTAAGATTGGTAAGAGGCTGTAGCCTTTCTACCATGTATGCAGAGCCCATGGGCAGGAAGGGGATTGAGACCTGGAGCTGCATGGCTGGCAGAGATCCTGCCTTGTCTTCCCCTGAGCTGTGGGGACATGGTGTCATCACTGTCACCTGCCTTCCTCAGAGCCCAGTCTGCACTCAGCCAAACCACAGCTTCCACCTTTGCCCAGGGGACTCAGGGCACCTCTGACTTAAAAAAAATGAAGGGTGTAAAGGATAGGACCACTCCGTCCTGGAGCGTGCTGGGCTGTGCACTAAGCAAGCAGCTGGAGTTGTGTCCCGCAACCCCACAGAACCAGCGGGGGCAGGACAGAGCAGGGCAGGCATCTGGACAGGTGTCAGACCACAAACAAGCTGCCTGCATAATCACTGCACCCTGATCGCCTCTCAGCAAGGCACAGCCCCCAAGGCAGCCACTGTCGCCCTCCCTGCAACATGGCCCAGCACACCAAACCTGCTCCACACCAGCAGCTTCTCTCAGAACTGCAGTAGAGACCCCCAGGAAAACAGACCTGCCTGGGCTGAGCACATGCTGCCACATCCCTGCTGCATTCCTCAAGCCCTTATAACACATCACAGCAAGACAAGCAGCAGCCAGGGCTGAGCACTGTCCCTCAGTGTTGTGCTCGTGTGTCAGCCTGTGTAAAGCTTGGGCTGCAGCATCCTGACCAGCAGTACCCCAGTTAATGCACAAAGGACACATCAGCCCATGTCACAGGGATTGTCTCTGCCTTGTCAGCTGGCCTGCCTTCCACTGCCAAACTCTTCTTTTTATGGCAGGGTGGCACATACCCCCAGGGCAATACCAGACCAACTCAGAGGGTAAGACAGTCACACCAGGGACAGTTTCTGAGCCTTCCCATTCCCTAAAGGAGACTAACAAGTACTGACATTCTACAGATCAGAACACTACCAAGCAGGACATTCAAACCCACTGTAAAAGAAAGCACTGTCATCCTCCACATCCACCAATCCTGGCTGGAAACAAGCCATGTCTGTCCTACAGACACTGCAGCAACTGTTCAGGCTGACAGGTACAGACAGTGGATATCTGTTACTGACACCAAACCTAGCTCCCAACAAAGACAGACAAGGCACACAAAGACAGATAGTGCTTGTCACCGAGACAACTGAAAGGTTGTCTTGACAAAACCATGGGAAGGGCTGATAAAACCCACCACACAGTGACACCATTAACCTCCAAGCCCTGCAGCTGGGATTCCCAATACCTCTCACAGCAGCCACAAATGTTCATAAAAGCAACCATTACCAAGGCCTTACCAGCTGAGGTGAGAGCCTGTTGAGGTGGCAGCAACTTCTCAGCTTCCTGCCCAGCTTGAACAGCTGAAGAAACACAGTGGAAGAGAACAAATGCCCCTTTTCCCCTCCGGGTTGGGGAGCCACAAACTAGTATCACTGCAGCCCCAGTGCAACACAAACTGATGGCTGTGCTTCTCTTCACCCTGCAGATGGGGACAAATATGGAATAAAGGAATTTTTGTCACAGTTGACAGCTTGGTTCACCCTTAAATGTGCTATGTGGCCACCACCACAAGCAACCGTGGCACTGAGCAAGTCAGGCATGCAAGAGCACATGAGAGAGCTCATGGGGCGCAGAGAGCACTGAGCAGCTCCCACTGACTCTCCTGGCTATTTGACATCTTCTCACCTTCTTCCACATCTGTGTTTGTTGATTTTCCTCTCACTCTTTGGAAAATCAATCACTATTGATGGATCCTGATGTAGTCAGCACAGCAGGTCATTGACACCTAACTCTGACTGTCTTGATATCAAGCCCCTCAAGATTTGAATCAACCTTCACAATTGTTTTCAAGTAGCTATAGCTGGACAGTTATGATTAAGCAACTGAACTGTGAAAATGGTATGCTTGGCTAATCTTTTGTTTTAAGGAAAAGGAAAGACAATCCGAAGATGAATGGGCCATCTGGATGGTAGCTACTGGGAGTGAAGTCAGCAGAACTGAGCATTAATGGGGAAAGGTAGTTCTAGCAGTGGGAGATTACAATCACCCCCTCATTGACTACCTAATCAAAATGGACCCCAGACTCAAATGGAGGGAAAAACTGTGCATGCAGAGTAATTAGCATGAGATGCGAGAGATACAACTAACAAATAGGGATTTGAGTATCAATTCATAAAAAACTTATGTAATCTGTAACCAATGAAGGCTGATGCCTTTGCTTATTAAGAAAAAGTGTAAGTAATATAGAGTTTTGATGATAGGGGAGCCAGCCTTTTGTGAGTTACCACCTAGCTTCCTACTTTGCACAAACTAGAATAAATAACTGAAATACCTCACCACAATGTGTGAGTTGATGCTGCACACAGGGTAATGAGCCTACATTTGGGACAACAGCCTCACACTGACACCCCAAGTCAATAGTAATGACTAAGAGCATGCAAAGCATGGAGGTCCTCTGGGCCAATTGCACTCCCTTAGGAGATGACAGCTATTTCTATATTGAAGAAACAGACTGTAGGGTATCTTCTAAAGGAGAACAGTTTTGAGAGGACAGAGTGTTGAGAAGTTCTGGACTGTGGTGATCTGTTCATCATGTTTATGTTTTACATATTGTACACGTATAAAATTTTGGAACCTGGATCCAAAGTCAAACAAGTCAGTGGTAGACCTAGTACTATCTTCAATTACCTTTGAATCAGTCATGCAAAATTTTGAGCTATTTTTGAAGGTTGTTTGAAAACTTGACTTACAATCTGACAAAATGTCTGTATGCTGATTGCTTTAGGTGAGTGATCATTTCCTGGTTCTCTCTATTTTCCTCCTCTTCCACACATTCCCCCATAATCCTGTTGGACTAATATTTTACTGTGAACCATTACCTTCAATGCAGTGGGTCAGTCTGACTTTAGCAGCAGCACACAGGTTAGAATGTGCTTTTCCCTATCTGTTAACCAAAAGCCACAGCAAACACAGGAAGCAGGATGATAGACACCAGCAGAGGGAGAGCATACCCTGTGATGGACTGAAATATTATATATGTCATAAACATTGTCAGAATCACAGAAAGCCTTCTTGTCTAACTGCAAGGTAGCAACTGTCTGCAAACACCAAACCTTCCCCCTTTCTCAATATGCTTCTTGACTGGAATTTGGACTGTGAAGGGGAACTTGAGATAAGACTCTTGTCTAATCATCTCAGGTCTGAGGAGAAGCAAACCAGGCTCAGGGAATCTGCCCTAGCTGAGCTCAGTGGGTGGCAGGGAAGAATAGTTTTGGGGCTGTGATGGTTAAATCTCTCCACACCAAACCCAAGGAGTAACCCTGCCCACACTCTGGGAAGACCAGGTACACACAGGACATTTACATGAGAGGCAGCTCATCAAAGACCCCCCCGCAAAGCTCCCCCCCACCCCTCCAACTCATTGCTGAGGTCTCCCACCACCAGAGGACTACATGTGATCCAAATGAGGCAAAAAATCCAGAGTCTGTCACAAGACACTGCAAAGCTTCCCCACCAGCCGAGTGGAGGTGCCTAGCATCTCCTGAACATATATTAATCCATTGGACTCTGCGTTTTGCAAGACCCTTACCACCAAGAAGACCAGGAACCAGACCGACAGGACACCACTGGGTTGCACAGAGTGCTGGTACATTTTCTACTTAATCTCTCTGTGTCACTCCCTTTCTTCCCCTGTCCCCTCCTTTTTCCTGTTTCTTTCTGTCTCTCCTTCTCTTCCTCACATTTACCATTAAATAAAATCCATACTATTGACCTTGGCATATGGTCTTGTTTGCACCTTAATTGGGGCAGAGGCATTTCTAATAATTTTAATAAACAGATCCTAACAATCCAGGATGAGGATTTATGTGCCCTCCTAATTTGTCCTTACATGTTCTCAGTGTATTTCTCAGCAATTCTGTATCTCTGCAAGAGCACTCTGCACTTTGTGGCATGCTGAGATCAACCCTTCTGTCACTATAATGACAGGGAAAAAGCCAAGCAAGCCGAAGAAGTAACAAGTGAAATGTATTATGCTTTTACATATATATGTGCACCATTAGGGACAGAACTAACATCAGCAGCATGGAAACAGCAGACTGCTTTCATCTGAGCTAAAAGGATTACCTTCCTAATAAGATGTCTTGCCTCCTTGGCAGGCCAGCAGCTGGGGGCAGAGGGAATTTCACACCCCAACACAGACCTCTGGTGCCAAAAGCAAGGGTGGGCTGCCTGACCTCAGCCCCAGACCCGATATTAGGCTGTCAGAGAGCAGACACTCACTGCACTGCCACCCCCATAGCACTTGTCAGAGATGCTCCACTTGAACGCTGACACAGCTCAAGTCTGCATTTAATTCACAGTTGTTGAATGTTGTCTTCCTCTGCATGGGAGTGTGATTGCAGGGTGGAGATGATACGTTGCAGGGAGAACAGAGTGGAAGTGAACCTCCTGCCCAAGAAAGACTGTTCCTCGTTTACCCAGCTGCAATGGACTTGGACATGGAACTGGGGATCCCAAGGAAGTTGGACACAGGTCTTTCCATCCTGCTCTCTCATGTGCTATAATCTAGAGAGAAAGCACTTTTACCTATACTGAGCTTGTCTTTGTTTTTTCCCATTGCAAATGATATTACATATTTTTTATAGCAACCCTGAAGTGTTTGATTCAAAGTGTCAGCCAGCAGCCAGCCCACCCTGCTGCGTTCAAAAGCACAGCCATCAGCCCCCAGAGTACATCAGTGTCGTGGATGTCACTGCCCTGTGCCAGAGCAGGTAGTGGGAAGGCAGCAGCTGCATGCCCAGCACCCACGTCTGAAATTTCCATTTCTCAGGATGGCCATGAGGCAGCCTACCTTCAGAAATACTCCTAATACCCAGATTGCTTTGTAGTGCGAGCAAATGCCTGTGTCAGAGCTACAGTACCTTGAGGGGAGTTTGGGCTGAAAATGAAAGCTACTGCTTATTAAGTTAAGCAGTAAGTTCTGTTTATTAGGAAGGTTTATTTCACAAAGAGACTTCAAACATTATTTGTTAGATACATAATTTACCAAAACGCTATCAAAAACTAACATGCACAAGCCTAAAAATCAAACATATCCCATGTAAAATGTTCATTGAAAGCAGCAGAAAATCAATATTTTTAAAGGGCATTTTGAGCTAAGTAGAAGGAAACAGCCAGGGGTGCTCCAGAGATGAATCTGTTCCTATAGCCTTTCACTTAGGTTGATGAACTGCCTCTGTGCCCCAATGTTCCCTGTTACTTTACACTGAATACTTTCCAGTGGTAGTTTTCTGGCTTTTAACCAGCTTAGTACAGACTTTATTTCCACAGCTCATCAGGTCTGCGAGTCCCACAGTTCTTCATGAGTCTTTCCTTTTCTCCTGGTAACCCACAATTTCATGAAATTTTTCACCTAAGGTGATTGACAAGTGAGTATCTTGAGAAGCCCTGTTAATTAAAACCAAAAATCATAGCTGTAAGACCTCTCATTGTCTCTAAAGCAGCTTTGCCACTTCCTTTTCTAGTTCCTGCCATTTTAATTGCTACATTGTGCCTTATATGAAGCTCATTTTCTTGCTAGCACAGGAAATGTAGTACTTGGCTTTCTGGGCATTCAAAGCTTTCTGGTGCCAAATTCACAAACGCTTTGTTTTCTACAGACAAAGTGAAGGTTCAGATTATTTCATTTAACCCTCTGCTTAAAAAGAAGAGAGTGTAGATCTCAGTTGCTCTTTGTTAACAGATGCAAAATGTATTGAACTACCAAATGGTCAAGGCTGCATAGTATCCCCAGTCTAATGAGGTTGAGATTGGGAGCACAAGAGGGATGTGAGAGAGTGTCTGAATTGGAGACAGATGGGACAGGATATGGCTGCATATGAAGACACAGAAATGCAAATGTATACAAGCACCTATATACATGCTGGGTTTGTCTGCTCCCATTAGAGCCAAGAGAGATGAGTCCAGCAAAGCCCTTGGAGGCAGGGGTTGTGATTCACTTCATCCTGGAACAGTCACCTCTACCCAGGCATGACACAGGCCCCACAGATCTGTACCTTTGCAAAGCAACAGCAGGATACTTTAGGACACCTCAGGTATCACGGGAGGCCTACCTGCAGACAGCTCAGTTAGAACTTAGATTTTCAATAGCTCTAATGGGAGTTTGGACTCATGCAGGCAACTGCACGTACACACTTGAGTGCTGAAGCATGGTCTTGCAAAAATAAGTTTTCTACTTTGACCCTTTAAAAATAAGGTCTTTAAAAAACACCCCACACTCTCTGTGAATAGCCTATGTTCTAGGGAGAGACAGCCTTTTTCTTTTTCCCACTAAGCATTTGCTTTAGTCCTTCTTTGAATCACATAAAAGTATTTTCTACTGTACTTCTTCAAGTTAGTCATGTGTAGATCAACAGGGTGCTGGAAACAGCAAGGCTACCCAAGGAAATAAAGCTGAAAAAATATGTTCAGATGAACAAAATAGCCACCTTTTTGTAGTGAATACATGAGCATGGTGGAAAAAAGGGGTGCAAACACAGCCAGTCTTATGAGTCACCTAATTCCAAGTAAAACCGGGAGATAAGAATAAGTTTCTGCACAAAAAGAAAAGAAAAAAAAAGGCTCAAAAATAATTTTTGCAGGTAAGACAGAACAGCTTTTCTACTCACAAGGTCATGGGCTACATGTGGTGGTGTTAACACAGTTTTCATTGAGGGTATTTTTTTTTAACTGGTAGTTGTGGAAATATTTACTAATGAACTGTATAAAAACATCCTTTGGTCTAAAGGCAGAGACAAGAAACGCAAACATAGTGGAAGCTCCTTATCTTGACAATAGCCATGAATTCATGTGAGCTGCAACCCCAAGAGCTGCTCTCCAGGGCAGCCTGGTTTGCTCAGCTGCACAAGAGAGAAGCACCAGCACTTTGCAGAGCAGAAGGGTTCAGGGACTAGCCTCCACGTCCACAGCTTCACTTTTCTGTCAGGTCTTTATGACCACATTGACACTGCTGGACAGACAGGGTAACATCAGTCACAGGAGCTACCCCACAGGCAGTTTTAACACTCCAGCTAGGTTCCATCCTTGTCTCATCTCCAGTAAGAGGCTCCTGCCAACCCACAGGCTCTTGATCTTGCTGTGTCGGCCTCCCACACCCACTCAAGAAGGGAGGGAAAAGGAGCAGGTGATCCTTGCACACCCCAAGCATATGAGGTCATGCAGCAATGCTCTCTGTCATCTGTACTTCAGATATCACAGGAGAACCTTAGCACCAGCACCAAGCAGTCTTTCACACACCAGAAGCATGGCCCACTGCAAGAACTGTGGCCATCAGTTGTACATCTGACCTGGTCATATCTTGGCCATTATGGACATGACACAAGCACACTGTTAGGAATACCTTGTACTTCTGATTCAGGAAAGTTCTAGGCCACTCATGGTTTGTTAAGCCTGGAGAGGAGGAGACTGAGGGGAGATCTCATTGCGATCTTCAACATTCTCATGAGGGGAAGTGGAGGGAGAAATACTGATCTCTTCACTCTCGCGACCAATGACAGGACTTGAGGAAACAGCATGAAGCTGAGTCAGGGGAGGTTTAGGTTGGATACTGAGAAAAAGTTTTTCACTCAAACAGTTGTTGAGCACCAGAACAGGGTCTCCAGGGAAGTGGTCACAGCACCAAGCCTGAGAGAGTTCAAGACACGTTTGGACAATGCTCTCAGGCACATGGTGTGGTCCTCGGGGTGTCCTGTGCAGGGCCAGGAGTTGGACTCATGGCATCCATCCTTACCACAGAAGCCTACAAGTCATACTGTAATCTGCTGCCTCTCCAGCTCATTCCACTATCCTAGCCCAGGCCTCATCACCTCCTTCCAGGTAAACAGTATGTTGATTATTTTGGACCAGTTGACTGGCCATCCCTCAAAGTGAAGCAGTGGTTATTGCAATCACAATTTCTTCTTAGCCTGAGGCCCCACCAGTCACTGCCGTAATTCACACACAACATCATTTGCAGAAACAATGCTGGCATAGTCTGAAGCCCTGTTCTTCCTCCAACACATGTGCCTATACTGACACCTAGGGTGTAATGATGATGACACTTGCCGATTTTACCACCAGATCTGCTCTCCCAGCAATCACAGCATTCACTGAGAGATCGACCATGTTGTCATCTCCCAGTCTGATGCTGTCAAGCACAGATTTTAGTGGCCAAAAGCTATCTGGTACTAACTACAAAACCAAATAGACCCGAGGAGGCTCCCTAGATCACCATGACCAAACTGGGCATTTCACACACCGCGGGAAATCATGGAGAGCAGATGCCAAGTGGGTGGAAGCTGACTGGACACTGGGAATGGCCTTTGCCCAGCCAGCTGACCACCTCAGACAGAGCTTTGATCCAGGTGGCTCCTGTGAGGGACATGTCACCTGAGGCTCTCTGTGAAAGTCTGATGAGAGAGGAGAGCCAAGAAGGGAAGCACAGGGAGCATGTGGGGAAGGAGCACCAAGCACTGGCAGTGTCAGGAAGATGCTGTAATTCACACAGGCATCTTACACCATTCAGG
Source organism: Dendrocincla tyrannina (assembly GCA_035047865.1). Classification (NCBI taxonomy): domain Eukaryota; kingdom Metazoa; phylum Chordata; class Aves; order Passeriformes; family Dendrocolaptidae; genus Dendrocincla; species Dendrocincla tyrannina. Next base: position 79,465,102 of record JAWWMP010000116.1, on the reverse strand, counting down.
TCCTACCTGAATCAAGAATAACTCACACTTGAAAAATAACCAACGCCCTCCCCACTCAGTAATTTAAAAAGTGTAGTTCTGTATGATCCAGTCTGCAATATTAGAAGCAGCAACTGTTAGAATAGTCTTCCTAAATAGATTCCTCAATCCCTTGCTTCATTTTAGGAAATCAGCTCCTATTAAATGTGAAGCATTAAACTCATGTCTGTTAGGCTGCCTGTACTCACAGTGGTCTAACAGTCTGACGAACACATTGTCGTGTCTGTGCCAACAGACATGTCTGTAGCAGATAATACATCTCAGAAAGCAGCAGATCATAAGTCTGGAAGGCCCTCATCCATTCTCAAGCCTCAAGGCAGGGTCACCTAGAGCCATGTCACTTCTGACAAATATTTGTTCAATCTGTTCTCAAAGTCTTCCAGTGATGACAATGCCTCATCTTCCTCAGACAGCCTATTTTCCTGCTTCATTTCCTTCTGCAACAGAAAGCTTTATTCATTATCTGATATGAATCTCCCTTGCTGTAATTGCTGTATGTTGCTTTCCATTCCACCTACCACAGAAAAAGAGAAAAAACCAAACGCTTTATTCTTTGCAGCAACCTCTGAACACTTACCACTTGACAAATCTTAACAAAAAGGTTGGCTGTAGACAGATATTTGTTGTTCATTGCAGGAAACTGCACAGCAAAAGAAGATATTTAATACCAGTCTTCACTGTCACCTCCTCCCTGCAGTTTTGTCCAGGGTTGGTCTTCTGAGATTCTCAGTGCTCTGCATCTCCTGACCCATCAGCCTCCTCCTTGAGGCACCATCAACCACATATTCTTCCTCAGTGTCCTCCTCTCTGCCTCAGGCCCCAGGCAGTGTCACTGCAGAGGCCAAACTAGCTGAGCATGGCTCAACAGGGTGGAAGCTGCTCTACTATGATGATGTATAATGGGGGCAGCACTCCGAGGTTCATCTCACCAGTTAGTGACTGGTGCAGTAAGAAACACTCAGGTGGGATTCATTTCACCAGAAATGAGGCACCTGAATTACTCATGTAGTCTTCTTCCCTACACAACAAGAGCACAAATGACCCCATGTCAAAACAGAGAGACATGTCTCTCTATATTGTTATAGAGGTAGCCTTAGTACATAGGCAATTTAACAAATTCCACTCCAGTGAAGAGAAATAGTTTCCATCATCAATGCCAAAGTCATTGGACTTCACACAGTTTCCAACAAAATTCAAACAAGGAGCAGTACTTGAACAAAATAGTACTATCTCACACCTAACAATGGAGAGGTCAAGGTCAGTATCAAAGCCTCAATGCACAGATAACTACTTTTTCTTAAGATGCTTTTTTTTCTGTAGATGTCACTGCACAAGGAGCCTGAGACCCATGAACTTGCAAGCGAAAAAGATGATCATCAGCTTCCCCTTAAGCCAACAGGAATAGGAAACAAGAAACAAGCTCACATTCTATAAGCAATTCAGAAAGATTTCTTTCTTTTTATTCCTCTATAGCTGAGTGCCTATTACAAGTACTTACAAGTTTGAAATGCCCCATACAGATTACATTTAACTGTCAGAGTGCTCTTCAGCCACTCTTATTTCAGGAGAGAAGTATTACATGAAGCATACAACTTAAACAAGAATGTGTTTACCAGGAAATTACCTTTATCAGCAAGATAAATCTCTTATGTAGATCTCTGAACTCCAGTCTGTCCACCCAACTGTTTTTCATATGCCTCACGTATATGCAGGAAAAAGTTGCTTTTCAATGAAGTACATAAGCCCTGTACATAAAACAACCACTTACCATCAGGTGACATTCTCAAATATCCCTGGCAGGCACTAACTAGGGAAGAAGAGCACAAGTGACTCCCTGCTCAGCTAGCAGATGGGATGGCAATCCAGGCATCTAGCAGGTATAGTACCAAATTGTACAATAATGCCAGCCCTTCTCACTCAAATCTTTCTCCCTTCTTGCTCCTGTGTACGCTGTGTAGCAGAGCCAGTCTGAGGTAAGAGAGAGCATATCCACATGCCTACAACAGGATGGGATGTCTGTGTCCCTGCCTTGATGTTGTCTGCCAAATGCCGTGTCATAACATCTCTTTTACAAACACCACATGCCACCTTAGTCTAGTTTTCCTGTTTCTTTACCCACCTCAGAACAGGAGTTTCTTCCAAAATCCTGATGATTTGACCATGGGGAGCTAGTGGGAGGTTGAAGCTCAGTGCTCTTTAACCCATGCACTGGGATGGGGCCACTACTCTTCAACCAATTGGTGGCTTTATGGGTCTGGGCTTACCTTTACAATATGAGTTTCTGATCTATCCAGATATTACTGAGTGGATGAATGTGACAGCTTTCTATTCAATTTCTAGTTCTCCCAGGGGCTCCAAGTACAGCAGTGCTTGCTTAAACCCAGCCTGAGCTATCACAGCTGCATCACAGCTGTAGAGGGCATGTCTACTAATGCCAGTGGGAAAACTGAGAGACCGAACTCCATGTGACACCTTCTTGTTCTTCCAAGAAATTTGGAACAGTTCTTCCAAATCAGTTCCCAGAAGCTGGTAATCAAGTGCATGAAGACATCCATTCTCCAAAGCAACATTCCCTTGCCATTACACTAGGCAGTCACTTTTTCCTTCCAGCCCAGGTACAAAGCAAGGACTGCTGCATGATGACAGTGCACTGTGACCTTCATGGCATTGTGTTGACATACTCCTAAGCCCTTTCTCCTGCCTCTCAAGGGAAAGTAAGATTCTTTTATGTATATATGTGGCAATGGAAAAGGTGTAGGTTTGTTTCTCTCTATCCCCGAGTCACAAAAATGACATAGGGAGAAAACTCCAGTCCATTTTCTAGCAGCCCAAATGAAAGTTCCAGCTTGGTCACTTTTCTGAGCTTTTCTGCAAAGGTTTGAATGAAATCACAGCACACAAGGCAGCAGAGAGTCACAGCCTTCAGGTTCCCTCTCTTTGCAGAACAGCAAGAATTTATCCCCCCATATGCCTGACATAAGATTTGTCTTGCTGTGATCAACATGTTAGCACAGGCATGAAAATATTCTGAGTCTACCATGACTGACTAGGTTTCTCTGTAAATACAGATGTTATACTTCTTGCTTCTGCATCCACACTGCCCCACTCCCTGCCTCAGGGACCAACAGCAAATCCACTCTCAATCCCCAGTGTACTGAGTTTTCTGAATGTAGACATCAACCACATTCAAGGCCTCTGACCAATTTCGCAAAAGTAATTAATTTTCCTTCTGGCTATCAATCACGTGAAGAGGAAAGCTCTAGTTTCTTTTCCAGATCATGGGGCAGGAAATGCCTTTTCTCATTCTGCAGTACAGAACCCACTGAATTTAGTTGCTACTGCTAGCTGGTTCGGCATGTGTTTTAGATGACATCTCTGATAATATCTACAGTATTTCAGTTTAAGTGCCTAAATATGGGCATGCACATCCTTCTCAGTTGACCTTACAATTTGGACGTGGAATTTGAAGTCCTCTCCATCTTTTAACTCTGTTATAAGATACCAGTGCGATAATCAAAATCTCAGCCTGGGAAAATCAGCCCCATCTTCTCCTCTTCTTACCAGAGTTCACTGACTGATTTTGGGTGGTGAGTTCACCACATACAGCTGTGGCTCCTAGGAGTGTTACCCACCTCTCTTCCCCAGGTTATCATTCCTGATGCAGGGATGGCCTAGGAAGACAAATATCTTCTCTTAAGAGAGTGATTTAATAATATATGTAACATAGCATTAATGCAACTACATGCATTCTCCTCTTCATCCTACATGGCTGCACAGTGCAGTGGCAGCTGCAACTGCTGGAAATTTAAAAGGACAGCAACAACAGACTTGAACAACTATGTTTCCTGAAGTCCATTTTCAAATATTCAATTCCTTCCTTGGAATAAAATTAGACAAAGGAATCTATTTCAGGAGCTTTTCAAGACAAAACAGCAGTATGGCCATTAGCTAGTCATGCTTTGAGCATCTTGAAACAGCACTCTTCCCAATTAATCTCAATGTTAAATCACTAATGCTTATTTTTCAGATCTTAACAATGCCTTGAAAAGAGTTTCCATTAGCAAGTGGTAGAAACACTGTGAAAATATATTTTCCAAACTGGCAGAGTCCCCAGAAAATCAAAGTCCAAGCTTCATTTGTGGCTGTAGTAGCAACAGGAAAGTAAATGGCTTCAAGAAGTGCCATCTAAACTTTCCTTTAATTTACATTGCAGTAGAACATTGACAAGGCAACATTTGCTGGAGAGGCTCTACAGGTGATTTCTAGACAAGAGTGTTAATGCACTTTTCAGTAAGGAAGCAGGAAAAGTTTCCTCGTTAAAAATTTAACAGGCAGCCACAAAACAGTAACTTCTCATGCAAGTTTTCCCATCCAACTGCCAAATACACCTTCTGCACTGAAGATATTTCAGCCCTGGATTCCTCTTGTCAAAGAAATTAAGTGAAAAATGGTGTGGTCATCTTCTGTGGTGTGGATATCAATCTAAACATCCTTCTTGAGTGCAATCTGATTAAGCTAATTGTCCTGTGAAATCGTTTAAGTTCAGATTCACCTGGCCCTTGGAATCTCTGATGGTGACTCTTTAGACTACTAACATTTAAAGCTCCTGTTTCCCAAAAGTATTTCTAAACCACCAGGATAGAGCCTCAGCTCTGCATTGATTAGAATCAGACTTTTCTCTCTTGTCAGACTGGAATTACTTTGCAGACCCTGTTTCTTGTCTGCAATCCATCCATCCCAGCCATGTACTCAGATAATACAACAAGTATTCGGGAGAACAGCTGGATTGGATTGCCATAAGGATGGAGAAGGTCAGTCCACAAAAGAGCAACAAAACCTCTTCACTTCAGATTGGGTAGGCTGGGTTCATGTGAATGGGACATAAGCAAAACCGAAGTGCAATTAATGGAAGCCCAATGAGTTCAGTAATTGCTCCTGTGGGCACAGGTGGAATGGGGCTGCACAGCTCCCAGATGAGAGAGGTTCTCCTCTACCTCACACAGCTGCTGTCCCAATCTCCTTGGCCACTGGCAGGGGTATACTCAGTCTCCCACTCCAGGATGACTGAAGCAGCATGTTCCAGCTGCCTTTGTACCCACAAAGTTTTCTTCCTCATTTTTACACCAAATCTTCCAGGTTGTAGATTAAGCTGATTTTTGTTTGTTTTTCTTATCCCATCCCACCACCCTGTCTACTGATGTCTAATAGAAGAATTTTCTATTTCTAGGAGACTATTAAATTCCCTCCAGTAATCTCTTTCCAATAATCATCCTCAGCTTTCCTTCAGAGTTCATGTATCCTGCACCACCAAGAAGACACGGTCTGCTCTCAAACACCTTCTCCCCAGAACTGAACAGACCTGAGCAAACACTTTTTCTCTTACAGATTCCTGTCCAGCCAATTCAGTACAAGATGTCATTTGGCTTGCCTTTTTTTTTCATTTTTTTTTTTTTGAGTTAGCAATGCCAGTTTTACTCCATGCAGCTTTTGACAAGAGGCTTCTATTACGCTGCAGCAGTGCTTTTATATAGATAAACACCTTTAAATATGAGCTTTGCATTAGACTTCCTAAGTGCTGTGCTTCCACTTGCCTTTTTGTTTAATTTCATTTCCTTGATTTTGGAACATTTTCGCAATTTATCAAAATCAGTGTGAATTCTTGTCCTCTAAGGTACATAAAACTACTGACCACTTAATGCCATCCACAAAATTTGCAAATATCCCAAGCAGTATATCATCCAAGTCATCAATAAAAATGATTACAGCTGCCCTCAGTTCTTGTCCCATAGTACCACATTTATGAAATTCTCCTTGTTTGATAGTGAGTCCTTGAAAATTATTTATACAGTTTTCCAGCTAGTTGTGCACCAGGAATTAACATTCTTCTTTAGACACAGACATGATATTAAAATAATATCTCCAACAGCTTTACCAGAAGTTTGATTTAAATGCAAGGTAAATCACACTTCTCGCTTTCCTTCCCAGGCTCTTATCCTGTCTAAGAATGAATCTAGGGGGTTTTGACACAATTTACTTTCAACAAATCTATGCTGACTGTTTCTTTTTACTTGAGGAGGTGTATACAGATTGATTGCTTAAAGGTTTGTCCTACATCTTGTCAGGTATTGGAGTTAGTTTGGCTAGGCCTGTAGAAGGTTTTTCTCTCTTAGGAATAACGTTATTCAAGCCCTATTGGCACTTTTCTAAATGTAGGCACATTAAGTCTCCCCCACCACCACCACCTTCTTTAATTTTCTGCGATGGTTGTTAATTACACAGAGGTGGCTTTGACTAGTTCTTTCCATGCTTATTTAATCAGATGTGTTCAGCCTGACATCAAGCTTACATGTTCTTCAACCCCTTCTTTGGAATATTTTTAGTTTATCCTTGACCATTCCTTCCCCTTTCTGGCTGTGATTTGGAGAGGAGTAGAGAAAGTGCAAAGGAAGCAGAGCTGTCCTCCCACCATGAACATGTATTTCCACGTGAGGGGAATGGAGGGGCTGGCACTGACCTCTTCTCTCTGTGACCAGTGGTGGGAACAGAGGGAACGGCATGAAGTTGCATCAGTGAAGGTTTAGGTTGGATGTTAGATAAGGTTCTTCACCCAAGTGGTGGTTGGGCACTGGAAAAGGCTCCCCAGGGAAGTGGTCACAGCACCAAGCCTGAGAGAGTTCAAGAAGTGTTTGGAGAATGTTCTCAGGCACATGGTGTGACACTTGGAGCTGTCCAGTGCACAGCCAGCAGTTGGACTTTGATGATCCTTGTGGCTCTCTTCCAAATCAGTGTATTCTATGATTCTGTGTAGCATCTTGTGTTTGATTAGTTTTGATGGCCTCTGCTGGCAGACAGAGGATATGCCACTGCAAAGTAGAGAGGAGCCATCAGACAGACACAGATGGTCAACAAGAATATTTGCATCCCCATGAGAGAAAACAAAGTGAGACAGAACTGTAAGGACAGGTTCTGATGAAAATGGTGATCTTTTGTCAGAAAATTATCTTCACCCAGCATCCAAGCTTGTTTCTGTGCTGCTGGAAACAAGACTTTAACTACACTATGTACAAATAGAGAGGAACATATCAAAGAGCACAACGCTACCCAGATGCAGAAATCCAAGGAGAAGCTCCAGGCAGAAGCCCTCTTGTAAGGCAGAAAAAGCACCTGTGTGGGACCAGAATAGCATGGATCTCGATGTGGTTGCACAATGTACCTGTCAGTTTCTTCAGACATGAGAACCACAGCCTCTGGTTGTACGGAACTGACAAAAAACCACATGTATGGTACTAACTGGGGCTAGCTCTGTTGGGGCTGGAGATCTGTGCTGCCTGCTGGTATTGCCACCATCCAGGACACATGACAGTGGCTGCAGGGCACCATGCAGGTAGGTTTGTCAAACTATTGTTAAACTGCAAGGTAGCAACTGCCTGTCTGCAACCACCAAAGCACCCCCCTCCCTATGCCTCCTGACAGGAATTTGGACTGTGACTGGGAACTTGAGATAGGACTATTGTCTAATCATCTCAGGTCTGAGGAGAGGTAAACAAGGTTCAGGGAAAAATGCCTCTGTGTTAAGAATCAGCTCCAGCTGAGCTCAGTGGGTGGTGGGGGAGAAGAATTTTGGTTATAATGGCAAAATCTCTCCACACCAAACCCAAGGAGTAGCCCCCCACCCCAGGAAGAACACGTACATTGAGACATTTACATGAGAGGCAGCTGAGAAGGGGTCATAAACTGTCAAAGACCTCCAAAGTGCCCCCTTGATTCCTTCCTGAGGCCTCCCACCACCAGAGGACTGCACACAATCCCAGTGAGAAAACAAATCCAGAGCCTGTCCCAAGACACTGCAAAGCTTCCCCCACCAGCCCAGGGGAGGTGCCTGGCATCTCCTGAACGTCTATTAATCCATTGGATTCTGTGTTTTGTGGGACCCTCACTGGACTGACAGACACCACTGGGTTATATGGAGGGGTGATACATTTTCTATTTTAATCTCTCTCTTTCTTTCTTTCTCTTTCTTTCTTTCTTTCTTTCTTTCTTTCTTTCTTTCTTTCTTTCTTTCTTTCTTTCTTTCT
>JAWWMP010000116.1:79417086-79456888 GCA_035047865.1 Dendrocincla tyrannina | reverse complement strand
CCTTTCCTTTCCTTTCCTTTCCTTTCCTTTCCTTTCCTTTCCTTTCCTTTCCTTTTTCTTTTCCTTTTCCTTTTCCTTTCCTTTTTTTTTTCCTTTCCTTTTTTTTTTCCTTTCCTTTTCTTTCTTCCCTCCACTCCTTTTTCTATTTCTTTCTATCTCTCTGCCTCACATATGCCATTAAATAAAACCCATACCATTGACTTTGGCATACGGTCTCATTTGTACCTTTGCTTGGGCAGAGGCATTTTTAACAATTTTAATAACTGGATCATAACACCTTCAACAGGAATTAGTGGCTAACACCAAAAATGGAGGGAGGCACAGGGACACCCTGAAGTGGGAAGCACAGGCAGATGCTGTAAGGACCAGGCACCCTGGACCACAAGCAGCCCTGCCTGCCTCTGCCTGTCTGTCTACACTGGGTGCCTTCCTGCAAGGTGTTGGGATACAAGGAAGGCAGGGAAGCTTGAAATATGGTACCGATAAAGGCTGTAAAACTAGCAGGCAAATAAACTTACAATCTATTACTGAGAATAATTTAATTACTTTTACACTAGGTTCTTCATTTTTGAGGTTTGACCTGTGCTTATTTTGCAGCACTTGGAGAACTGCTACTGATTTTGATTTCTATGAGCACTTTGTTCCTTGAGATATGTGGCAGAAAAAAAGAGACATGTGATTTGCCTCATCAAGAGAAGTGTATGCAAGATCTTAATGGAAAAGGTGTTGGAAACATGCCTGTCAGAGCAAAGAGTTAACACCAAGTAACACCAACAGAGCTGAGCAATATGTGTTTCCCGAGATTAGTGTTCAGTGACAGACAGACTTGGAGTGTTAATCCCAAAATGTATGTCACTGTTGCAACAGCTTCCCTGAAAAATTTACCTAGGAAAGTCAGTGACATTGCTGATCCCACAGTCCCCACTCCATAGCAGTCTCAAACACGCAAATTGCTTAAACACTCAGGATGGAATGAAAACAGGAGTAGGTAGCATTTTGTGCCTCACTACAACAGCTAAGGACTGAGTAGCCATTAATGCCAATGCCAAACATAACTGTAGACAGTGTCTGGGATTCAGGAGATATTTGAGTGTTACATTCTAGAAGCCCAGGATCTGCACGCAAAAAATACAGACTCTCAGCAAACTAATAGCACAAGTCCTTGCTTCCAGCTGCTGAGGCCAGCTCAGGAGCTTTCTGTCTCTCTCCAAACTTTTTCTCCCAAACAGGAGCCATACCAGAAGAGTCCCAAGTGCTCTCTCTTGAACCAGATCTGGGATTTGTGCTATATGGCATAAAACAACACAATGTCCAGGGTGTGCCAACAGGTCACCAATATGAATGTCCAGATAGCTGGGATGTCCCCTGGCACTCTCTGGTAGTAGCCAGGAAGAACAGCACTATTAGATGGAAAACCGTAAATACGCATTTATCTCTGTGCTCCAAATCGTTGCAAGGCAATCAGTGAGGAAGGTCAATGTGGAAGTCTGAGGCTTCAGGACCAGGGCTGACCCTCATGGTCAATTGAGTGGCTCAGCACCAGGCAGCATAAGAGATCGAAGCTCAGGGTGCAGGTGAGCTAGAGGGCAAGAAATTCTGGCTTGACATGTTTGTCACCGAAAAGCAGATCTGACTGGGCAGAAAACATATTTTAATTAAGAAAATTTGCCCCAAATAGCATGAGTTTTAAAAGATTGAAAATCAGATTTTTGCAGAGAGATAAAAAAGAAGATAATCTTTATATATATATATATATAAGAAGGAATAAGAAAGGGAGGGTTTGGTGGGGTTTTGTTGTTGTTTTGGGGTGGGTTTCTTGTTTCCTTTCATTTTCTGGCCATTTCCTCTTTTTTCATTCTATATTGCCACCATTAAATGGCAGGGACAGGGAGAAGCAGAAACTGTGTTAACAAAGCTGTCTCCCTCCGTGGAAGCTCACCCTTTAGCTCTCTTGAGCAAAAAATCCCAAGAGAAAATTGTGCCTTAAAAAAAATCGTGCTGAAGATGAAAAAGTCAGCTCTTGCAGTTGTTTAAAGCTTGAGCTTTAAAGCCAGAGAATTTCAAATTATAAATAGGGTCTATTTCTGTCTCACATTTTAAAGAACTGTGAAACACCAGATGGTATTCCTGTCGCTGTGCCCTGCCATATAAAATATATTTTTATGGCTTCTGATTTCACTACAAACAGGGCATGAGAATGATAAGCTGTTAATGTAAAAATAATTTTCCGTGTGAACTTGCCGTGTCTGGAGGCAGTTTCCCAGCAGGCTGGGAGGTGCCCTGCTTTTCCACCACTGGATGGCATTCAAGGGCCATAAATACTCACACTGGGAACAGCAGCAAAATAAAATCAAAACACAAAGCATCCAAAGCCTTTGGATTCTTGGTAATGCTTCTGTAAAATATTCATGCTTTCAAAGTTCCAAGGAAATAAATCTGGAAAGATGAAAAAACAGTTTCTGAGGAAAAAGGAGATTTCCTCTGAGACGTGACTGAATATGCATGTAGGATGTGGGACAGGAGATCTGAAGGCAGCGTTACAATTAGGGGAATCCAACAGTCATATCTAGGCATCTCATTAATACAGGTTGGCAGGAAACAATTGGGTGGGACTTGTGTTTTTCCTTCCCAATATGGAACAAACAGGGAGAGAAAAAGTGAGATGTGATAACTCGACCTTGGGTCTGCAGAGACACAACGCCCTGTTTGTGCAACACCTGCGCACACAAAAAGCTCTTTAAAGCATTTCTGCCTTTGTATCCCTTCTTTAAAGCTCAGACCCATGCTACTGGCAGGCAGCATCATTAAATCCACCACGTCTCACAGCTGAGCCGGCTGTGAGAGGAGGCTGGGCTGGGGACCCCCTGGCGTCCCTTCCCACCTGAGCCGCGCTGCACTTCCCCTGCCTCATTAAGAATAAAGGCAGATTGACACTTTTTAAAGATAAGAAGAGCACTCCGCAGCGGTATCAGTATTTGTGGGGGTGTAGCCGTAAGGGTCTGGGAGTGCGAGTACGGTCAGGTTTGTAGAGACAACTGTTTTTACGCACCAGTTGGTATACCCAGGAAAGAGGGGTGAGCTTTGGAGCAGACAAGTATCTCCTCAGGTCTGAAAGAACATAGCAAGCTTCAGGCAAGCAGTATTTGCTGAGTTTCACCAGTTAAAACCTCTAAAGAAAAAGACAGTTTGTACCTCTGTGATACAAAGGAAAGCCTGGAACATGAGAGGTGACAGAGCCACAGCCTCTGCTGTGTAAAGATGGAGTACAAGCAGCAGAAGACTCATGAGGAAAAGCTCTGATATTCTGGAGAGCCAGTGTTCCTGCCAAGTTTGTAGTTTTTGCTATGAAGTCTAGCTATGAATCTTTTATCTTTAATTTTTTAAGCTGGCCTTGGGAAGCCAGCATTCCTGCCACTTGCTGAGTGCATGACTGGTGGTGGTGGTCTGGTCTCATTCACCCTAGGGTGTTTGGTGAGCTGTGTTTCTCAGGCTGTGTTGCCTGGAGTTCTTGTCAAAGTCTGGTGATGTGCTCGGGACTCTTTGCTCTACTGCCATTTAGCTCCATTTGGGGTATGATGGCAACAGGATATGTTTGCTTCTGGTGAAGACTTTGCCATAGCTCAGGGGATAAGATGCCAGCAGGTAAAAGAGGGGGGGATCTGAGAATACATAAGTTAAAATGTGATCTTCTCCTGTTATTATATAGACCACTTCACAACAAAGTGTACAGTTGATGAAGCTTCACCTTCCCATTACAGTGAACGTGTCTGTAGTGCTTAATTAGCTCCTAAAATACATGAAATATATAGTATAATATATAATAAATATATATAATATATATTATGCAGAGAAGATCCCCAGCTGCACATGGGGTGCACTCCTCCCAACACACTAGTGGTACCTTAAAACTCAGCTTCACTTTCCTTTTCAGGGCTTTTGGTTGCTGGTTTTATGGAGAGATTTCTGTTGGTGTCTGGTCTTTGATATATGATAAACTATATTTATCTCTCTAACATAGCTTATGGGGCCTAGAAAGAAGATAGTGGAGTTACAACAGTCCTGTACATACAACCTTGTTCTCCTAGCCTGTGCACTTCTTCACATCAGGGTTGGAGGACAGGGAGAGGCTCTCAGAGAGCAATCTGATCTTCTTTTACACCATCTACTCAGAGAACTCCTTATCAGACACAAACCTTGTCCAAACCCTCTTCCCATAAGGCCTATTTTATGTCACCTGAAAAGGTGGAAGTGAGTGGAGTGATTTTTGGTCTTAAAATTTTTGGTCTACCATGCACAAAATTTTCTGCTCAGCCTATGGAATTGAGGTTTTAAAATAGCAAAAGCAGAAAAGCCTTTTTTTTCTAGAAGAAAACTGCTTTTTTTTTTGACACTTAATAGTACACTCTAATATAAAACAGAAGAAATTGGAAACATCAAGGGCAGAGTTTTAACTATAAGTATCAAAACAATTGGGGTTTAGAAACTACAAAGCACAGTTCAAATACATAATCATTTCTCAACAGAGATTACGTATACAACAAAGGCATTATGTTCTAACACATTCCTCATGTAAGATTCCCAGCATTATCTTTGCCCCTTAGCCATTCTTTAATCAAACATCTTAAAAGGGAAAAACCCTTTGTCATTATACACTGCTCACAGCCACACTCTGGACACCCAGAATCACATCAGCTAATGGGGTATGTTGTTCCACAGTCATCAGTCTGTGCCTGGACAGCCCTAGCCCTACTATCCAGATCAACAGCCAGGAACTCAATTACTGCCTGTGTTGATCCACAACGCGACCACTGGACAGATCCAGAGCATAACCACTGGACTAATTCACATTGCCAACATTTTTTCTGTTCCCAATCACTTCACAGAAAACTATTTTACCCTTGGCACCAAGAAAAAGACAATGGGCTGATGCTGCCCAAGGAAGAGCACAGAAAAGCAAGTTGTTATAGTAAATAGCTTCATGCTGACTCTATGTTTATTATTCTGAACAGTTTGCTGTTTTTAAGTCTCCCCACTGCTGGACCACATATCCAGAGCAAGATTAAATTTTCTCTTCTGCTTGAGTCAGAAAATATTCAGTAATACTAAGAAACTAAAAAAAATCCTTATTAGGAACATTATTGCAGTATGAACTCCTATATCATTGCCCCAGCAAGGTTAATGCCTCATGCCCAAAGAAAGGAAAAACATACCTATTACAAGCCAGTATTTGATCTGATCAAAAAGCAATGAAAAAAAAAATTTGTTCCTAATGCTACAGGGCCAATTTACTTCTTGAAGCACCAGATTTGTTTATGTTTCCCATTATGTTTGCATTCATGGCTGCAAATGTTACTAATGGCCATGCAATTACCCATCTCTTTCTTTTAAATATTAACCGAGAACTGTTTCAGACTCCTACCTCTAGCCCTATGCTTGGGGGTCCCATCAGCTGGAGCTCTTACCCCTGAGCCCTCAGGCAACTGCACACCCTTATGTTTTTTCAAGAATACATGGCCTAATGTTTTGTGCTTTAATTTATTTGGTGACTTTTCAGAATTGCTTTGCTGTTGCATTCTCCTCTGGGAGTATATTTGCATGAAAGGAACATTATGAACCACTTAGTATAAAGCCATAAAACAAATGAAATGACAAACACATGTTAAAACATAGCTATTCCAAATCAAGCTCACCCAAAAACCTGGAGGGAAAAAAGAAAAAATTCATTCTCCCTTCACAACCTTATCTGGCCTCACCTTACTTGGCAAATTAATGAGGATACACTCATGATAAAGAGTGAGAACAAGTAATAACATCTTCTATCCCTGTCTGCCAAAGATGAGAGCTGATGGGCCTTTGCATTCAAGTATCACTGTGTAGAAGATGGGCAGAGAATGGTGATGGAGAAGAAAATGGAAATAAAAAGCACAGAGAGAGAGAGAGAGCATGCTGGTGTTTCCTCTTCTAACACTGGTTTGCTTAGCTGTGACTGTGTGGTAGAAGTTATTGTGTTGATACAGGCTAGCAGTGACTTACCATAGTCATTTCTGGAAGTACAAGAAACAGGGATAGGAGCTCTGGTTAGAATGGTGGGTTTATTTCTGGATTGACTCTTCTCCAAGCTTTCTCCATGCAGAGGACTAGAAGTTCAAACCTTGCTGTGTCTGAGCCTTACTATGTCTAGGCTTGCTCCACAAGAAAGTACCCTAACAAAATTTTGAAGAAAGGGAAACTGACTCAGCTGTAAGGAGACCTGACTTCAAACCCAGCAACAAGGTAAAGGCGGTCTTAGCAGTTACTGGGTGATTGTTTAATCTCTATCAAGCAACAGCTTCAGGCAGCTTGAATCAGATACTAAGATTTGGGGTGTTTTATGATTATAATACTGCAGAAAATGGAAACACCCCAAAATAATGCTTAAAGAGTGTTTTTAAAGAAGCTTAAGTTGCCACAAGGTTGGAGAAAAGGTTTCTCTTAAAATAAAAGCTAGCTAAAGAATAGGAAACAAAGAATAAAGCTAAATCAGGCCTTTTACTTACAAGGGAAAATGTTAGAATCAGTTTTACTCAATATATGCATCAGAAACCTTGTAAAGCAAATCTACACAGAAATTTCCAAATTCATAGACTGTACTAAACTCATTTTCAGACAGCCAACTCTTACGCTGATGGTGAAGGACCCCAGAAAGTCCAGACAGCATGAAATGGGCAAAGAGGTATCAGGTAACCTTCAGAGTACATAAATGTAAGTTAATGCATTTCGACAAAAATAAGCCAAACCACACCTACATGATGCTGAATACAGAACTGAAAGCAGCATGTCAGAAAAAAAGATCTTAAGAGGCATCATTGACAAGTCTCTGGTCAACAATAGAAGCCAAAACTGTATCATGAAAATGGGTACTGAGACAAAGAGAGAGGGCATAATTTTGCTGCTACATATAACTTTGGTATAACCACACTTGAGTGGTTATGCACACTTGAGTACAGGTCATGGTCTGCTCTCTGCATCTCAGGAAGGATGCAGTAGAGTTACGGCAAGTATGGAGAAAACCAACCAAAACAATCAAGCAGCTGCCTGATGAGGAAAATCCTAAAAGTGCTGGGGTCTTTGTGATAGAGAGAAAAGCAGTGAGAAGAGAAACAGTTGAATATTACAAAATAATGAAGGCAATATCCAGGAAATTCGTTTAAAACAGAGTAAGTAAGTATTAAAGTATTTTTTATACTTCTTCAACTTATGACAGGAGGTTATGGAGGCAGATAATACCATCAGGTTCAAACCAGAGTAGATAAATTAATACAAAGCTCCCAGTAAACCAGTGTGGATACTGGCACCTGTGGGAGTGACACTGTGATACTGTGGGAATGGCACAAGGGAAACTGAGTGCAAGAAGTGGTTTCCAGAGTCAGAAACCAAGTGCCCAGGCTAGAAGGTTTATTCCTTAGACCTGAAAGACATTTCTTATGCTTTTAGACCAACCAAATGGTGGAGAAAGTCAGCTAATTTAAAAAAAAAAAAAAAAATTATCAAATCAATAAAAAACAAATTCTTGAGAAATTACACTGAGTGAAACCTTTCCCAAAGCAAATTTCCTGGCTTTTTTGTTTTCCTCAGCCAAAAGAATACTAATTTCTGTCATACCTCAGCACCCAGAATGGTTTGGCAGGGCAGTAGCTGTTAGATTTACCGCTTACATGTGTAGATATAATGAGATGGCATCTTATTCCAACCTGACTGCAAGCCAAATGCTGGGTTAGTGTATGCCAGAGCCATGGGAAACTGCAGAGCAACAGGGAAAACCCTTAAATGGGTAAATTCTCCAGATACCAATGGAGTGATTGACTGTTAGTTTTTTTCCATTAGCAAATGTGTTTACATGTTTCCTGACATCATCTTCAAAACAATCTTTTTTCATGGCAATCTTCTTTGACAAAGCCAAACACCCTTCTCTCCAGTGCAAGAGACTCTTGCTACACATGAATACATTTGGGTGAATTCCAAGTTAGTAAGAAGTTTTCACCCAGCTGTAAAGAGGAAGCACATAGCCTGTGTTTATCCAACACAAGCCCTTGGATTACCTCTTTCCCCCTCATCATTATTAAAAAACACTGGTTTTTTAGGCAGAGTGACAGGGAGACAAAAGGAAGACTAGTGTTCACTTGGAGCTTCTCAGGCTTGTTATGATGAAAAGTCTGGTCTAAAATGTCAGTTCCCTGAAGTCTCTTCAGTTTGAGGGCTTTACCTTTTTACTAAGAAGACAACCTTCTGCACTCACCAGCTGTGGACTGGAAATCACAATACCTAAGAATCATTGAAAGGCTTTTTAGTCTGGCACCCCAAAGCGGTGGGGCAGTCACACTGTCTGTCTGTCCATAGAACTGTGTGGCAGTCGCTCCTCAGCTGCTGTTTAACCCTTCGGTCAGTATTGAGCGTTATTTGATGATGGGTAATGACCTCAGCCCTTGGAAAGTCATACCAGTTTTGTGAAAATCAACACCTGCTAATGGCAAAACATAAAAATTAGGGTCTGGGATGAAAAGAAGTTGGCAGCAGCCCTAAGAAAGCATGCTGAATGGACAAATAGTGGCCCTGGCTCTGGCTAATGGCTCTGCAGCAGCTCAGGAGCACACGTGATGGGACTACCAGGGAGGAGGGGCAGGGATTTGCGGAGGGCACGGCAAAATGGATCTTCAGTGAGATGTGGCACAGATAGTCAGGAAATCAAGCTTCACTAGTCCCTCTGCTCACAGAATGAATTTTTTATTAGGACTGTGGTGATGTAGGTTTATATAGGTCATTGTGACAGTAAAAACATATCATTTTTATCTTCAGCCTGCTTGATCTTCAGCATTTTTAATCCACAGTATCAGTCTGACTGATTTATTGCTACTTATAAACCACACTGACAAAGACTTCATTTTATCTCCATGCATAAATACCCTGTTCCTAAAATATAGAAGATGCACATTGGCTATCTGTGTAAACAAGAGATTAGTCTTTCTTCTGATTTTGTGACATTTTCTCTCTATGCCCTCTTGAATATAGATGACCAATCGAGCCTCTGTTTCAGCCATTTTCTAATGCAAGGAAACTGTATCATACTTGTTTTCTGTTTTCCTTTTCTACTGCAAATATATTATTTAATCCCTACAAATATAAATCTAGCTTGTCTTCCAGTATATATTCCCATTCACATTCCATTTTTTATCTATTATGGTCAACTGTATTAGCTTCCTAATAGCACGTAGTAGTATTTTTCCTAAACCTGACAGTAAGTGGGCTCACTGACATACCACCACCACTCTTTTGACCATGGCCTGTGTTTTTCACTTACTTTCAAACAAAACCAATTACATTGTGACCTGACTCTAACAGCTACAATGATAAAAAATGTATTTGGATATGCTAAGGATGTAAAGGTTGGCTGCTGAATCGCATGGAAGCCAGGACCCAGGAATCCTTCCTTACTGACTGCTGCAGTCAGACTGCCCAGCTGTGGACATTTAGGGAATCTCCCTCCCAGTCTAAAGGACACAGGTCCTGTCCCTGTGGGCAGGCTGGGACAGCAGTGAAGCTGAGCATCTGGACCAGAGAGGCACAAACGCAGACATGACAGCATCAAGGAAACTGCACACATGGACTACCTGACAGACCACTGCCTTTAGCCCCACTGACATAAACACCAACAGCCCTCACTTAAACGTGAGTAAGCCCAGTCCTGCTCCTCCTCTTCGAATGGTAAGGATTGAAGTTCTCTATGAAAATATATGCACCCTCACTTTCTAGTTTCACAAGCGTGGTTACATACACAGATCCTTGAATATCAGCACAGCCTGGGCTCCCTTACCCAGTAACTGGGTGTCCTACTCTCTAGGCAGTACAGCTTGAACTCTGCTAGCAAGTGCTGCACACTTGTCTCAGAAGAGTCCTCACAGTCATGGATTTCTTGAATATTAGCACAGCTTCTTAATCCACCCATGCCCCAAACCTTGTGTCTCCCTACCCAGCATGGCCTCAAACCTTGAGTCCTTCCAGATGCAGGCTTTCTCCTGCTAACCAACTGGTCCAGCTTAAAATTTGTCATTCAATTACACATACATGCACATACAAGATTAAATAACTGGGCGAAAAATAAACACACTTTGGTATTTACAGGTGCTGTTTTTTAGACCTCTCTCACATACACACCATTGCAACTCCAGTTGCTAACAATTTGATCTACCCACCATCCCTCCAGCTGGGACCACCCATGTGACTAGAAGAAATTAATTTCATTCCAGATGATGAGTGTTCTCTTTTAGAAGATTTTAGATTTAGAAGATTTTAGATTCTCTTTTTAGAATCATAGAATCATTTTGGATCATTTTGGATGATACAGGAAAACACCTGTAATATCATTGAGTCTACCATTAACCCAGCACTGCCAAGTCCACTAGTAAATTGTGTCCCTAAATGCCACAACTACACATCTTTTAAATACCCCCAGGGATGGTGACTCAACCACTCCCTAAGCAGCCTGTTCCAATGTTTGACAACACTTTACATGAAAAAATGTTCCCTAGTATCCAATCTAAACCTCCCCTGGTGCAACTAGAGGCTATCACCTCATGTTCTATCACTTGTTACTTGGGAAAAGAGATGGAACCCCACCTCACTATAACCTCCTTTCAAGTAGCTGTAGAGACTAATAACGTCTCCCCTGACCTTATTATAGTGGTCTCTGACATACTGGTCTCTCAAGTTGCTGCCACCAAGATCTATGTGTCCCTTCTCCAGTTTAGAGCACTTAGATCTTGCAGCACTCAGATGGGATACAAAGCGAGATTACACATAAAAAGAAGGGGGGAAAAGTTAAGCAAATGTTTTAATACCAAGATAAGACAGACTTCAGTGATCGAGCAGAGGCTCAGCCAGACAAGCATATTGACTGGCAGCTTGCACACACAACCAGCCCACTTAACATGCCTCTGCTGTGTTTTCGCACTCTTCCTCCTCCCCAATCCACTCTAGTCCCCACCTTTCTCCACCCTTGGTCATTCCTCTAAATGTCCTATAGGAAGTGTTGCACAGTCTCAGAAGCACCTCCTAAAGTCCCATAGGGAGTTTTGCCCAGCCCTCAAAGCATCCGCCGCACCACGGGCAGCCTCATTCCCTGTTCCCACAGCTTAGGGAGCTCAGGATGCCCCTTTCCCACTGCTTAAGAAACCCTGGCGGCCCCCCCCGCCCCGGCGCTGCCCGAGAGCCATCCCTAATGGGCCATCAACCGGTGGCTGAAGGGCTCCGGTGTGTCTTCTTGTTTTCTTCACCACCTGCGGTTAAGTTTGTGTATCTGTGTGTTTATTCTGTCACTTTCTTTGTAAATTTCTTTGTGTTAATACTTCTAAACTGAAAAGTTAGAGGCAGGTAACTTAAAGAAGCGGATGCTCCCCCATTCCACACACCCTCACAATACACACTTTTCGAGCTCTTGGTACCTGAGGTCGCCTGAGAGGGGAGAGGGAACCATGAGTTGAGAAGTTCTGCATGAGGCATCCTAGCGGGACACAGGGCTACAGCATTTCATGTCTTTTAAAGCACAGGTTTCACTCTGGTATTTCTATGGGTTTACAACGCAAAATATGGAATTTGGTTCAGAAGATGCAAATCAAAGTTTAGCATGTCGCCAACCTGCTATTGTGGCCAGCACAAGATAGACAAGCAACTACTCGCTACTGCCGGAGGAGCTCACTTGAGTAAGAGGTCATCCAAGAAGGCTGGCAACACTAAAAAGGCACATCACTCCTGAAAGTGAACTTCAGAGAACGTGTTTGCCTGCTCTCCCTTTCAGTCCTGTAGAAGTTATGAAAAAAAGCAATACCATTCCCATCCCCAAAGATAATCAAGCTGCATCTTCAAATCACTCCTCTCTTGTTACCCAGAAATCCCAGGTGGGACCTGGCTCTCCTGTAAAAGCCACTCCTGTAAAAGCAGCCACATCAATCACATTTAATAAAATTAAACAACAGCTTGGAATTGTGAGTCAACTACAGCAGCTGCTTGACATGTGTTTCTGTAGTGTATTGAGCTATGACCCAGAATGAAAAATTAGACTTCTCATTGTGAAAACCTGTGCTGCTGATGTTATTAAACTAATCTTAAAGACCACCCTACTGAACTACCTCCCCTCTGACCAAAAGTAATGTTGAAGCCAATGAGACTTAGATAAAACATTATGAGTAAAGCTTTCCAGAATGTTAAGATTTTCCAGCATAATGAGAATAGTGAAGCAACAAGATCAGTCTCTGGCAGATTCTGAAACAACCACTGGAGTATTTTTCTTTTGTGTGTGTGTGTTAAGCTACTAGATCACCATTCTTCCTCAGCAAACATTGATGATTTAACTGACAGTTTATTTTAAAAATATATCAAGCGTTTGGTTGTCATGCAAGTTCTGTATTTTAACCCTAAAGGAAATAATTAAACTTACTTAAATGCATGAAAAAGCAAAGAGGAAGTAAAATAGCCATCTATCTTATCCAAAGTCTAACCAGCGTCAACCAGAAAACAAAAGATTTTACACAGTGGTGCTATAAAAGCTGAAAAACAAACATTCCATTCACCGTTGTCCTTGATCATTAACAAAGGGGCAGGCTTTAGGATTTATGATAGTAGCAGGTACTGCAGTGACAATCTGTATGGTTCTCTATCTTCACATTGTCCTTAAGGGTTATCTTAAAAAGAGAAAACACATAGATACAACAAAAAATTAGGATTAACTACACAGTAAAAACAGGATTCTCAAGTAAAAGATGTCTGAAGCCTTTTTCCTAACCACAAAGCACACAGGCTTTTTGGGGTACATGTGCTAGAATGACCTCAACACCAACTTATGAAGATGCATCATCAGTGCTTTTGGAGCTGTGAAAAGGTGGCTTTCAATAGTGACAACGTGTAGTGCCATAATTTGGTGTCCTTAATTTTGACACTTCTTAAAGTGGCTAATTTTCAAAAAGTGTCAAGTAACCCATCTATGAAAAATCAGGAAGTGTCCTTAAAATACTTCACATGGGGATTATTATATAAAAATGAAGACCATGAACACAGTCTTTAATCATAACCAAATTCTAGTTGCTTCTTCAGGGCAAGTATAATGTTGTTGATCTAGGATAAAATCTATGTTCTTCTCAGATGAAGAACTAGGATGGGTTCAGCTATAAGTGTCTATAGTTAAGTTGGGTGTCTATAGTTAAGTCAGGTATCTGGTCTCACATCACAGCCTGTGGAAACCCAGTGCACACACTGAGCTGTCAGTTGCCATTTGAGAGGTTAGAGGGGATCTCACCGAAACTCTGGCTTGTCCCTTTAGAAGCTCTTTCATAGGCCCTCTGTCTGCCAGCCATTAACATATGACTTCAGTATCCTAAGGTATCTCCAAATCTGGAGTGGGTAATTCAGCTGAGCCTCTTTTTGACACACTTAGCCTGATTCAGGTCACCACAGGATAGACACCTTAGCTTGTTTCAATGAGCTCACCATTTATTACATTACACTTAAGGTTTATTCACTTGGAGCAGTATGACTCCCAAAATAATCAGATTTAGGAGAATCTCTCTTTAAAAGATGAGATTGTTAAAAGCTCACATTAGTTGCACACATTTACAGTTCCCTCTTGGTTATGCTATTAAAATTAAAGCATAATCTCAATTAATTTAATGAGCACCAATTGTTTTGGTCCCTCAATCCCATATATGTAATTGATAGTATTGACCAGACACCTTTTCAGACAACTCCTGCCTATGCAGGAAATAAACAAGACAATTGACTTACTAAAATCAAATACACATTGCATAGCATTTAAGGGGAAAATGCATATCCAGGAGAACTGAAAATTAGGAGGGAAGTCCACTACCAGAACTGCTGGTGTCATGAGACCAAGCAGTTTTGCTGAAGTCAGTGGCATTGCACCAATTTCCATATCCCATCTGAATATTAGGCTTATTACTGGTTGTTGCTTTAATTTTCCCTTTGGAAAAAAAGAAAGAACCAAAACACAAAGGATATAAATGCCAAGAATGCCTCCCTCAAGTCGTTCTCCAGTGTCCTCCAGCAAAACCATATTCTTTTCTATTCACTGCTTCAGCTTAATAGTGCATCCTAAAAGAAGCTTAAGCAGATCTCATTCACGCCCTCACCTTGGTAAAAGCCTTTGCTACGCAGCACGTTGCTTCTGATGTAATGTTCTTTGGAACAAGCATAGTCTTCTTTGACCTCATTGGGGTGGGATAGGCACGGGAGAAACAGCACCCAGTGCACTGGTAGATGGGTGCTCCTGGCTTGGAAAAGAACCTATTCTCCCCTAGCTTGCACTCTGGACAACCTGCCATAAAAATAAAAGGAAGAGAGTTTCACTTGGTCTCCAGCTGTATTTTCATTTTCAGAAAGAAAAGGAAAGTGCGGGCAACATCAGGAAGCACTGGCCACATTCTGCTGCTTGATGTCTGCAGAATAGAAAAGCACAGACACCAAAGCTCTCCTTTTTAGGGTTCTTCAGCTCTACAACATACACAAACTGTGGCCTTCTAGGTAAAGAACAAGTATTATTGTATCTTTTCTAGTTTTCTTTTCAATTTTGTTGACAGTTGTGGAGGTTTGTTTGTAGGTCTACAGCACTAGCTGTCCCTAGAAAAATTCCTACTAGCTATAGGTAGCTAAACAGCACCAGTAGGGTTTGTAGTGCTTCTTAGACTTTGACTGTTTTTGAGCACAATTCTGTTATCAAGAGTTTTAAAAATGTCCAGTGATCTGGAGATTTTTGTAGATCACATATTTCTATATTCAATCTGAGGCTAACTAAAAAAATCTGCAGCTTCCAAAATACTCCTAAAATCTTCCTAATATGCAGCTTTCACAGAACATGACACCATTAACATCCCATATTCTGGGCTCTAAAGAGGAAAAATATCCTGCATATTAAGAAAAGAAGCTATGGTTCTGCTGTTCCTGATGATACATTGTCATTTAGATCTCAGGAGTACAAGAAACCAAATGTTTCTATTTTATAGTGTTTCAAGGATTAAGGTCACTACGTCAACATGAGGATGTGGTCACCTGAGACACCCTTAACCCGGAGAAATCAAGTTTAGAGGAGAAATAGGAAGCATACCCATGGTGAAATTACCTTGATTTATTATACCCTTATTGTCAATAAATGCAACTGAATTGTAAGATTTATGACCACATTTATAAAACACGTGAAAATTGAATTAGTACTCTCTACGAAGGATTGTCCTATCTCTGAATGCTGAAAGCAGCTTACCCTGCATGAGAAACTCTCCGTCTGGGAAAGTATGAAGAAGATGTAGAAATACAGACAAAATGGTCAATGTGACAGCTGCATACTTCCCGTAGCAATCCATGACCTGTCTGGAAATACAAATACACACATTTTTGAAGGACTGCTTTGCATTGGGTACAGTACCAGTTTCTAAGCTATACAATGGTACAGCTTTCACTGCAACTAACAGAGATCACTTAGAACTGGGACCAAAAAAACTGAAAATGCAGTGTACTGATGTGCATTTTATAGGCTCAGAAAATTGACTCCATCACAACAGCAAAAATGTGCTATTCTTTCTGGCCTGAAGGATTCTCTTTTTTTCTGAATAATAACATAAACCACAGCACCTAAACTTCAAATGTCGTAACTGTCCAATATTTTTGATACACTGGTGTGTTGATTTTGACTGGGCTAATTTTCTTCAGAGTAGTTAGTGTGGGGATATATTCTGGATTTTGGTTGAAAACTATGGATAATATAGGAATGTTTTCATTATTGCTGAGCAGTGCTTGCAAAGCATAAGGGCCTTTTCTGCTTCTCACTGCACCCCACCAGTGACAAGGCTGGGGGTGCACAGGGATTTGGGAGGACACACCACCAGGACAGCTGATCCTAACTGACCTAAGGGATATTCCATACCATGTGGGGTTGTGCTCAGCATACAAAGCTGGGGGAAGAAGAAGGGAGGGGAGGAAAGTTCAGAGCAACAGCCTTCATCTTCCCACATCACCATTACATGTGATGGAGCCCTGCTTTCCTGTAGATGGCTGAACACCTGCCTGTCCATGGGAAGTGGCAAATGAATTCTTTGTTTTGCTTGCCTGTGTGTGGGGCTTTTGCTTTACCTATTAAACTGTCTTTATTTCAACCAATGAGTTCTCTCACTTTTACTCTTCTGATTCTCTCCTCCATCTCATGATGTGACCAAGATTTCTTTTAGGCTTCATTTTACTGATTTGCAGAATTTCCCCCTTAAAAATTGTTTTCTCCTAAAGCATAGATCTGAGTCCTTCCTTTAGAAATAAATTACTTACAGTGAAGTAATTGGGTCCACAGATGAAAGAGTTGCATAAAGGATGCTGAAGTATTAAATTACCAAACTGGGGCATCCTATGCAGGGGACAGAGACAGCAGCACTCCTTTGCCCAACCTGGCTGGCCAGGGACAGCCTTGCCTTGGAGGATTGAGTTTCAGGGTCATTTTATTGCTGAGACACATTTGAACAGGAGTCCTTTTCACGCCTTGCAGATAATCTTTTGAGGAATTCTGGGCTAAGCACTGTTCGGCTTCATGAGTGGATGCTTGGCTGTGGATGGGCAACAAGGTCTGGTTCACTGGTTCCAGTTCTTCCTGACTGGCTCCAGCCAAGCACCCCATGCAGCATCCCAAGCCCACAGCTCCTAATCACTGAACTATTTACCTGCCTTCTCAGAAATGTTATCTGATCATGCAGATCTCTCCACCTCTGCACTAACCACCCCAGGCCGTGCCTCGAGCTCGCCCACCACTTGTTTGGGCTGTGCCTGAACTGCCGCACGAGTTTCTCCAGGGTCTTCCAGCTGGATCTTTTGAACAGTTTCTTCTTCTGTGCCTGCATGGACCACCTCATCCCTTGACTTTAAAAGACTGAAACTGTCACACAAGAGCATGATGTGCTAATGACTGATCTGTGGGACAAGGCACCAGGCTGACAACCCTGATATATATATTTTAGATACTGAAAGCTATGGTGCTTAGCAAGTAAAATAAAACTCAAAAAAACACACCCAAACATTAAATACTTAGCTACTTATGAGCTCATCTTCTTCCAAATACATCAGCCAATGCTCCTACTCCTGGGATAGATCAAATTTTGGCCCCAAATATTTCTGAAAGTGATGTGGCAGTGAGAAGGACAATAATGCCAGCAACACAGAGATCAATCTAGAGATACGGCGTAGAGGTTATTTCAACATGCTATACTGATCAGAGAAGGCACTGCCAACCCTAACCAGGAAAGACAGTAGAAAATCAAGTATAATTACATGAAGATAGCTTTCACATAAAGCTAGTGTTTTTCTTTGCAGATTTCGCACCTACTCAGCAGAATCCCTGTAAGGACTGTCACAATAATGCAAATGTTCAACTAATGCCTGCTTTTATCCGGAGGGAGAGGAAAACCTGAGGTGTTCAAGGAGTGAAGCCACTTGCCTGATGTCATTATCTGAGAGTGAACCTGGAGCACTGGGATGTGTACAAAGAGATTATTGATCAGCAAAGTGGTGCTTCATCACTGCACAAATTCCCAGAGATATATGGGGATGTGGGGCTGCTAGACAGGTCAGCAGGTCTTGGTTCATTGATTAAATAGACATACAATGCAGTCCTCAAAGGTAGGAGTTCAGAAGGCAGTAGAGTACAAGCCCTACAAGGCAGCTTTGAAACCAGGAAACAAAATGAAAGAGAGCTCCATCTTTGCAGCAATCAGCAAAAGATCATGCCCTGGCATATGAGGCTGAGACTAAAAGGCAGGATGAAAAGAATATGGTCCCTGTCTGACTGGGGTTAGGAAAGTGGAAAGAAACAGTTTATGAGCAAGACTGATGTGCAATGCTTGCCAGTGCAATTAATGAAGGCAGTGGAAAGAAGCATCTTTCTAATTAAGACAGAAAAAAATAAGAGGAAAGAGAATGATTTGAAGCACAGCTAAACAGAATGGCTAAGAGGATGGTAAGGTTGCAGTTAACAGGTGGCAAAGCTGAGTGCTGGGTATAAGTAACTTCGCCTTCTCCTTCTCCCTCCCGCCTGTCCAGTGAGTCAGTTTATGCTGGCAGAAAACAGAGGATACAGGAGTTAAAAGCAGACCATAGTGTTCACAAAATAAAAAACATTGGAAACGATTGTGGAAGCACTGGAAAGAAGCATTTGGAAGACATTTCAAAAGACAGTTCAATGTAGGTATGCATGGAGGCTGTATGCAACCTGTTGTTATTCATCTCTGCTTGGGCTTTTACCAAAACCCCATATGAATATAAGAAATAGTCTTCTGACTACACCTGTCCATGGGTGGCAAAGGAAATTGGATGCCATTAACACAGCTCCCCCCTCCCTGAAAGCATTGAACATGGCTGACAGGTTCCTGAGAAGCAGCTGACTGCCCTCTGGGCCCTGTTCCCTCGAAGCTGTGTCTGCAGGAGAAAGGTGATCCTTCACACTGTTCAGATCCACAGTCTCCTATGGTCCCTCCGAACATTTGGAAACTGCACTGAGCCCTGCAGCACCTATAGATGGGTGAATGGATTGGCTGCATCACTCCTTCCAGCAAACCAGGCTTTTTTTGAATGTTGTTTTCTGTATATGCTCTTTCCAGCCCCATCGAGAAGGCATAATTGCTGGCAGACTTGCCTGCACTGTTCTATCCTGTCACTATTCTATCCATTCAAGAGGACCTTCCCCAGAGTGTAAGAAGCCAGCTGGAGTGTCTCATGCATCAGCAGAAGACAGACAGCCTATTCCAAATGACATCAACCTGAGCCTTTTGATAACCTGGATGCTCCAATGATTCCAGTAGGATGCCAGTCACACGAATAACACCAAAAACCTTGAATGATTATCCTGTGATTTCATGCTCTTTGCTGAAGGCACGGTGGCATCCTCCATCCTAATTTTTCTAAGAACACATAATGCTATAATTTGGTGCATTGTAAGGGTTTGAGGGCATCCCAGAGGGAAGTTTTTTATATTACATTAACCAAAAGAGGAATTGAAATTGCAGTTTTGTACTTCCTCTATTGAGTCAGACTGTCAGGCTCATGCAAAACCACCAAAGAGACCTGTCAATAAACCGCAGATGTGTTCTTTCTACCTTTACAACGCAACAGCTGTTTTGCCTGATGGTCTTACTTGTTGGTTAGGGTTTCTGACTATGCCCGTGTAGTTAACCCAGTCAGTGTCTACAATGTTCATTTCATCTCACCATCAAATCAAAGGGAGCTTTTACTTTGTTCTTGAAATATTGTCTTTCTTAAGCTACTGCAATATCATGTAATGCACAAATTTCAGCAGCTCTTTGGAAAGGCAGTAATTTTAAGTCTTCCCAGTAGTTAAAGTCTCACCTCATTACTACAATACCTTGTCTTTTTCTGTAAATAAGTTATTATATTATCAGTTATCATCAAAAACACAGGCAATCACCTGTATTTGCAAACAGGTTTTCTGCTCAGGTATGTGTGGGACTCTGGGGGTACTTTACAGCTCCACTGGATCAGAATCACTCATCTAACTCTGTGGTCCATGTCCTCACACCGACATGGCAGCAAGTTCTGTTCAAAGGCTATCCTTTGTACTGACTGAATGTAATAACGTAATGATTTCAACATAAACTTGAGACATCCCTCTATACTTTTCCATAGGGTGACAGTGGTGCTGGCATATCCAAGAGCAATTAAACATTCTACATATTGTGTTCATTTCTTTCTGGGATGCTTGGCCACGAGGTACAGCTGTGTCACAGCAACAATGAACTACAGCTGCTAGCACTTCACTTGCAGCCCCATGTCATGCACACATTAACCTTCTCACAAACTGCTGAAGGCTGAAAAATCTTCATTAACATTTTTTTTCGTTCTCTTAACATATTTGATCATGACTGGAAATTTAAAAGATGTGCTAGGACCACAGGTTGTGTGATGTTTGACAACTGAAAGCACCACCACTGAGCACAAAGTTACTAATAAAAAATTACTGGACCCAACAGAAATCACACATTATTAACGTTTAGCTGCAATTCAATTCTAGAACTTCATTTTCTCTTACTTACAAAACTAGTTTAACCCCAAGCACTGATGTTTCAGTTTAAGCTAATTTTCAAAGCAAAAAAATTGACAGAATGGAAGGGAGAAGGGAAAGAGAATGAAATGAAGCAAAAAAAGAATGTCAAAAAATATGCAATTGTTCCTCTTTAACAGTAATAAAAAATTAAAAATATATTACCTCTTTTGGTCAAAAAGAGTCAGAGAAACTGTAGGATGGTGTTTGAAGGTGAGCTTGAAGCTTAGATGTAAGTTCCCAAAACTGAAGTATGAAAAAGTTGCATCTTTCTTTTATACCAGTAAAAGCTAGATCATATTGCTCGCCCACATCTAAGCCATTGGATCAACTGTACATTTTCTCTAATGACTGAACATCACTTTATGTAATTACCAGCCCACCATGCTGATCTTATCTTCAACCTGACTTTCATAAAGATTATTTTTTTTTTCTTATATAATGAAAGAAAGGTCAGATTGAGAGCACAAACTCAGTATTGTATGAGTTTCCTGGGGAACTCAAACACTGAATATCCCCTTTTTTTGCTGCAGTTTTCAGTGAACAGAATCTCACTTTCAAAAAGGGCAAATTACTAAGGTTTTCTAACATTTTGTATTAAATTGGAGAATACTACTTAAAGAAAAAAAGACACCACAAAAAAACCCCAGGATGAAACACTTCAATACTAATGGCATTGTTGTAGCAGAGAGTGAAAAATAAAGAGCAGCAGTGATCTATACAAACATTTGGAAGAATAGCCTCCATTTGAATTTAATGTCCAAAAAATGAATACATGGATAAACAGGGTACAATCACCTCTATAAAGCTAAGATTTCTGGCAAGATTTTACCTTGGTTTTAGAGTAAAGTTAATGTAATGGAGGCATTTCTGAAAACTATGCCAGGATGCAGATTTTTAAGGCTTAGGGACTTTTAAGTCCTCAATTTCAAGTGGCGGAATCTGCCTAAATAAGATGGGTCCCACTTTGCCTTGGCACCAAGGCCAAGTGGCACAGCAGGGCTTGCATCCATTCAACATTTCCCTTCCTCTCCTCAAAGGCAAGGTGAACATCCAAATGCCTATTGGGAACAGTCCCTGGCAGTGTTAACAGCCCTGGGCCAGTGCTCGTGTTTTCAGGTTCTGGAGACTTGAGGGAGGTTCACTACATATGTCAGAAGTTCACTGCAGAAGTTAACTGCCTAAACCCGAGTTACTCACTCTGGACTGCCTTTATAATCAATGGACAGAAATAGCCATAAACAACTATTTCAGTACAAGATTATGCACTTTTCCAGTGCACCTATTTTTCATCACTGAGAGTCCAGGGTAACTACCTTGGACTGCTCACTGTTCTACCCACAGAAATGGTTTTACAAATGTTTTACAGCTTAGAAAAAATTCCTAAACATCTAAAGCCTTAAAATTACCTTTTAAGCACCTGCTCTGTGTCATGCACTGCTGGAGATGCAATACTGAAAGAGACCCCCTGCAGTTTCTTGTGTTCCTACAAAAATGAAGCTTTGATTTGCAAAACAATCAGTCTCTTACAAAATGTTTATTGTTTAGTTGGATTTGGTGAATCCCACCTCTGCAGATTTCTCTGTTTCAGTCTTCTTATCCGTTGCCTCGACTCTCTTTTTAATAACAACACCCTCAGACTCTGTTAGCTCTTTCAGACACATTTATGGGAGCCTTATCACCTCTGTCTTCATTAACAACCTTATCTGCTTCAAGGTGTCAGACACTGTTTTCTCTTCCATTTGTTCAACTGATCACTGTAACAAAGTTAAACTCAAAACAATTGTCCCTAGCTTGAAATTGGCTTCTCTTTCACAACTGAAGATGGATTTCTTCACCTGTAAGCTTGTCTGGTGTTTTGAACAATATGTACCGGTCTAATAAAAGATAAATTAAAAAAAAAAGTTTTTCTCCCTACAATTGCTCTCCCTTGCTTAATTTAATAACAAAAGCATTCTGTTGAAATTTGAAAGCTATTGGTAAACATAGTTTACTGTGAAATATTCCTCTGGAGAAGCTTAATATTTCTTGTCATTCAAAACAAATTGATGAAAATTGCTGAAGTTTATAGAGTGCCTCTGTCCTCCCATTTCATACTCATCCCAGCTTGCAGTTCTATAGGAAACACAGGATGGCTGGTGATGCTTCACAAAAACTAGAAAACTATCCTCGTAATCAGGAAAATAAGTAATTATTTTATTGTATATTCATATTTGGTACTTATTTACCTATGTATTGTAGCATAACATCAACTAGTAAAAAGCAAAAGCTGTACAAAATATTTATTTCTTTAGAAGGACTCCAGCACAGTGCCAGTGTTACCCCACAGTGAAAGAGAAAAATAAATGTCCCCACAACCTGGTACTCCCTCCCTATCAGAATGTATTAGGAATAAATCTTGTGTAGTCAATGGAATTACACTGGTATAAAAGATAGTTTAAAAAAAGCTCCTATTTTTATTAAGAGGATTTCTTACTTTAGCCGCTCCAAATCTCCAACTAAAAATACTTGGTCAAATCTGTCTTAATGTGTCACTGAATGAGAAATAAGAGAATGTGGCTTACTGTTTTGGTGGGGGACAGTTTATTAAAAAAGGTATTCTTAAATCCCTTGGCAGGGTTTTTGCCACACTGGTATTATGGTTTTATGGTCTATGTAAGTATATGGATGAAAACAGAGGTAAAGATGTACACCAAAATGGACCATCAAATATGCTTTGCCAAGATCAGTACTAGCCATTCTGTGTTGGAAAAATGCAACAAACTACTAAAATTTTCTAGTTTCTTTGCAGCCACTATGTTCCAAAATTGGACTGGGACTCTATTAAGGAACATAAGTGAAACTAAATATAGCACTTTTTAAGACAGAAATCAGTGTGAGCTCTGCATCTAAATATTATGGAGTTTCAGAACTTTTTGTGCTTTTCTAGGAGCTGGGTCTCTACAGCTCCTTCTCTGGCTTTCTCTGGAAAGGAGGGTTCATGTCTCTTCCCTTGCCCTCCCAGATGTTGTCTCGGGGTATCTGTCCTACTTCGCTACTTAGCAATATCTGCTTATCTGCAGACTGCTTCCTGATGCTGCCTCTTCCTTGCTGAAGGAAAGCTTTTGGAAAGCTTTTCTACTTTGCCACTCAGCACTGACACCCACTGTCAGTAAAAGACTGGGAAAGGGCTCTCTCACTTCAGAAAACAAACGCTTCTATTCAGAATAGGTCTACTCAATCAATAAACAGAAACACACCCTCCGAGTGTGGCCACAGATTAGTACCATTAAACAAACTCTGCCTACTTTTAGTAAGGGCAATACAAGGTTTGCTATACCTTACCCCAGCAGAAAAGACAGTAGAGAGCCCACTTCTCTCCCTTTTTTTTCTTTTTCTTTTTTTGTTTTTAATTACTGCTGTATTCATCAGAACCATGTCTGCCTTCTTTATTGGTTTTTCTATTTATTGTAGATAAGCAAATGAGAAGAAACAACCTTTAAAATCAAGTTTTGATAGCATTTTTGGCTCAGATGAATAAACAGGTTGAGTTTTGGAGGATTTTTTTTCAACAATAATTAAATTACATTTCACAACTTCCTTCAAATGCAGCCAAAATCCCTTCTTCATAATGTGTGCAAAATCAGAAAACAACAGTCCTCCATCTGAGAAAAGGGAATGCTCAACAAATGCCAGAAACTCCTCTTGCCTTCTCACTTGCAGTCTTTGAATACCTTCTTGTCATCTTTATCCAGCCCTGCTCTACAGGCTGACACAGCACCCACAAGTCCGAGCCTGCACCAGACCCTATTCCAGAAGGCATCCTGAAGCACTGGTACTATCTCTTGCATTGTGGTATCACTTCCTTAATTTCCCATCCTACCTTTCAGATCTTCCAGGAGGAGAGTGGCTCCCACATACCACAAGCTGCTCCTCACTGGCATAGGTAAATTATCAGAGTTGCTGAAGAGATAGAAAAACAAAAGGCCCAACCAGAATGAGTGAGAGCATATCCTGGAGAGAAAAATTTTCAGCAGATTCAAGACAAAAAAAAAAAAACTTGGGTGTTAAACAAAAAACATAGACAGGTATTTCAATATTTCACTAAGTCTTCCTACTTCTTCCCAGTTTGCTCCAAATTTTTTCAGCTGCCATTCATCTATTCCCAGAGACAGTAACACCAGCTCAGTATATCTACATGAAAAAAAGGCTCCCCAAGGCAACAGAAAATAAAGATACACATCATTAAGAAATCCTCTCTGCTGAAATGCTTCATACCATATTATGTGGAGACCGAAAGTCAAATTTTCTGTTCTTTTACAGATGTTTTCAACTGATTATCTAAAATTATCTCTCAAAACAATACTTTCTGGCCTCATCCTCCTTTGCTTAAATTGATGGGAGTTATGCCATTATTTCAAATGACACTGGATCAGGACCTTTAAGATTAGCTATTAGGGTTCTCAAGCTTCAACCAAACATTGATTATTCTGAGATAATAAGGCTTTTAGTACTTATTGCACATAAATAATTGACTGAAAACCTTCTTCTATTCTAAAGCCATAAAGAGGTTTCACTAATATATATCTCTTTTTTGTTTTTAAAAGGAATTAATATAACAGATGATGACGCTTCAGAAACATATGCAATAGACATTATTTCATGAAAACTACATCAAAATTGTACAAGTGATGAAAACCAGAAAGATTATAAGGAATAGATATACTTTATTCCCCTTTCTTACTGTAAATTGTCAAGGTTGAAATGTTTAATCATTTCTTGGTTTTGGGCAACTTCTGATACTAATAGGATGATGGCTTGTGTTTAGCTCTGTTTTCATGCTTCTTTTTAAAATAGGTTTATTTGGAATCCAAATCCTTTGAGCAAATTCAGAATAGATAATATTACAATTCTCACAGCATTGTGAAACAGCAAACAAAATGTCATTAACATGTAGATTTAGCCTCCAGGCCTTTAGGGACTGTATTTGAATATTCTTTTATTCTACTTTTAATTAATAAAAGTAACTACACCTCATATAATGACTAAATGAGCTCACAAGGTCAGGAAGGTTTATTCCTGCTACTTGTAACGTTGCTGAGTTGAAGTAACCAGGTTTGTTAAACTCCTGAAACATTAAGTGCTTACTATCAGACAGAGGTAAAACACTGGACTACATAGTCTATCAATCAAACTGATTATGTCAAGGAATATGTTCCTGCACCATAAGGGTAGCCCATGAGAGACAGATTATGCAGCCTTACTTTAAACATATTTCAGCATTTATCTTTTTTTTTTCACTAAAGAAACCACCACAAAAAACCCAACCCAACCCAAACCAAAAGAAACCCAAAACAACAACAACAACAACACACAAAAAACATATGAGTGGATCATTACATGTGAGTTTAGATCTGATAAATAGCCATGTAAAAGTGAAATTTATACTTCTAGTGCAGCTAGAACAAAGAAGCCTGATCAATCATGCAGGATGTCTCATTTATACAACTAGCAATTTCAGCAATTCTCATTATCTTATACAGTCAGAATTTTTCAGACAATTAGCTACTATCTTTGTCTAGCTCCAAATCTGAATGCTTTCATACGCTCATCGTATCACCTCTTCTGTTGGTAGAGGTTTCTCTTATTAATTGCTTTCACATTTCATAGAACTGTATTTCTTGCTTTTTACAAATTAAAGCAGAAAAAAATGCCTAAATTCCTCAAATTCCAATCAAATTGCAGCAAGGAAGAAGTAGTCTACAGTGCTGATAGTAAAAAAATGTACCAACATAGAAACTTGGCTGGAAAAAGGTTTCTGAATAAAACAACTTATTTCTTTCACATTACCAAGAGAATCATTACCAGGTTGCTGTTACCCTCTGTACTGTCACTGCACAGACAAAACTGGCTGCCAGGTAATTTGGCTGAGCAAAAAATTCACCATAGTTAGGTTCCATATTGCAACAGCACCTCAGAAAGCCACACAGAGAACAAGCAGAGATGGTCCCCTGTCCTGGAGAACTCATCATTTCATACTGAGCTTGGAGGAGTAAAGTCATTCCCCTGAAGTACTTCTGTTCCAGGCATTTTTCTTAAGACATCAACAGCCAGTTGTCTGGGCTTCACCAACATTTCCAGATGAGGCCTTAGGACTATGTAGGACGGCAGATCCATCTCTTCTGATCACACATGCAAGCAGTCCCTTCCCACAGCCACCTGCCCCTTTGGAGGAACTGTGCATAGCATTTGGTTCACATTTGCCAGAGACTTTCAGAGCAACTAATAAAGGGAATTATATATGGTATTTGGCTATCAGTGTGACTTTGCACTTGGAATATGGGCTAGAGCATTATAATTAATGCCATGGTGGGAAGTGTTTCCCATCTCCATCCAGTTGTCCATCAGAAATGAAAAGGGCCTACATTTACATAACAACACTTCACAAGAGATTTTACAGTGCTTTGAAAGCTGAATATCGAGAGCTGATTTCCCACAGTGTTGAAATTTAGCCACTCTCACGAGGCAGAACAGTAGCCATTCGCTGCCAGCAATACTACACGGCTGTCCTCAGGGGCCAGCAATCCAACAAATTTACATCTCATATTTAAGGTGCATGCCTGTCTAACTATACTGAAAAGGTCTCAGCTGTAAATTTGTGAGGAGGGAGAGGGCAGGGAAGGCAGTCTAAAAACCAGTAAAAATTTAAAAGCTGCTATTTTATATTATTTTGTGATCCATGCCATTTCTTAAGGTAAGTTTAGAATACAAAATGAAAGAGCTGAGAAATTATTAAACAAAATTTCCTGGTTCAAATGGTGTGGATGGTGCATGTGTCCTCTTTCCAGACAGGAAAATGCAGTGAGAAATGCTTCAGGGGATCACTTCCTGCTTCAAAACTAAGGGATTATTTTGTTCATGCAACTTTAAGTGTGCACTTCAATAAGCTGTCAAGATATATAAATTATTGATATTTTACCCTTTTACGAGCACACAGAAGGAGAAAAGATCCCACAGGGGGATTCAAATCCCCCCAACTTTAGACATCTGCAGTACATATGGCCAATGTCCATGGTTGCCCAGGGTTGCCCAATATGGCTGGTTGCCCAGGGTACCTCTACAATCAGTGGAAAGACACACACATTTTCAAGATGCTCAGTCTATCTTAGCACTCTTCTTAAAATGAAATGGGTGATGCCCTGCAACTGCTAGTTTCTCTCCACTGGTTATACACAGATCAAGAATGCTGTCTTAGATAGTAATATCCATTTTTGAAGATATTCACAATCGACCAGAAGAATCCAGTCCAAAACATCTTTAATGTTTTATCTAATATGCTTTTTCTTTTACATTTAGACAACCTGAAGTCCATGATGTAACTGGAAGTTCTCCATAACTTCCTATAGCCCATCCAGGAGGCTAGAAAAGGGAGGAAATTGAGAATTGATCTTATCTGTTAATTGCCTTTTAGATTCTTTGTCTTTGTGTTCTTTGTAATCTCTTGTCTTATTGGGTATTTAGATTGAAAATTTTCTGAAGCATAGGCTATCCTTTTATTCAAATTATCGATGATGAGGGCTCCTAGACAGTACAACAACTACAGACCAACACCCTGCTTGCCTGATACTAAGAAGAGAATACACCACATCATTTTAAAGAATGGTGCTGCAAGGGCTGCAGACTTTAAGGAACATAATCACCTTCCCAGCAGAGTTGTTCACAAGTAGGAACAACATCACAAGGGCCTAGGGTCTGATAGGCACAGAGAAGTCCACAGACTAACACAAAATGCATTTAACAATATTGGTTTTGATTTCATAGAATTACATGTTATGGTCCTTCTGCTTGTAGAATCTTTGGTACAGGCAGATACTTACAGGCTGGCAAAAAATCCTGTTGGTAAATGCCACACAAGATCCTGAAAGCACACCTTCAACTCCAGCCTTCGGGATGTTGATGTCTCAGAGTGCACTACATACTACTGTAAGAAGGCAGTCAGAGCCCTTGGCTAGCAAGCTAATCAAAACATTTCAATGTCCCCATTTGTTAATTGACTGTAATTTTTTTCCTGGGGATATCCTTTACAATTGTTTTGGCAGAGTTTTTTTTAAAACATTTAAAATTCCATATATAAATGTTAGATGGGAAATTCAGAAATAGCACAACTTTGCTACTTCTAGTGGCTAGTACCGAATACGACCAAGTAAAGACTAGGGAACAAATGTTAACATTTGATATGCCTTATCAAACTGAAACAGATTCACTGCAGCACTGAAGCAGGCACAGTGCATAGGCCAGTGAAATCAGATTTGCTGCTCTTTAATATGCTACAGAACATGGCAATGCAACTGATTCATTACAGCAAATAAGGTCACAAGTTTACCATTGATTTATTTGTTTAAAGGGTTGTGTGTGTGAAATCAGCTCACTCTGACAGAGAAAAGTAAAGCTCAGTGCCAATATCTCTATGCTTTAACAGTTTCCTGCCTGTCTGCTTTAGCTCTTCTACCAATGTTGCTTCAATGTGCCGTGAAATAAAGGAAGCAACATCCTTGGGAACTTTTTCAGACCTGATATTCATAGTGGTATGCCTTAAGAAGATATATTAAGCAAATCATGAATTAGCACCCACCAACATGCAATTATCAGTCTTCGGCGCACAACTTACAGAATTGCTCTGTGCAACAGGCAGGACAGGGAACGCAGTGAGTGATGGGTTCAGTTTCCTGGGGTGTACAAAAGGGTCCTCTGTGACTGCCTTCAGTTTATATTAGATACTCATCCTGCTGTCTGTAAACAAGTGCTGGGTCACAAGGTGTGTGGGTGGTGGTCTGTTACACGCCAAATCAGAACCACCTTATTGGGTCAGAACCACCTTGTGGGAGTGCGTCTCTGTGAGTATGTGTGTGTGTGTGTTGAGGGGGACAAAGCCTTTAGCAGTGTTGACATGGTCAGCCAAGACAGCCACTGGAGTCAGCAGCCTGGCATGAAGGCTGCATGGGGCACCTGTCAGTCACTAAGGTCCACCTAGTAACTCATCCACACCACACCCTCTGGAGCCCGTGATTACCTGTGGCACCTCTCCCTTTGGCTATGGGGACAAGGAGTGGTCAGTGAACCAAAGGTCCCGCCTGGAGGGAGTGACCACAGTGACCAGAGCAGATAAAGAGGCAGAACAAAGTCTCCATTGCCTGGCCTGTTCTCCTCAAAGCTCTCAACGTGACCTTCTCAGTGGTAACTATGTTTTTCCCTTCTCTTTTTCTCTCTTTATTCTTTCTTCTCTAAATCTCTCTTCCTTTATTCTTTGCTTCCTCTTGTGGGTTACTTAAACACTTTCTGTAAAGTGTGGATACTTCACCTAAGTTGCATGGAGTTTGTGTTTGCTGGGTGTGATGTAAGTTCCATACTATACCAATGCATGTTAGTCCTGGTAATCTTTCACAATACTTTCTAAGTTGCATATTATCTCTGTAAAATCCTTTTCACCAAAATGCCTATTTCGTCACCAAATTAAAAGAAATCTTTTAGAGAAAAATGTGTAATTATTCTCTGGATGCTAACCCAGGATACCAAAGAACCAACAGCTTTACGAGAGTTTGTGTGAGCAAAATCTCTTGGAGCCTAAAATTGAAGTGTAACACCCAGTAAAAGTGGAGCCTTGAAGACCAGGGTGTAACATGGTCTAGCAAATATTTGCAAAAAGAAATACAAATCCATGCACACGCTTTCCGTCCCACTCAACCAATTCCTACATACAAAATTGCAATCAGTACCAGCTACAAATGAGGAATGAGCAACCATTAACCACAGAGAAAGTGATTCATCAGTCTAGCAAATTAAAGTCTAACAAAATAAAATTGAATGCAGATGAAAGAGTGGGGAAGAGAAATGAGAAAAAAAGCAGGCATGGATATGAATTGATACTTTCATTATTTACCCTATTTGGAATGTGTCTTTGAGGGTATGGCTACATATATTCTGCAAAATATATACTTCAATGAGCCTGAGATTTGTCTGATCAAGCACAGGCAGCAGCAGTGCCATATAGACAGAGAAGCTGACTTTCTAGATTCCCTCAGAATCAAAAGGGCAGGGGGCAAGGCACTTTTAGACCTATTTTTGACAACTATCTCAGGCCAAGATAAAGTGACCACTCTCCTTAATTTTTAGGGGAATCCAGACATCTATCTCAGATTTAGGCATGTACAGCTGCACTCCAGATTCTTATATTTGGCTAGATAAGGCAAACAAGTCCCAAAATACCAAACCATCACTTTTTAGCATCCCACCTAAATTTACTCTATGTATTCTCTATTTCAACCACTACAGATTTTGTCAGATCATCACTACAGACCCCGAGGTTCTGAAAGCAGGTTAAAAAAGGCCAAGGCAGGTATCAACACAGGATCTAGAGGCATTCTGCAGGCACCCACTGAATGGCACCAGGACATCCCCTGGGGTAGTATGGCCCTGTAATCAACACACCAGTCACAAAAGAAGTAGAGACACAGCAGTGTGCTGCCACATCTGAAATATGAAGTTCAGCTGATAAACAAGGCTTGTCATTGGAGTCACAGAGACATCCTGGTGCAACTGGATTGCTTCTGTACTCAGGATCAGCACAGCTTAGGTGCTCTGTACACGTGTCTCTGCTCAGTGTGGAGCTCCCAAGATCAACCTGCCCACAGCCAAAGACAAGGCTCAGTGCTTGAGGCTGGGTTGGAACACACCCTAGTGTAACACCTGCCACACATAACACCCAGTGGTGACTCTGCTCACCTCTGTTCTCCTTCCCCACCAGCACGCCCCTTCCTTCTATCCAGTTATGCAGAGAGAGAGAGAGAGAGAATTTCCAACAGCAAGCAGACATTCACATACAACCCCAGGGCAGGGGATCGCACCAGGTCCCCAGCTGAGCAGCCTGCTGTTGTTTGCAGAGCAGCGGCTGGTGTGAAGTCTCATTAACTTCAGTAATGTAGCAAGTCCCAGTGATTTCAGAAGCATTTAATCATGTACTCACATGTTGGCTGAGCAGAGGTGTACATAAGTACACATGCTTTGCTGATTACAGCAATTTTTTGACACTAAGCACACATGTTGCAGTACGGTATTGGATTGTCAAGTACAAGCTTAGAGAGTCCAAACCCTTGATCCCATGATACTTAAGGAAAAAAAAAAGTATTTAAGTTAGTGGGCTGTGACAAAATTCACCATTAATGTTCAGAGAACTAAAGTAATGTTTGAATCATTAATGATAATTTTCAAGAAATAACAACAAGCACAGAAGCTTCAAACCCTAGAAAAGTATAAATGTAATACTTATTTTTAAAAGAGAGGATAGAGAACTTAGAGCATTTTATATTGTAAACCTAACTTTTATCCCTTGAAATGGAACAAATTATTAAATAAAAAATTTGCAAATACTTGGAAGTTTATGATAATTATGAAAAAAACAGTTGAAGTGGGTTAGTCATGAAAAGAATCATATCAGTTGATGCTAATCTTCTTCTCTGACAGGATAATTGCTTTAACAAATAAGTGCAAATAGCAGATATGATGCATCTTGACAATGACAAGCTTTTGACACTGTTCCACACAGCGTTTTCCTAAGTAAGCCACGACAGTACATTCCAGAGGTAACCAGCAACCCAGTAAGTGCACAATATTTGTAAAATTGTTCTCAAAGTGCAGTAATTGATGGTTTGATGTCATTCAGGGAAGGTTTCTCAGGAGGAGTGCAACAGGACGTCATCCTGGGGCCAGTTTTATACCCTACATCCATTAACAGTCTGGGTGATGGCACATGTGTGCTCTGACATGTTTGGCAGTGACATCAGCTCGGGTAAAGTCACAAAGTGCTTTGAAGAATGGAAATGGCACTAAATTTCTCAGAAATTGAAGAAGCAGCCTAAAATCAACAAGACAAAATACAAACTAGGCAATGGTTTGGCAGGAGAAATCTAATGAGGGCAGAAAGTTAAATATAAAATAGCAGATGAATGTGTGGGCAGAAAACAATGTGGAAGATCATAAACTAGAGTCAACACAAAGAGTAATTATTCCACTTAGCTCTGGCAAAGTCTCAGGAAGTGCAGTTGGTCACTGTGCTCCAAGAAAGAAAAATTGCAATCCATCGTGGGGGACAGGGGACATGTATGATACCAAGGAGAGTTTAGGAAATACCAACTGTGAGGAAAGCTGAAGGAACGAGGTTTATGTGGCTTAGAAATAGGACAGTAAATTGAGAAATAAAGAGCTCAAGGTGGGATATTATAGTAGCACTCAAAAACGTAGTAAGCTGCCATAAAAGATTTGGTGGCTATTGTTCCACTGTGACAACTAGAGGAAGAACAAAGATCTGATGAATTTCCAGCAGAGACTTAAGTCAGGTATTATGAATCCATTCAAACAGTTCAGATTGTGAAGCATTGAAACAGGCTATTTTAGAGTCTGTGAAATCTTCCCTCCAGAAGTCCTGATCCTACTTCTTTTGAAATAGCACGTAGCAACTTTGTATGATTAATAAAAATACTAAAGATGTACGTGCTCGCCTCCATCCCTGTATGCCAAAAGTTACCCAGCTTCTGGTAACCCTGCGTTATGGCAACTCCACATCACGATGATTCAATGTTTCTGTAAGCACAGGCTTAAAAGGCAACAGGATCCGACCTACATTTTTCATTGCACAATGGTGCCTAAGTAATGGAATGCATGTCTCAGATCTTTTAATGTAACGTAATTTAATGCAGATTTTGTATTTGAATAGTATGCATAAATCACGGCAAAAGAACTGCTATCTCCCTATAAGAAGAGAGCTACTAAACCGTGCGTCCTAGACAAAGGAAATATTTTTCAAGAGGTTTGCCTGAGGGGGGATTTAACAGAGGAAGTTAATGCATTCCAGCAGGAATCTCCATCACTATACCAGTGGATTAATTGTAAGTAAATCTAAGGCTCTGAGTGAGAAAATTTATACCATAAGGAATGTTGATGAAAAGTGTGGGATGGCTGTTGGAGATAAATACATAGTTTGAAACAAATTTTATTCTAAACTGGTTATACTTTTTCATCATTTTGTTACTTCCATGGATAACTCTAAGCTATGAGTTTTTGATTTTATTCTAAGAAATCATTTTTGAATTAAGAATTCATTACATTTCCATCTTTCCATTTTCACTGCAGTAGTTTCTTTCTCCGTGCAATGATTTTATCATCTGATTGCAATCAATATTGCTGCAATAGGCAGTACATGTAGTTCATTATCAGTCAGAGAATGGTAAGGGATTATAGAACATTTATGCCTTCTATTGACACCAGAATCTGTATTATACCAAAGGTTTTCAGTATTAATTTGCTGAAAAATTCAATGAAATATGATTTTTTAAATAAATATGTTGCTGTAAAACATGTTGTTGAGAAGCATTTTTATGCTTTTTCACAGGGAAGAGCTGTGTATCACTACTAAGTAATAAACTGGTTACAAAATAGCTAAATCACAAAGAGTCAAGCATGCAGATTGCAGATCAACATGGAAACCAAATACTCTTTTAAGTGACCTCATACATACAAGCAAATTCTTTCTTTACCTATCATCAGGATAGTCACAGTTGTTATTTTAAACAAACTCTTTCCTCTCCCTCTCCAAGTTGTTCACAAGAACTGCCGTATTCTGATGCCCAAGC
This sequence comes from Dendrocincla tyrannina, assembly GCA_035047865.1. NCBI lineage: Eukaryota > Metazoa > Chordata > Aves > Passeriformes > Dendrocolaptidae > Dendrocincla > Dendrocincla tyrannina. The sequence continues at coordinate 79,423,105 of JAWWMP010000116.1, read as the reverse complement.
CCTTTCTTTCATGCTCATCAAAAAGATCCAGTTCTTAGACACAAATTAAAAAAAAAGCAAAACATCGGGGAAAAAAAAGTGTTTCTTTGGAACCCTCCTAAGTTAAATGCCTACCTTGTCAAATGGGGAAGAGAATGAAGAAAAGAGTAAAATGATGGGAAAACAAATCCATCTCCAGGAAACCCTTTCTTTCTTTTAATTATTTTTTAAAGTACAGCTACAACTCTGTTAGATTCTCTCAGTGAGAATAAAACTATTGAGGATTCAGGCAATGTGCACTGGGAAGTGAATAAAGGAAAATGATAAACAGGAAAGACATTCGGAAAGGTAGAAAGACACTGTTAATTACTGGTATTAGCATTGTGGTTTGTATTAAATTATGTAAAATGAGAACATAGCCACTCCCTTGCTTTTAAGATAGCTCTGAAAATATTTGGTAAGATTCCCTTTTGAAAAAACAGTTCAAGGCATAACCCAGGCTGTATTTTCAAATGTGCAGTTCTCCCTCATCATTAATTTGCTCCTTTCTGCAACCTGAAAATGGATTTTGCAAAAACTTTCCTTCCAGTTTATACAAAGACAACTTATAGACCAGACTCTGCACTGTTGTTTTTTATTGTTGGTGTCAGACATATAGATCATGTTGATTACTGAGTAATATATAGACCTACTTCAGTGATTTTGAACGTGGGTGAAAATGGTCCCAGCCTTGACAGGAGGCAGAAATATCATTTAGAAAGATGCAACTACACAAGATTTATTTTCTTCCCCTTTTGGAGTTTCTGTTTCATTTGCAATTAATTTTCATTATCAGATCCCCTTGCACAAATCTACCATTTTACTGTTTTCATGGTTTCTTTTGTAATCTTATGAAGGGACACTTAAGTGCCTTAGAAAAAGCACTATTTATTGTCTAATGTGATAGCTATGTCTGTTTCAACATATTCAGCAATCAGTTAACACCAGTATTTCTTCACACACTACCATCTTTTAGCTTGAAAAGCTTTTGTCCTAACTGATGCTTACTTTTACTTTTTCTAGACTGAAATTACATTTCTTTTCACCTTTTGTTTCAGTAAGCCAAGTGAACCATTTTTATTTTCTCATGAAACAGATTCTCCATTTTACTGATCATCCTTTGAGTCCCTCTCTGTACCTCCTGCAGTGTGATCTCATCTTTTCTGCCTAATAGTGACCAGAATCGCATAAATTGTTTCAGACAAGATGAAACCAATGTTTTTATCTGCAGTATCTAATGGAAATAGCTGACCTGGCATGTCATGTGATTTTAGTACCTTTTTTTGCAGCTGGATTGTATCTATGACTTGATCATCATCAACTAATACAATGAGCACTTTCTGCCCACTGTCACTTCCAACTAACAAGACTCTCCCCCAGCAGAAAGTACTGCTATCGGTCTCCTTGCATGTTGTGTTATTAAAATTAATCCCTTTTATTTATGTAAGTTCTGAAGGTCATCTAGTCTTGATCCTTCTCCTATTGAAATTGTCTCACTATTTTGTGTCATCAGCACATTTCATTATTACAGCTCATATTTTTTTACCCACACCATTAATGGACATTTCTGGATGAATAAAGAACTTCTGATGTTTCAGATGGGTATGTGATAAGTTTTGTGCTTTCATCTCAAATGTGGAAACATTAGTTTTCATATTTTCTTTCTCATTAGCCCCTGCTTTAATTTCCTTTGTAAGGAAACTCAGCTGAGCTTCTCAAAATTCTCACTTTACTCTTACCCTTCTTAATACTTTTCAAGTAATCATTTTGTTCCATTCCTTTCAAGATTTTGATTGTTCCCAATAACCTTTTTGAAGTGGATCTTTATTCAGCTGGGACTGAATTGCTCTTGTTTGAGATATGAATTACAGATATGTTTTTTTCAGAAAGATTTGACAGATGCCAAGCCTTCTCCACATGCAAGTCCTCAACTACTTAGATGCACTTGTCCTCACCACTCCTTCCCTTAATTTCTCACAGTTGGACCTTTGAAATTAAGACTTAGTTAACAACCTGCTTTTGCTCCACGTGGTATTTTTCCCTAACAATCTTACAAAAACTATTTCTCTCTAGACTTGAGCCCAAGCATCTTCAGTACATCTTCCTGCTCTCTAATAGAAGCTCTTCGCCACATTTCCCAACACCAACTCAAACAAGTTCTACTCTATCTTTCCCATCACTGTTTGTTTAATAACCATCACACAGCAAATTCTAATCCTCCATGAATACCCCTTTCTTCCCAGACACCATGAGTGTTTCAATATTTGTGTGATTCTTTCTGTTCTAATTTCTATTCTGTCATGTCTTCTGTTATCCCTAAAAGGTCTAGTTTTTATTGCCAGGGCTCCAGTGATATACAAACATCACAGTGGCTCCTTGCTAACATGATATTCTCCCTGGAAGAGTTAGTACTCCTCCTCTCAACTATCAGCTCCCTATAGTCTAAGCTACACTCTCATCACTATTCTAACCCTTTTTCTTGGCTGTTGTCATCCTAATCTTCTTGCTATTTGCATGATTTCCCTCTTTCAGGGAGGGTTTGTATCTAAAACAAATAGTGGGACAAGACATAAATAGTTGTCATTTTTTTTAAAGTTATTGCAAACAACTGATAGGTAAATAACCCACATACGGGGGAGTTTAGGTCATGAAGACTCCTTTATCTCTTATGCATTTCTAACCAGGGCCCAAAACATACAAAGGATCTGACAAACCTCCTCTAAAGGATGGTTTTGAGACATGAGAATTGAAGTGTGGAGATACAAATATACCACACTGTGGAAATAATGTATCAGTGGCAAGAATAAGAGAATGGGGAAGAGTGTATCAGAACCCCAAAGAAATTTTTGGTGAGGAATCTTTATTGCCACAAGCCCTTATCTTAAATCTTCATTTCTAGCACACCCAACGAGCCTTTCCATTTCTCTTACCATAAAAGTCTATCTTTGAACAGGTGTAAAACTCAGGTCCTTCCCCTTCCAGTCTTCCATCCTTTTCCTTCTCAGAATCTCCACTCCCTTTACTCCTTGGACTGTTTTGGTTGGTTTCCTTTTTTTTACCCCCATGAGATTTATTGTCCTTCTTCCTACACAACATCTACCTCATCTGCTTCTTTCTGCTCTGCATTTTCCAGTACAGCAAATGGATTCCTTGACTATATTTCCACTGCAGTAGTCAGCCTCCTCTCTCTTAAATTCACGTTTTTTCACTGTCACATAGTCTGCCCCACATCTCCATGGAGAAAACAGGTATCTGAAAAGAACATCTCCTCTGTGCAATCTTTTTCCTGTCACCATCAAGCACCAGCTCTTCTCTTCCATGACCTCTATCTACCACAGTGTAGTTTTTGTCAGAATTCAAATACAGGACGAATAACACAGCTTTGCATTTGATCGCTTTCTTCATTCTTTTTTTCAGGCCATCACCATACTTGCCTCAGTAGCTGTCATCATATTCTCACTGTTGTCAAACAAGAAAGAAAGAACTCCTCCATTATTCATCACTGTTTGTGGTTATTCCTTCTACTTACTAATTCCTTTCTTGGTCTCTTAGATGTAAGCTTAGCAATTAACTGCGTGTGAGTCACGATTAAAGGCAGGAATCCTCCCTTGCACAAGGCCCTGGAGGCTTCAGTGCAAGTCTTCTTCAGGGTAGCAAAACTGAAGGACAGACTACTTTCTGCTTGACCCTGATGAGAACAAAACAAACAACATTACCATCTCCAAGTGCTAACCTTTTACACGAGCAAGAAACTCACACTCCACCTTTCTCCTTCTTTCCTGGCTTAGGCTCAACTCTGAAAACCCTCTGGGCAAGGAAGAAACAATACAGCTAGCTAAAACAAGGACAGACTATAAATTTGGTTACTGTGGTACCCTTGAGTGAACATAATTACAAATAGTGCAGTATAGGCCAGAGTTATCCAGAGAAGATATTTTACTTCCTGCAGATGTATTGAATGAGAAAGAATAAATAGGTTTTTATGCAATTGTTTCTAGTATTTGCATCAGTCCTTAGTACTGGTGTTATAGGCAGTTTGGTAGTGAGGGATATACGAAACCCAAATTTTTCTGGTACTACATTAAGGTTTAAATGGAAAAGCTGAAAGTTTTCTGCCTGTAACAGAATGGATTTCATGTACAGTAAAAATCAGAAACTTTAAAAGTTTCAGACTTACAAGTGGCAAATAAGATATCTACTTAGATACTTATATGGAAAACTAGAAACATACCACTCTGGGTTCACTGCTATGACCCAAAATGCGGTCATTTTTGGACCAGATCCCCCAGGCCTATCTCCAAAATGTTGCATATTCAATGTTATCACTGTGAATGTCTGGGCCCATCTCCAACATGTTGCATATTCAGTGCTATCACTGTGAATGTCTACATTTCCCAACTAACATTTCTGCAGTCTTGGAGGAACCTCTTTTCTCTCCAGATCTGATTTACTGTTCATTCCATCACATGCCTCAGCCTTCAACTGTATGCAAGAAGTAGATAGGGACACTCTTGCGACCAAAAAAGACCTCAAAAGAAAACATAATCATCAAATCAGTACAGTGGTCATACCAGATAAGTGGGCTTGGGATATTTTGTTAAACTTGGGTTGGAGCAAGACTGATTGGCATATCGAGTCTGCAGCTAGTCTCTTCCAGCCAAAAGACTGTTATACCTGATTTAAGTGTTTCTCGTTTTCCAGATGATGTGAAATGCCCAGGTTAAGACACCTTCTCTCACTGCTGGCTGGCTAAGAGAAATCCTGATCCAGTCCCGACAGTGCTCTCACTGCAGTAGCACATTTTTTTCTCACTTCCTCAACGAATACTGGCAACATGAAGAGCATGGAGCCATTAACCTTAGAAGATTGCAAACATGTATCCAAGCCAATTCAATGTCCATCAGGTTCATGTTTTCCTCCTCATCAGAATCAATGCCTCTGGCCCATCTCCAGTATTTCCAACACCTGTGACAGGTGAAGGAGTCTCCTCAGCTCCCTGAGTAGACGCAGAGGTCAATGCCCATCACTGGAGCTTTCCAGTGCTCTGAGGACATCACCAGTGTGTGAGAGGGTCCAACACCAGGACCGTGTGAACAACAAAGCCGTCCAGAACTTCCAAATCTCAAGCGCTTCATTTGAAGAGCAAAGCCACACTTTCCACTTCCAATTATAATAAAAGCAGGACGACCCAGGTATGAAGAAGACAACTCAGTGGCATCCTTGAGGCTAGCACACCCCATTACTTATTGCAGAGGAATAAAGATGAGGGAAGAACATGCCACGACATTCCAGTGGTGTTGGCCACGGCTGGCCCAGCAGTGGTTGGTGCCACATGGAGCTCTGTCTCACGCAAGAGACAGACTTGGACGTGACACTCATGGTGGTGCTGGGTCACAAGTTGGCCTCGATGATCTCAGAGGTCTTTTCTAACCTAATTAATTCCGTGATTCTGTGAAATAACCCATTCAGACCCCTGGCGAGAGTGGCAGCCTTGCTCCAAGCAACAGCAGCTGCCACGGTGATGGAATTTGGTGCCACCGGGCCACGCATACACTGTCACCCAGCGGCAGGACAAGAGAATATAACCTCAAGCTGTGCTGGGGGAGGTTTAGGTTGGACACTTTTTCACAGAAGGGGTGGTCAGCCGTCGGAACGGGCTGCCCAGGGAGGCCGTGGAGTCGCCGTCCCCGCAGGCGCTTAAGGAAAGCCTGGCCGTGTCGCTCAGTGCCACAGCCTAGTGGACAGGGTGGTGCTCGCCCACCGGCCGCCCCGATGCCCCCAGGGGTGTTTTGCAGGCGGTGTGGCCCTGCCGGGGGTCGCAGCCCTCCCTCCGCCGGAGCCGTCAAGGGGCGAAAGGGCGGGGCACGGCCCGAGCGCCCCGTCACGTGGCCAAGCGGGGGCGCGCGCGGCGGCGCGTCACGTGATCCCGGAAGGCCCCGCCCCCTGTCCGGCCCCGGCGCTTTGCGCGGCGCGGGGGGAGAGGGGGGGGGGAGGGAAGAAG
>JAWWMP010000116.1:79355700-79416322 GCA_035047865.1 Dendrocincla tyrannina | reverse complement strand
CCCGCCGCCGCTCCGGCCCGTAATCCCCATCCCCCGCCTCGCTCCCCCCGCCCCGGTTCTCGCGGTCTCCAGGCCCCTTTGTTGTGCTCTGCGGCTCGGCTTATCGGAGGGCCCTTTGTTCCTGGCGGTGCGGACCGGGCCCCCCCCCGCCCCGTGCCTCGGGCACCCGTCCTCCCCGGGGGCGAAGGGAGGGAGGGAGGGAGGGAGGCGCCGGGCCGGGCCGGGCGGCGGGGGCTGCGGGAGCCGGGAGTCTGTCCCGGGTCCCTCAGCGCGGGGGCTCCCGCTCGGTGCCCCCTTCCCTATCTCCTGCCCTGGAGGGATAGCGGAGCTCCTGCCAGCCCGGGAGAGGGGAGACGGTGGAGTGGTGGTGGGCTAAGTAAGAGGCCGGCGGTGGTGGCAGGTCTGCGGTGCTGCTCCCCGTTCTCTCGCCCTGTCAAGGCAGCGCAGTCCCACCTCGGGAGAGGGCTCCGAGCCGGCACGGCTTGAAGCACCATTGTGTGTAGTTACTCTGCCGCGGGAAGGCCTGCTTTCCGAGGGCTTGGGACGGTCCTGGAGCAGGGCTTGTTTGCAGGTGTTTCTTCTGAGCTGGTGACCCTGCTGAGTATCCCTTCCTAAACAAACTTTGTGGTGGTGGCTCCGCAGTTAAAGCAGGCAGCTCCATTTTAGTCATGTGTGTGTCTTTACATGGCCCTGATTTCTCATAGATACCCTTTCCTGGCTGGTGTTAGGTGTGCCCCCATCTATAAAACAAGTTCTCAACAATTTTAAGCCACAGAAATTCACAGAAACCACTACTTCTGTAGCTCTAGTATGTTTAGTAGTCTGTCTGATAAAAACGATAATGTTTGTTTACACGTTACTGTCACCCATTCATGGAGTGTAGGCAAATTGTTAGAAGGTGTAATGGATAAGTGCAAATTCAGATGGTTGGTATGAATTGTGTTTTATTTGTGATTGTGTACCTGTTTCCTTAAACAGTTGATTCTTGGTGATAGCCACTGTAGAATGCTAGTTTCATGTGTGCCACTTCTGGATTAAACTGGGCTCTAATTTTTGCTAGCCAGGAAGATTTACTACTAAATATTTTAAGCGTATGTTTATTCTGTTTCATATATACAGGAGTTGTATTTCATATTCTTTCTCTCTGGTGAAAATTCATCATATTGTGCTTGGTTAGAATGTCTGCGTTGGTGCACAGAAACAAGATTGATTTAGGTTGGTTCAGATCAGTGTGTTTTCAGTCTGTTTTATCTTTGTGCCTACTTTCTTAAATTTGTACACTGGGAGGTGGAAGTCTGCTGTTTCTGGCTCCTGCTCGACTTCTGACTTGTGAATGAGCTGTTCATTGAACCGAAGTAGTTGGGTAGGTGGGAATGAAGACACCATCCTTGGTGTGTGCAGAGTAGATTACTGATGTCAGAAGCAGATTTATCACGGAAATTATGATTGTGTGTTCTTGGTGAGTGGCTTCAAGAGCTGATTGATGGATTGATTTAAAGTTTAACAAAAACGAGTATTCTTGTTACTTTAATGACTGTTGCAAAAGTCTGTTGTAAGGCCCAAGTTTACTAGTTTTTTTAATCGTGCACAAGTCTCACTGAACAAATCAGTTGTGTAGAAATTGACCTAGATACAAATCCATGTTGTTTTGAAATGACTTGCTGTTCCTTCCATAGCAAGATTTATAGGAAGGCCATATCTGTTTTTTGGAGGCTGAAGGCTGATATATAACACTGAAGGTTGAGACATACCATTCAGTGTTGAAAATCCTACTTTTCAGATTTTAAAACGAGGTCTAAATGGATGCTTAATATATTGAAGTGTTTTTCTTTGACAGGTATTTTATATACTGGTTCAGCAGGCATTCTTTAAAATCTGCTCACCTGTGCTTGTGGTATCAGAATACTTATGCAGCCTCTTCTACACTTTTAATCCTTGATTTGGGCTAATACAAAATAGTATTCATGATTGAGATAGTGGACTTAGCTGCTTGGTTTGTACTGCATCACACAGGCTATAGAAAAATCACATAATGTAAAAGCCACCTCGGAAATCTCTTTTAAGTAACAATTTAAAGGGAACTGTCATGATTTATAGAATAAAGTCTTTGAGTGTATGTGCATGAAAGAATAATTTGGTCAAATATATGAAACTCATAGAGTTATTATATAATTATAAAAATTATGTATATATAATTTATATCTTAAGTCTGGAAGTGCAGTGCTGAAGAAATAATTTAGCGTTTTTCTGGGTATGATTTCACCTGCTTTTTTTATTTTTGCTGCTTAGTTTCTAGCCATGCAGTAACTGCAAAGGTCTTGCAAAGTCTTGTGTCCCTGTTTTATTTTGCTAGGTAGTGATTCTGAAGCCCAGCAACCACAGATTGTTGGCATAAATTAACTTTTACCTTTTTTTTAATTTAATGGAGTGGGTAACGTAATGTTCAAGAAATCAGTATATTTTCATACTGATGGAAGCTAAAGAATGTGCAGTAGAGCATAGAAAGATCCTTAGGTTCAAAGGCTAATAAAGGATTTAAGTATTCTCTGCTCATTAAATGAAATGGGAGTTGTACAGCCAAATCCTTTTATCTGGTTTTTAAAAAATCTCAATTTTGAACTATTTTATTGTTTATAACCCAACAGAGTAGAACTACTGTTATAAACACAGAAAAACAAGACCCCTTGTACCTTGACAGAAAATGTTACAGAACTGTTTTCTCCTTTCGTAAGAGTAGTTTTCTTTGATGTATTTTATATGCAGCATTTCATTAGCTATAAATATTTTTGTGTGTTGCTGCTGATTGCACTGTGAAATGATACAGTTATTCTTAAAATTTAAGGGGATTATAGACTGGACCTTAATCCTGTACCATGTATGTATGAACTCCATTGGCACCATGCAACGTTACTGTTATTAACTGAAATTCGCATCAGTATGGATATATGTCAAATGCCTTTTTAATTGCAATTCACGCTCTTCTGTTGCAATTTGGTGATTAGCAAATCTGTGACAAATGGTTATGTTGTCACAAACTATAGTTGTGCATACTGGGGCAGCCAAAACAAGTATCTTCAGCTGTAGTGACTAAAAATTGAAAGTTTGAATTTTGCAAGAATTCAGAATGGTCCAAAGAAAGATTGGTGTTCTTGTCACCATGTGATAGCTGATTAGATTATTTTCAAACTTTTTAAAAAAGGTGATCTGGTGTGTTTATTCAGTTAGAGAAGATCAAAATGGTTTTGTTTTGTTTTACCTGAGTGAATGTGATGCTGATGGGCATATCAGAGCTCCTCACTATGGGCTGTGTTCCCTTCCTGTTGGTCATTACACAGTGTACCATTTGTCTTTTTTGATATACCAAATTTCAGACTGGTGACAGATTTTCTTTGGTCACTAGTTAGTTGTGAAATCTTTTGTTACCTTTGCCTGCTCTGACTGTTTTTCTGTGGTTGACATGTTTCATCTCTGAGTCTTCCCTCCATTGTTATTTTGACTTTTCATCTCTTTCCTGAATCAGATTGTAAGGATTGTTTTTTCTTTCCTGCTGTACTTTGTGGTACAAATTCTCTAACACTGTGAGGTGGTCAGGTTTGTGCTACTAATGGTACAAGTGGTCAACATAAAGTGACCTATATTATAAACATAAGGAAGTATTTGGACTGTTTTGCAGTATTTCCTCCGTAGCTTGCCTGTACTTTTAGTTCATCTCTTGGTTATCTTGTTATGTCTGCCGGTTATGAGGAAAGTCGTGAGTTAAACTAGTTTAGTAAGTGTCCTTAGCTGCTAGTAGACACATTAATATCCTTCTAGTGTAGATCGTTTACTCAATAGTAACCTAGGAGCTTCTTAACACTAGCAGAAAAAGTGTAACGCTGATAGAAAAATGGGGGATCATGGAAGCTTTTAGGTATTTCAAGAGAAAACCCAAAACTTCTTTTAAAGAAGCCTTGTTTTTAACTGCTCTGGCTGCACAAAGTTTGTTCGTATTGTTTTAAACAGGTTTTTACTGTGTTGAGTTTCTAATGAAGTATTAGGACCATAGGGTCCTATCTTATTTTTCTGTGTACTGTCACATTAGAGTAGATCTTGGTAATATTGGGGAATATGTACCGTACTAATCTAACATGTCTCTCCTAGAAGCAAACATGCATAGCTCTACATAAAAAAACCCCAACAACTTCTTTATTATTACATACCTGTAATCAATATTTAATAAATTTACTAAGTTTTCACTAATTATTTGTTTCTGTTGGAGGTTAGTCTTATTTTTTCTCTTATGAATTCTTTTACAAATCTCACTATAATTGGCTTTCAGTTTTTACATGTCACAGTCTTAACAACTTTCTGGTGCTGTCACCCTCTTCACTGTCATTGTCTTCCTCACTTTTAGTGTCTGTGTTCTCAGCTTCCACTTCAGACCCAAAACAGCAGAAATAATCTTCAGTTCTGTCCCTAAAATTTGAAATGAAATCTTTTTTTAAACCTTTTACCTACAACTTCTGGATTTATCTAAACCCAATCTGTCTTAACCCAGTGACAAGGAAATGTTTCAGTAGCTGCTTTTCTGGGTTTTGTTGGGCTTTTTCATTTGTTTGGTTTTGGTTTTTTGTGTAGGTGTTGGAGTATGATTCCTTGCCAAGAGTAATTCTGTATATAAAGACCTCAACAGCCTTTGAAAGGCTTTTTTTACTGTTTCATCAAGCACCTGCTGTTGTGATGTCCTTCTTCCTGATGTGACCATAAGATTGGTGTTCACTAATGGTGAAAAACACCACCAGCAAAATGTCAGGTGCCCTTTTAATATCAGTAGAAGACATTTCCTCTTTTTCTTACTATCACACCTGATCTCCTACTCCGGATGACATTCATCCAACTCTTCACAAAGTGTGTAGGTAGATATCCACCTTGGGTTTTGTGTGGCTCGACAGCTAACATTTACATAATATAGTCACAAACTGCTGCAATGTGATTGTTGGTAAAGTGGATGTTTTTTGAGCTTTCAGTTCAATGACTGCCTGTGTAACCAAGTCTCTGTCTCTTCTCTTGAGTGTGCATGAATTCTATAGCCGCTGCTTCTTTAAATAAAAAGTATTTTCTGTTGAGTTCAGTATGTGATTTTTCACACTGATCCCAACACTTAAAAGTTTCTGTTTTGATGTTTCTGTCTTTACACATTTGCCTCTATCATTCTGTGTTTCTTCTCGTCTCACAGTTGCTATATTTTTTCTGTGTACATTTCCATGAATGTAAGGTTCCCATCATAACTTCTAATGATTTTAATTTTGCTTTTGTACCTGTGGCCTCCAGATGTTCTGCTATTCAGGGAGAGATGCACAGCTGCTAAAAATCGCAAGGAATCTGCTAAAATACAGTACACCACACAGATTCCCAAGTGCATGAAGAGAAACAGCTGTCATCACTGTGTCATGTCGTACAAACTTTCAGCTGCCTCAGGCATATTTGTGCTCCTTCATTGCTATAAGACCTGCCATGTCAAGCAGTATCTCTGGAGGGGGTTAGAAATGATGCCTCCCAAATTTTTTTAAGCTGAACTGTGGGGAGTCAGTAAAGTTGTCTTGCCTTCAAATAAAATAGTGCATGCACATTTTATTGATATGTATATGAAAAATGTTGAGACAAACACACCTTCACTGTTTAGGGGAAATCTAAACAATAAGCATAATTGTTTTAGTACTCAGTTGTCCTCAATAGTGGCACCAAGCCTCAGCATCATGCCAGATTGGAGCTGGTCTTCATTAGAATTTCTGAGCTCTATACTGTAAGATTTTGTTAATAAATTTTCCTGTATCAAAGTAATTCAGCTAGACTGTGATTCCAAAGCAGGATTGCTTATTGGTAAGCCATAGCTACAAATGCTTGTTTAACCTGTTCTCAAGAATTTCCAGTAAGAAATATTAAAAAAACCCTCCAAAATGTTTTGTAGTTCAGTTATCTTTGCCTTTAGTCATTTCCCCCTGCTTCCAGTCTAACTTCATCTTTAATCTCGTGTTGCAATTTAAGACTACTGTGGTTTATTGTATCTCATGTAGATAGGAAACGTAGCATGTTCCTTTTCTGTTGGAAGCACCTCTTAGATTTTCAAACCTATTTTCAGTCATTTTCCAGCTTTTGCTTTTGAGAACAGAGTTTTTGCAGTCCTTGATTTTGGATTTTTCCCTTTTTTCTCTTTCCTTTTTCCTATGTTACTATATCCTTGAAATGTTTGTGGTTTTGAAGTCCCTGCTTGCAATCTAAGAAGAATTCAGCAAGAAGGTGACAATCTATCTAAGATTTAGGATTTAAGTACTTGTCCTGTAAAACACGCTGTTTATCCTTCCAAGTACAAATACTCATAAGAAGAGTGATACTTCTCTGAAGCGTAACAAATTAAGGTAGTTAAGGAGATGGCAAAAGGTAGATGGGGGACTTAATAAAACTTTGGCATCTTGACAAAAGCTGGCCTTTCTGTGTGGGTTCAACAAATAGATACTTAGTTTCATAGTTACCCTGATGCACATGCTTTGCTGGGTTACAGTTACCTGATGCTTTCACTGAAGTGATTGAGAAAACCCTCCTATCAGCGAACTACCGTTTCTCTAAGAAATCCTTCTAGTCAAAAGTTAGTAATTACAGGTCATGACATGTGGATACAGTTTCTACTGTATCCACAGTAGAATGTCCTTGATTCTTACTGTCCATTAAAAGACTGAGAGGCATTCTGCTATACATAGTTCTTCAGACATTTAAAAAAATCTCTGAAGACCTCACTGTAGATTTCAATTTACTCATAGTAATTGGCTGTAAGCAGTAGCTGCACATCCATGCTAGCATAACTAAATGTATTAGGTACTTTCTGTACTGGCACATACGTTCCTGCCTTTATCTTTTCTCACAAATCCAAGCTTCATTCCCCACTTTTGAACAATGGATACCAATAATGTCTAGGTTGCTTTCTAAAACTGCAGTTATTGAAGATTCACTGTTTCAAAAATGTGAGGTATTGACTGTGGGATACATTGTGCAGGACTGCACAAGGAATTGTATGTATGTTAATATTAACCTTCAGTAAGGCACCTCATTTTGTCAAAATATCCACATCGTGTGTCTCAAGTTTCTTGATAAGGACATGAGGTATCTATTTGAATATTCAGTCCATTGTCTATATATGTTATTTTTTTTTAATTATTATTATTTTGATAAAGAATGAATACCTCATAAGCCACAGATTTTGGGGGAAGGTGGCAAAAAAAAGCACTCTTTGGGGAATCTTTGCTTCCATTGTTACTAAGAATTGGGAAATTTCATTGGCCTTTTCTATCTACTCTGCCATTTAAATATAGTATTTTTCACTCTGGGCTTTATGCAGACATGCTTTATATTGGAGGTTGTTTCTACATAAGACTTCTCTAATTTATAGATCAAACTAGAACAGTTATGAGACATCAACATTTTATTTCTTCTGTGGGGTGCATTACCTAAAATGACGCGCAAGGCAAAGAAACTTTCAAATTCATGCATGTATGGAGCATATCTTCAAGAAATAGTGCTGCGGGCGATGATTTATATCTATCAAAGTTTTCCTTGAGCAGTTATAATAGTGTTCATAATTCTATAGCTTTCATGAGGGAGAATAGCATGATATTCTTATGCCATCAGTGTCTTTAAAATGATATACAGCAGCTTGCAAATTTAAGTTTAAATAACAAGTAAACAGTATGGCTTGAAACTATCTCTTGAAATAGCTTTTCCCATTTTATTTGATCTGTGCTTTTGCATGTGCTAAGAACTTAATGTCTCATGTTTTAGGAAGTGTGTAGGTCTTACTTTTTAAGGTATGGAATATTTTTTCTGTTTATCTTTCCAAATATCCCAAAGACATCTCCATGGTATTATTCCTCGTATCTTTCATCTCTAAGGATGAACTGCACTGCTTTCATTTGGAAGGAGTTAATCTAGTACCACCTAGTACTTGGCAGAACAAAGACATTCAGTAAGAAGGTATGTGTAACATCAAAAAGGCAGTAGGGCTTTATAAAATTATTCTCTGAAAATAGAGTTGATCTGCTAGGAAATGGTACTAAACTTGCAAAAATATAGGTCTGTAGTTTTTTGTAAGAATAGTTTGATTGAATGTCTTGTCCATCTTCTTTCTGTAACTGTTGTGCAGTCTTGTGGTATACAATATTTGTGATTCCCTGTATGAAGATAAAGTAAATTAAGCTTTCATCAGAGAAACAGGAAAATCTTGTGCTAACTAATATAGTTCTCACTTCATTATTTTGTTAATTATTCTGAACTAGTCACACAATTCTTTGTTCTTACAGGAACTCATACAATATGGACAGCTTCTACTAAAGCCCCATCCAGCTTTCGTTATGACTGCTGGGCAGATGCATTTGTTGCTTTGAGAACCCTAACTCCCTGGAGTAAAATTCTTTAGGATAAAGACCAATCTGTATTTTGTAACTCCCTATTATCTTTTGGGTTGAATATAATTTTCATTCGAGCTGATAGTGAATATGGTGTAGCATTCTTGGTCTCCTGTATATGCTAACAGAATTTGGAAGGATTCCTCTTGTCTTCTGCTATTCAGAGTGATGGCGAGAATGGATTTTGTTGAATAGGCAGATCCTGTTTGATATTTGTGTATCTAATACTCTGAATACTGTTTCGATTAATCAGTAAACTGCATTCAGTGGTCAGGCTTTAAATTAGGAACAAGGAGTTCCTCAGTCTTGTGATTCATAGAACCATAGATATTAAGGGGTTGGAGTGTACCTTAATGATCTCCTAGTCCCAACCCTCCTTGCCATGGGCAGGGACATCACCCACTAGAAAAGATTGCTCAAGGCCTTATCCAACCTAGCTTTGAACACTGCCAAGGTTGGGGCATCCACAGGTTCCCAGGACCAACCTGTTTAGTGTCTAATGAGCCTTACAGTGAAAAATTTGTTCCTAGTATCTAGCCTAAATTTCCCCTCTTTCAGGTTGTATCCATTACTCTTTGTCCTATCTACAACTGTCCTAACTACAGTTCCTGATGAAGAGTCCCTCTCCAGCTTCCTGGTAGGCCCCCTTCAGGTGTGAGGTTGCTATGAGGTCTCTTTTCCAGCTTGAACAGCCCCAGCTTTCTCAGCCTGTCTTCATAGGGGAGGTGCTTCAGTCCTCTTATCAACTTCGTGGTCCTCCTCTGGACTTGCTCCAGCAGTTCCATGTCCTTATGTTGGGGCCCCGCAGAGCTGGATGTCATACTTCAGGTTGGGCCTCACAAGAGAAGAGCAGAGGGGTGGAATAACCTCTTTCAACCTGTTGGCTCTGCTCCTTTTGATGCAACCCAGGATGTGTTTGGCTTTCTGGGCTGTGAGCACTTGTTGCTGGCTCATGTTTTGGTTTTGATCAACCATCACCCCCAAGCCCTGTGCAGGGCTGCTCTCAATCATGTCTCCACCCAACCTGTAAGTGTGTTTGGGCTTGCCACAACCCAGGTATAGAACCTTACATTTTACTTTGTTGAACTTCATGAGGTTTGCATTGGCCCACCTCTCAAGCCTGTCAGTTTGCTGAGGGTGCACTCAATCCCTCTGTCTGTGTCACCCACAAGGATGTTGAATAGTATTGGCCCCAGGACCAGCCCCTGAGGGACACCACTAATCACTGGTCTCCATGTGGACAATGAGACATTGACCACAACTTTTTGCATGTAGCCATCCAGCCAGTTCTTTATCCACCAGGTAGTTCATCCATCAGATTCGCGTCTCTCCAGTTTGAGACAAGGATGTCCTGTGGGATAGTGTCAAACAATTTGCATAAGTCCAGATAGACAGTGTCAGTTGCTCTTCCCCTGCCCACCAGTGCTGTAGCCTTGTCATGGATTACTTGTCTCAGGAGCTTGTGATAATATGCTGTTTTATAACAGAATGAACACACAGTACAAGAAGAGATTAAATGTTTAGAATCACAAAAGTTACAAGCTGAACTTCATTTTTTCATTAATCATGGGGGATTGCTCTTTTGAAGAAAATTGCAGGGATAAAAAGTAATTTCTGTTTATAAATACATAACAATGAAGATGATAGAACTTCAATATGCCAGTTCTACAGACCTGGAATTTGCATAATGTTTTAGTTGAAACTGGTGTGGCAGATG
Organism: Dendrocincla tyrannina; assembly: GCA_035047865.1. Lineage (NCBI taxonomy): Eukaryota > Metazoa > Chordata > Aves > Passeriformes > Dendrocolaptidae > Dendrocincla > Dendrocincla tyrannina. The sequence continues at coordinate 79,406,173 of JAWWMP010000116.1, read as the reverse complement.
AACTCTGGTTTTGGATACCCAGCCAGACTTAGCAAACTGCATCAGTGTGATGACAGGAATGTGGAGTTCTGCTCAGGTTTGCTAACATATTCAGGAGAAAAGATGGTCTTGGCTCCTCTCCTTCCTTACACATGGACGCAGTGACAGTGCTTTGACAGTGATAAAATGACACAGGTTGTTGGTTATTAGGCACGGTGTAGTAGATGTTGCCTTGTTCTTTTCACTGGAAATACAGATCAGATGGAAGCATCCTTTGGGATGCCAATTTGACTGTGCTGAGTAGGCAGGCTTAAAATGGCAATTAAGTAACCTCTACTCTGAGAAAGAAGATTATCAATTAAGTTCTCGTCAGAATTAAAAATGTTTGAAATAGCAGTGGGAGAAGTTGCATTCATCTTCTAAAGACAGCTAATACAAAAATGTAACGCAGTTGAACTATAGAAATTTTGTAATGTCTTATTTCTCTTGATAAGAGACCGTGTTCAAGTCACCTATTCTGCAGGAAATGCACGTTTCCAGATTAGACATAGTTATTTCTGGCTGTCTTCCTATTTTTAATCTGTCCATATGCCAGTCTGATAATTAAAAGAATAGGTAAATTAGATTTCCTGGCAGTGGAGAGAAGTTTAGTGTAATGAACATCCCACCACATTCTTGAAATGTTTGTTTAATAGCCAACTGCTGAATACTGGTTTTAACTAAACAGACTAAAATATGAATGTTGGGATGACAACACTGTTGACAGCTGAATGAAAATCGGAACAGAGTGTAGCCATGGACTATAACAAGTTCACTTCTTACACAGGGATGCAAGAGAGAAATTAGATACTAATGACCAGATCAGAAAGAGCATTTTGAATGCAAAATGTAGAAAGATTAAAGGCAAGCCTAAAAATGAATAATTTCTGTTACTGTGTATGACAAAGCATGAGACTCAGTGAAGTTATTTACTAGTGTTTTAAATAACTTACTTGTTTTAAAATAGTTCATGGATGTAGCCAGAGGCTGTCCATTAATTTTCTAGGGGTTTTTCTAAAACTATCTGGGTTTTGAATTTTAAGGAAAGTACTGCCTAAAAATAACGTGTGGGATAGTATTGAGGTAATTTTTTTTTTGTTTGCCTTTTTCAGTTTAATAATTAGCAACCTGAGTTCATGCGATATGTTCAGCATACCCAGTGAAAAACGTACAAATTGCTTCTGCCTTTTAAATTATTTGGGGAGAGAAACATCTTTCTGTGGGTTAACAGAACGTTCTGTGTTTGGTAATTAGCTTTCAGTTGTCTCTCGTTCTTCCTGTGTTTTGTTTTTTCTTATTTTCTTGGTAATGGTAGATGACATGATTACTATGAGAGTTGTAGCAAAGCCCCACAAGCTGTTCTACTTTTCCTTCAGTATCTGTTGATTTTCTCTTTTTTCAGATCTTCTTCCTCCATTGTAGACTCTGTCTTAAAAATATATTTTTTAACAGCATCGTTACATCTGTCTTGGTTTTGTATCTCTGAACTGGGGGCATGGTACTTCCCTGCTGTTCGAAGTTATATGCATTGGAGAACAATCCTGGACTTTTTTTTTTTTACTTTATCCGCCTGGTGAAGTAGAAATAGTTGGATTAGAGACATGGTTAACTTCTTATGCTTGTGTGCTGAAGACTCGGTGGCTAACATCCATAAATACTGAATTGTAACAATAGTTTAAAAAAATCCTCAGGAAGTTAATCTCAAGAGTCTTTGTGTGGTTGATCATCATTACATGGATTTTTCCCATAATTAATCTTACATCTCTTTACTAGAGATGTGCAACCATGAGAGTGTGAGCTACAGTCAAGTAGTTGTAAAGAACCATCAAGGTCATTAATGCCTTAGGTGGTGTAAATGTATGTAGGGAGAGGAGGGTGGAGTTCAAATAATCAATGCATTTTTGCATTTTCAGAATTGTTGAAATTTGTTTAGTTATTGCATACTCATAGTGACTAGAGATACTGAGAGTTTTATATTAAAAAAAAAAATCCACAAAGGAGACCTAAGTAGATGTGGTTATTTGGGGAGAACCCTTTTAGGCAAGAGTTAAAAAGTACCTAATGGCAATCCTTACTGACTTTCTATCTTTGCTCAACTTTTGTGTTTTCTAATATTTGTGGGAAGATATAAAACTTATTTTGCATAATAAACTACATAATATGTATGCTATATAAGCTGATGAATATATGTATGAATGTGTAGTGGCTGAATAAACTGAGAAAATGAGTCATTGATTGCAGGGTAGTTGGTTATGTTTGCTGGATTTCAAATGTATTCTAATTATTTCTAATAAATCAAAATTAGTCGGGAAGTAGTATTGGTTCTTTAGCAATTAATTACCTTTTCTCTGTGTGTTCTGAACTAACTGTTGTCTCTAAACTGTCTCCAGGAGGATAGCTTTCTGCAAGTATGAACAGAGGCGTGAGTTAGTGCAAGACTTGATTTCTCACTGTTTCTGTGCATCTCCTTTTCCCTTTCTGGTGAAGCTTGAGTGTAAAACTTAGATCTGTATCATTAATTTTTGCAGTTTTACCACAAAAAAAGAAAAAAGAGTGCAGTTACAGATCCGTTTATTCTTTGTGTTCTGGTTTGATAAACAACATTTTAGATTTACATGGCTGTTCTGAAAATTCAGACTGACTAAAGAAAGTGAAGAGGATGGTGAGAGGAGAATGTTTACCTAAGAAAAAAAAGAAAAGGCTTATAGTTGGTTAGAATTTTGCAACACTTTTACAAATTACCTTTTAAAACTGTTCAGGAACCTAGTACTTGAAAGTGTTTGAGGTACTGTTTTTTTGTTTAGATAACACCTAAAAACATTAGTTCTTAATAAGTGATGACTGCCTATGCCAGAGAGTGTATGCCTGTGTGTCTGGGCACTGAAGGTATCAATAATAAAAGTCAGTGCCATCATATAGGTGGTACTTCAGTCCGAGTACAGAACACAGCATATGTGGGTGCTCTTTTTTCCTGGGAAAGGAGAAACGCTGTAATACAGACAACAGTGTAAAAACATACATGCTCATATGCTATAACAAAGCTACTTTTAGTGTTCTGAATTTGTCTCTTCAGTAGATGAACAAGAAAGTGAATGGTTGAAAGAACAGTTTTAGAACCAAAATAGTGGGTGTCTGGGTCAGACAAGGGGTTTGCTTTGAAAGTGGTCGGATCGTTGCTGTCACCACACTTTATTTTACACTGTGGAGCAGCATTTTCAGTGTGGAAATTTCAAAGTATCTTGGATGAAACTAAACAACAAACTGCTCCAGAAGCAGTTACAGACAGTCTGCTTCAGCCACTAATGGGTGTCCAGCTGAAATATAGTCTGAAATACGACCATCTGTGATGGGTTCACTGGCGACTTGGGCTCTCAGAAACACCTTTTCTGTTGTATGGATCTGCTCCTTGTGCATGCACTGAAACATTATAGTCATTGTGAGCTTTCTGTGGACCAGAACTTAACTGCAAACTCCAATTCTTCTTTGAACTTAATCTCTGAATGAGTCTGTCTTGACTTCATGACTATTTCTCAGACTCAGTGATTCAATACCCACTAATCTTGATTTGACTTTCCCTTGCTTTCAACTGCAGGGTAGAGAAGTCAGTGGTGTTAGGTGTAGAATGGTGTTCAAAGTGTAGAAGTAGTTGGAGTTTTCTCTTTGAAGGGAAAGAAAAACAATAGTGAAGAAGATTGAAACTGCTGCCTGTCAGTGGAAAAGAGGAGTAGTAAAGGGAAAAAAAATTGGATAGCTCTGCACAATGTCTGCAGAAATTGAGAATGAAAACAATTACTTAAATACAATCTTGTAGTAAGTGATGGAATTAAAAGTTTAGCTTCAGCCATCTCTTCTGGGCTCAAGTCAATAACTCCATTAGAATTAGAGCAACATCCTGAGACTCTTCAGCCAAAGGCTGTACTTTGCTTAACAACTTTATTGTGAAACAATTCAGAAGACACGTTCAAAGTAAAAATAGCATATCAACAACTTAAAATCTTGAAAGGTTTTAAAAACTAAAATTGAGTACAAATTGGGATTGATGTTCTTTGATCATAACCATAATTTAAATAGTACTTGTACTCCAGAAAGTATAATTGCATTTGATTATGTCATTGTATTGGGTATGGCTGAGAAGGAGTTCATTTCCCCATAGCAGCCCTCACAGTGCTGTACTTTGCATTGGTAGCTAGAAGGGTGTTGATAACACTCCAGTGCTTTGGCTCCTGTTGAGCAGCGCTGGCACAGAATCAACACAATCTCTCCAACATTTCCCAAATCAAGGAGCTCTGGTGGGCAAGATCCTGGGAGGGGAAACGGCTAGGCCAGCTGACCCGGATTAACCAAAGGGATATTCCATACCCTATGATGTCTGCTGAGATATAAAAGCTAAGGGAAGGAGGAAGAAGGGGAAGCATTCGTTATTTGCAGTGTTTGCCTTCTGGAGCAACCACTAGGTATGCTGAAGCTCTCCTTCCCAGGAAGAGGATGGGACATCATTTTCTGATGGGAAGTAGGGAATAACCTTTTTTCTCTTTGCTTGTGAGCACACAGACTTTCACTTTTGCTTCAGTAAACTGCCTTAATGTCAACCTACTAGTTGTTTTCCATCTCATTTTTTTCTCCCTTGTCCAGCTGGGAAGGTGAGCAGTAGAACAACTTGGTGGATACCTGCCATCCAGCCAAAGACAACCCACCACAGTCATCCTTAGTTTTGTAAATGCAATCTGATATCCTGTACCTGCTGGCATTTTACTGTTTGATTCTGGATTGTGATGTATTATAGGAACATATCTGTAAAACCTAATATTCTCTCAGCACTCATCTGGCTACAAAATCAAGGTGACAGTGCTAAGCCTTGGTAAACAAATACCAAATCAGTTAAGTAGTGCCAGTTTTAATTTGCATAATTAAACTACTTTGGAAATGATTTAGAAGTACAATGCTATGTTGTCTTGTTGTAAAATGGTCTCTCTGTGCACAGTTCTAAATAAATAGAAACTGATTTTGTTGATTTTGATTTGGCATATCTGTGTTGTCAGTAGTGTTTATGATAGTGGTGTTCTGTCTGATGCTTATAGACAGTATTTGTTTTTAATGCCTTAAATGGTGAAGTCGCATCAACAGTCTGAGGTAAACTTGGTTTAAATTAGACATAGTAGTAGTAAGGGGTTTTTTTAACATGCAGAACTATTTCAAGAACTATCCAACTTTTTACTTGAATACTCTATTTGATTGACTTCTTAGTTGGGTACTTTGTCCTTGTATGAAGTGGACATAAATGCTTATTGCATCCCAGCTACTCCTTGTTACCTCTGGCCTTCTCAAATTAAAGTGCTTTTCATGGAAACCTTAACCTAACAACCTAAAAAAAAAAAAGTTGAAGCAGTTGGCTTTTTACTGATAAGGGGCTTGTTCTCCATCTTCTGGTAAAATACTGAACAACAAGGAGGAGGGAAATCACAAAAATAAAAGGTAGCCTTCATCTCTAGGAGCTGTAAATCAATAATGGTATTTTAACACCTGTAAAGATTGCTTTGGTGTCCCCTTAGGATGTAACTTTGCTGTGGGACTTCACAAAGACATCATCTGGTACTAATGCATTGGTACGAAAGCCTCTTCACTCCAGACATGTCTAAACTTGGACTTCTAATATAATTTTAGCATCCAAACTACTTAATTAAAAAGAAAGCATGTTATAAAGCTATTCTCAACCAGTTTGTTCATTTTCCTTACAGAAGAGAGGCATCACAGGCAATGTTGCTGTGTTCACTTAAGTTCTGACGGTCTGGAAATGCTTCTTGAACCAACTCCTTTTTAGATGCTGTGAGGACGTGACTGCCCAGTGCGTGGTCATCTTCTCATTGGTTGTGCCTATCATCCCAGTCATCTTCTAATTTACAGTGAGTTCTTGGTGCAGAGATGATTTTACTATTGCAAATCAGGACTAATACTCCACTTTGAAGGGAGGGATCTGTTCACTTACTTAGAGGTTTATTTCTGTTTTACCAGTTCAGTTCCATGACTTTTCATTTGATTCTGTAATAGTACTGGGACAGGACTGGAGTTGCACAGAAGATTCAAGGCCAGAAGCCCAGCTTAGTTTGTAAACTATCATAGTTTGGCCTTTGTAAACTATCATACTGACCTTAAAAGTAGATTGTTACCAGCTTTCCAGGAATTTGATCAAATCTGTTTTCATCACATGCCCCGTTCTTTAATGTTTGAAGTAGTCAGTGAGATTATACCTCAGGCTCACAGTTTTATTCTGAACAACACAGCCCTCAAGTTAAACTTCTCTTGAATGAGATTAATATCTAGCCCTAGCATAATAGCATCATTTCCTAGGAAAAAACCCACCACAAACCAACAAACCAGTCAACACTTTTTATTCCCCTATTGTTAAGTCAGAAGACAGCATCAACATCACAACTGTATACGTAGCTACTTGATCAAGAATCCACATCAAGTCATCATCTTGCTTGTGTTTCATCTCTTAGGATTCAGAGGCTTAGTCATGAACTAAGCTGTCTTGCAATTTGTAGTGCTTGGTCTCTCTCCAATACCCATGCTCTGTTGCTATTTAGGGGCTTGTCACCTCTGCATGCAATTTGAGAAACTTCTTCCTGACTGTCCTAAAAAGACTAGAGACCATTTCTTTCTGTTATCTTTATTCCTGGAAAGCAGTATCTTGGTGGACATTCAGTATTTTTTGTTTCCTTCTGTAAAGGCATTTTGTTTCTCATTGTATTGTTTTGTTCTTCATCCAAAGAATTTATGTATGTACAAGAAGTTTGTGTATAATAGTTTTATTTTTACATTGCAGTTAGTATAACTCACTGATTTTTTTTTTTAATACATTTTGTTTAGATGTCTCTCCTCTAGGTATTTCATTACTGAGTCTATCAATATTAAAAGGCACCCGTGTGTTCATTTTTTAAAGATTTCATCTCTGATATTTTATTTTCTTTTGAGTAATAGTTAAATGTAAGCAGTCAGTGGCAGCTCATGACTACCATACCTAGAAGGTTATCAATCTGAAGCATATGCATGGGAAATACTTTTCAGAGAGAAGAAAATAGGTTTTAGTTTTGGAAGTGAAAACTGACTTAAGAGTACAGACCCTTGGAGTTAATATTGTGGGGGGTGTCTTTAATCTTACTAACTGGGTTATATTTGTAACCAAATAGTAGACAGCTCCTTTGCTGGAAAAGAAAGAAAGGAGAGAGAAATTATCTGAGCCTACTAGTCAGACTTTTAAATCCTGCTCTTCTATTAGTGCTTATCTGCTAGGAATGGAGATACATGCAAAAGGCAGCACAAATGAAATACAGAACCATGAAGGGGAAAAATATTTTTTATAAGAGCTACAGTAAATCTCACGTGTCTAAACTTCAGTAAAATTACTTTGGAAGTGTTGAAAGCAGAAAGATGGCAGCTCAAGAGGAAGGAAATGCATAGGGTACAGCATGTTGGGATATAGTGGCCAATGTTTTCTTTTTAATTTCAGTTTAAGTGTTGGTAAGTCTCAGATTACTTCCAGGGCTACACTTCAATTTTATAATGCAAAGAGAGGATTGTGCTGGTAATAGGAAATTGGGAGGCATCTTCTCTTTTCTTTGCGAGTCATCACAGCTGCCCTGACAGTGTGGTTCACATTCAGCAGCAGCCAGTTAGCATAAGACTTTTCAGTAGGCATGATAAGTATTATCATATCCTTACTGCTGCAGTGTCTGGCTTTGTCTAGTTCACATGGTTTGTCATTGTTTGTTTTAGTAATTTGGACATTGGCAAGCAGGAGTTAGATTATTATTGTGCATTGCATTGTTAAAATACAGTTGTGTATATTTGAAAGGTAGTTCTTGCTCATCTAAAGTATTACATAAGAAATTTGAGGAAGCAAGATATGAAATAATTTCAAGCTGATATTAACATTTTAAAGGTCAGTATTGGAGTTACCACTCTGTTTTTGCACTCTTCATTAGCTGACCACAGACAATATATTTCATGACCTGAAGGAAATACATACAGCCTTGGTTTTCCTCAGTTTACATGGAAAAAGAGAACTATACAGATGAGTAGCATTTGAGCAGTACTTATGTGGGAGAAACAGTACGTGGTGCTACAAAATCTACTTCCTTTCACTTTTGTATGTTTTCAAAAGGCAATGCCTGGCACTGGATCTGAGTTTATAGCAAGATGTAATGTAGAAGACAGCTGTTCACAAAGAACATCTATTTAAGTCATATCTCACTCCCCATCCCTTATTGTCGGATAGTAGTATCACCACAGTAAGATGATTTATTCCTCCAAACAAAAAAAGTTCCTCTCTTTCAGGTTACTGATGTTCTCTTAATTCAGTGTGATGTGTGTATCTCTGTCCTTTCAAGCTAAGTTAAGACAATTATCAGCTTTTCCAAGTGTCTGAAAGATTGTATATGATTTTGACAAGAAGCATCTTTTCATTTACCCTTTATAAAAGGAAAACTAAAGATTTGGACAGTTAATGTTTTTGAACTAACTCTTTGGCAAGAGTAATTGAGATATTTCTCTTAGTCTAGTAAATTTGAAGTCTTAGACAAGCTTAAGATCCTTAAATACTGAAAGAAATCATGGATATATCTCTTCCCATGCTTTTTAATTTCTTTAGTTTATAATCTTCTAGGGAGGAAGAAAATACCACAAATAGTTTTATTTATTGTCTCACCACAAGCTGGAGATTGGGGGAGCAAAGTGCTTCCCACTGTACCTGCAGATCAGGTTTATGACCACCTGAGGAACCTGATGGTACATAAGTTGTAGAATCAAAGAATGGTTTGGATTTGAAGGGATCTTAAAGATCATCTAGTTCCACCAACCCCATCCAACCTCGTTGTCAACACTGCCACTGATGGGGCTTCCAGCTGCACCAGCCTCTGAGTAAAGAATTCCTTCCTAACATCTAATCTAAACCTGCCTTCCTCCAGTTAAAACCATTGCTGCCTGTCATGACAGTATATGCTGATACAAAATTTGTCTTTCCCATCTTTTTATAAGCCCCCTTAAGGTACTGGAAGGCCACACTGAGGTCTCTGCAAAGTTTTTCTTCTCTATGCTGATCAACCACAGCTCTCTCAGCCTGTCTTCATAGGAGAGGTGCTCCATTCCTCTGATCATCTCTGTGGCCCTCCTCTGGACCCACTGTAACAGGTCCACATCTTTCTTGTGCTGAGGACCCCAGACCTGTGCACTGTACTCCAGGCTGGGTCTCACAAGGGCAGAGTAGAGGGGTAGAATTCCCTCCCTCGACCAGCTGGCCACTCTTCTTTTGATGCAGCCCAGGGTGCAGTTGGTCTTCTGAGGTGCAAGCACATATTGTTGACTTATATTCAGCTTTTTATCCCTGAGAACACCCAAGTCCTCCCCTAGGCTGCTCTCAATGAGCAGTTCTCCAGTCTGTACTCATATTTGGAGTTACCTGACTCAGGAGCAGCACCTTGGACTTTTTGAATTTCATACCGTTCTTGTGGACCCACTTCTGAAGCTTGTCCACGTCCCTTTGGATAGTATCCCTTCCTTTTGTCAACTGCATCACTCAGCTTCGTATCATTGCAAATTGAAGAGGGTGCACTCAATCCCAGTGTCTGTGTCATCCATGAAGATACTGAAAAGCACAGGTCCCAAGAAAGAGCCCTAAGGGACACTTTCTCTGGATCAAGTTATGGTATATGTCTTCTTCCTTTCAGTTTCTCAGTCCCTTTAGTCCAAATTATCCAAGTCTAAACCAGTCCAGCGAAGTTAGTGGAATTTGATTTGACTGAAGTAATTATCAGGTTCATTAGGGTATACAACATCTCTTTGCATCTTCCTCTATGGTGATGCCAAACCCAGGTTCCCCCATTCATTTTCATTTCCTCATGATCCATCTAATGATACAACCTCTGGATGGCTCTGGTCGTTAGAACCGGCCTTCCTTGTGAATGAAAATTTTAAGCCAAGAAAAAGGTTCTTTATATTGTGCATGGTTCATACGGGAGACCTGCTTCATGATTTTCTGAGGTTACCCTCTTTCTTGACTAGACCCCTCGCTTTCCTGTGAAATTTCTGTTGATGCTAGCGGAATTGTAGGCATTCTGTACCAGCTTTGAATAAAGCTTGCCCTGTTTTCTTGAATCTGACTCTGATGGTTTCTGTGAAAGCAGATGCTCTTTTGGATCAGTTGATTGTTGACAGGTCCTGGAGGAATGAGAAGTGGGGATGTGCCAGCCAAAGGGGAGCCCTGCCTTTGTGGGAATGCTTTACGTGAACCTGAAGCAGCAGGGTGATCTCACTGACAAGTGTTGTCGCTCCTACACTTGCCTATTTGCGTGGAGCTCTCTCATTGCTTTGCTACCTCTGCTGCTGTGGAGTTTGTTTCACTGAGAGAATTCCTGTAGCCACGTTCTGTGTAGCTTCTAAAGACTCATCTCTAGATAACTTGATTGTATCAAGCTTGTTGCTTGGACTTTTCTCCTGTGTGGGTGTGCTAGAGGAAAGTCTTTGAAATAGAGGCTTTGCCAATTACTGAAGTGGTTTGGGAAGTGTAAAAAAGTGACTCTGTCACTTTCCCAAGTGTCTTCTCTTAGTCTTTTGGATTTAGCAGGGAATGAAAATGACAGTCTTTATGTAAATTTCTTTAAGTAAGCTTGCCCTTATCCAGATATGTACAGGGTAAGAATCAATTCTTAAGAGGTGAAGAAAGGTGCAGATGTGGACCATACACGTGTAACTTCAGTTAATAGTAAAAATACCACCTTTTAGTATAAAACACATTGGAACACTGCTTTGGTATTGGCAGGGCTGGTTTTAACAGAGAAGGTTGTTCAGTATAACTTTGGAAAGTAGCAAAGCATCCTCTGGTGGGTGTTGCTACAGGAGCATTCTTGTGAGGGCTTTGTTAAAAGATTGAAAAGGATGAAATGTATGGTTTGAATATTACCTGTGGCTAAATATTTTCCACAGTTTAAATCACAGCTATATTACATATTTATTTTTAATGTACAGATCAAGATGATTTCATTTCTGGAGAATTTCTGACTGTGTAAGCTGCTGCTAAAATAAAATGTCCGTTTCATCTCAGAGGAACAAAACTTTGCTGCTGTGCTCTGAATGCAGTACTTGGCTTGATTAACAAGCATGTCCTGACTAGGGAGATAAATAACTTAATGAGGCCCAGGGCTGGGGGTAAAATTCTTCCTTTTTATGGTTGCAAGCAGAGCACAACAATGATTCATTAAGCAAAGTAGAATGAATTTGATTTTCTTTGTACAATGGCAGTGCTATATAGTCTAGGGACATCCAGACAAGGAAATCTGTCATACTAATGGATATTTTTGAAGGGTGTGGTGGGTGTAAGTGCTTAATATAGTTCATGTAATAGCTTGGAAGTGGCTGATCTATATACATGATATAAAAATAGCACCATTTAATGCTGAAATTAGTGCCACTATGTTAATAGTGCAAACTTCTCTGCTTGCTTTATACTATGTGTTTGCCACTTTTGAAAGATTGTAGTAACAGGTCACCAGCACCCCAAATACTTTTTGAATTATGGCTTCTGAGAATTTGACAATCTGTTGATTATGTCTGTTTTTGTTACTGCTAATAAATCTCATATTTTAAAAATTAAATTTTATTTGCTTCCAATTTATTCTTATTAATCTGGATTTTGATTGTAATGGTCTTCATTGGACTGTCATCAGTTCTGCAAGTGCTTTTGTAATTCTTCTCCCATTCAATTTTCTGGTATTAATGACCAGAGGGTATTTCTGTAAAGTTCCAAATTATCTGGGAGAATTCTGGTTCAATTCTGTAATAATGGGCCGGCAGTATTCAGAGCCCTCCCTTGTGCAGATCGGATGGTGATACTGCCTAGCTGCAGGATTTTTAGCATGCTGACTACTTACCTATCAGGTCTCTCTCCTGCCCCATGAAACTTGAGGTCTTCTGATCTGGATGTTACAGGTCTCCCTGGTCACTTGTTATGAATCAGTGTTTCTCTACTGAGGCTGTTGGTTTCTTCTTCAGGCTCTAGCTGTTGCTGTCTCTGCAACAGTGGGTGAGAATCCTCTTGATATTTTTGTCAGGCTTCTCAGATAACCAAGTGCTTGGTTACATTTCCCTGCCTCCTCTCTTCTCACCCCTTTTGTTCTTCCCTCTTCTGCTCAGCTTAAGACTCTGAGACATTTCCAGGATATGTTGTCCTGGCTTGGTAGCAAAGTTTGAAATGTCTTTTACTTGCTAAAGCTTGCATTAATCTTGTTGCTTGCTCTGGTCTTTTGAAGTGGAGAGTAGTAAAGGTGGGTGGGCTACATTCAAAATGAGATTTACATCAAATCTTTAACAGGTTAACTTAGTGTTGCAAGTATTCAACAGGATTCATTGCTTCATAGATCAGCTTCCTAAATACCAATTTACCGTACTGGCAGATTTGGCTATTTGGCTGCCTGGCCACTTGTAACAAGTTTTACAATCTGGATAAAAGCTGGGTAAAGCTGAATGGTCTGGTATGTTAGCTGCCACTTGGGGGGTGAGTTATTGTGTTTTGGTTTGGGGTTTTTTGTATATATTTAGTCTAAAAAGAGAAATATGTTTTTTCAAATAAACCGGAACGGGAAATAATTCATGATGACAGTGTTAGTTTTAACTATTTATCTTCAATTACGAAGCTGACTCTCTGAGCTAGGTAGCATTGCAAACTAATGTGAAGAATTTTCCCAGCATATCTACGAATGAATATGAACAGTAAGATATGCTGAATTTCTGATTACCACGTTTGTCCCTCTTTTATTCAATGTCACCAGCAACTTGTTTTTGCATTTTTCCTTTACAGAGAACATTGTTTCTTTTAAGCAAGAGTAAAACTGGTTAGGCTGTAATACTCATGTAACAAAAGCAGTTGTGTGTCATTTTCTCCAGTGCAAGAATACAAGTCATACCCAGACACTTAAAAGAAGAAAAATCTTGTTCCATAAGGAACAAGAATTATATGAGCGTGTTTTCATTTTAAATTTTCTATAGTACTATATTGTGAAAGGGGAAGCATTGATTGCTCTATTGTATTCTTAGCAAGAAAAAATCATCAAGTTAAGGAGAGAGGGTTTCCTCTGCAAGTCTGGGGTATTCATGTAAACCTGAAGCTTGTCTTGCTCTCTCATTTAATGTGAGTACTTGTATCAGCTGGACAAGGGGAAGAAGTTGTTGCCTGTACCATCCAAAACATAGCTTCAAGATCCAAAAGTGCTTTCTTGGACTGCTTTTTGTTCAGCTTTACTGTTTTGCCATTAGCATCCTTAAATATGTCACATATGACAATAATGGAAATCATAGTACTTCTGGTTATGTGAGTATTAGGACAAAGGGAGACTCTTTGCTAGAGTTTCTTTCAAGATTCTTTGAAGCCAACTGCTTTGTTCTGGTCTGATTATTCTAGTCCATTGATCAAAATTGCCAAGTGGTACTGAAATAGATGTTTGCTGATATTGTTAGCTTGTTTATCCAGTTATCCTTTGTTATTTCTTTCATGCTTCAGCTGTGTTTTGCTCATCCTTGATTTCTCTGCCATGATCTGTGGTGGTTTTTTTGCTGCTGTTAGGAGAGCATCATATTGAGTGTTAGAGTAAAACAGAGGGATATCCCAGTCAGGTTCAAGGTTCCAGTAGGAAGCACTAGATGCTGCAGAAGCATCTTCTGCTGCAGGAGAGAGACAGAGTATGTAATGTCTTTTAAGGTAACTGTGTATTAGGATCTCCTTTAAAATCAAATGAGTCTTTAATGCAGCAGTTTACTAAACCCTGCATATTTCATACCTGTTGTGTCCTTGAATGAGATACTTTTGGTCTGTGTTCAGGCTGAGGTTACCAACAACTTGGTGGTGGTATTGTGACTGCAAATGACCACGTGAAACAGTTTTCTGATTCAGTGTGATATAGCTGACATTTTTTATTGAGACGGTTTATTTTGGGTGTTGCCATTTTAAGTATGGTCTTAATAGTACCACTGGCCAACTCAGTACAGATAGCTAGCACAGACAGGGCAATGTTGAACTTAACTTAAGCTAAGCTTAGTACAGTTGGGGACAGGAATAAACCTCGTTTTGTCTTGTATTTTTTTTAATGTGATTAACTTGCCCTTCTGGAATAGTTTGGTTTTCTTACTTTCTAATATATAAACTTCGAGTACAATTTTATCATTTGAGTTGCATTGTATCCCAGACATAGGAAATTCTTTTAGACTTTTTCATTTGCATATTAACAATTAAAATTTTAGCATTTGACATTTGTTTCATTTTTTTCTTCAGGTATGTGGGGGACTCTAGCAGAAGAGCTCTGTTTTTCAGAGCACTCTGATTTTCCTTATCAGAACAAACCTTGTCAGAATTGAATCACTATTGTCAAAATTCTTTTAATTACAGCTGACCTTAATAAAAAGCGGAACTATGACTTTTGCTAAATGGCCTTGACAGTATGAGCTATATAACATGCTTTCACACTGACAAACCTGATTTTCTTTTGTGATGAAGTAGCTGACTCTGCAGATGAGGGGATAGCAGCAGATGATACTGACTTGGTGGGAGCAAGTGAGGTAAGGGAGATCAGAGAGGCTGTTGAGAGAGATGTCAGCATCCCTGGGGAATGGGCTGACATGCAGTTCAGCCAAGGTGAGCACAAAGCCCCGCAGGTGGGAGAGAGTAGCCCCGTGCACCAGCAGAGGCTGAGGACCAGCTCAGGGCACCAACCCCCTGCCCTCCTGAGCAGCCTCTGGCATGCCCTTCTGGGAGATCACCAGCTATACCCTCAGCTGTGCTAGCACCAGTTGAGGGAGATTAATCCCTCTATTGAGAACCTGTGGGACTGCATCTAGGTACTGGTAGAGGAAAGTCCTGATAAATGATAGTCACACTTAGAAACAGATCACCCACAAAGGCTGTAGAGTCTCTGTCCTTCAGGATTCTTCCAGCTCCATCAGACACTCCTCCACAGAATATATTCTAATGGCCCTGCTTTCAGCATGCAACCTGTCATAGTGTAGAATTAGTGTGCAATCCAATAAGCTACCCTTAGGGGATGTAGTCTCGATATTGACGTGAGAACCTTACTCTGCTTTAATGTGTGTCTGAGTCTTCACTGAAATGAATAGAAGCCTTTAGTACTTTGGGACTGTTTGTAGGTATTCATTTGGCAAGTAGGAAAAGGACTTTTTGCCTGATGAGTTTTTGGTGTGTAAATGGTGTCTTTAAAATGCATACTTTGTGTTCCTTTCAGGGCTATGTAAAAAGCAGTATCCTGAAGATACCTGTATCAGCAAGGTGGCAAGACAGAGAAGTTAAATAAAGGCTAGAACTTTCAAATTTGCTTGCTTTAGAAGCTGAACTGTAGAGGTGAATGTCTGAAAAATGAATTTTCAGTCCCTTAAATATGATATGCTCTTCAGGCATCTATGCTTGGAAAATATGAATGTAAAATGAATCATATGATGATACCATAGGGAGGAAGTGTCAGTCATAACATTTTTATATGAACAGAGAATGATTGTGTGTGGAGTCTAAGTTCCAGTTGTTAATGAAACAATAAATTTTAAGGAAAAAAGACACGCTTTGAGAACATGCAATTCATATTAAGGAGATAGATGTAATCATTAAGGAGAGCAGTCTACTAGTGAAGAACATAAAATTTAAAACTTATATTTGTTCCTGAATTTTGGATTGTTTTTTTTCCCTTTTCCTAAATAGACTCTGTTGGAATATGCAGAAAAGTGGAAAACATCAGAAGACCCTCTGCCTCTGCTGGAGGTGTACACAGTGGCTATCCGAAGTTATGTTAAAGCACGACCTTATCTTACCTCTGAGTGTGAAAATGTAGCTTTTGTGCTTGAACGTTTAGCACTGTGAGTATGTGTTTCTTGTTACTAAAACCAGCCTGTATGGTATTAACTTTTCACTGCCTAAATGCTTTCCCAATCCTGTTCTAAAAACGTTGGGAAGCACCTTCCTCATGGTGGATGCTGTATGTGGAAGAGATATCTTTGGTTGTGGGAAAAGAGCCAAGAAGGACTCCTGATCTAGAACAAGTCAACATTCCTGGCTTGAAATGCATTGCTGCTGTTGATCTGGATGCAATCTGAATGTGCATCAATTTACACAGGCTTTTACTGGGTTGGATTTGATGACATCCGTTTTTAATTTTTTAGCAGCATCTTTTAGAGAGTTTGCTTTTACAGTTTTTGCAGGGGTGTCTATGACCGTCTTTTCTTTATGCATTCAGAAAAAGCAAACTGTTTTGTGATTGATGTTTCAAACAAATAACTGTTTGGATATCAGAATAAAGAATGGTTGATTATACGTTTTAAAAGTCAAAAATTGCCTCAAATAATTCTCCACTTTGACTTCCAGAAGCTGTATTGAACTTCTACTTTGTCTGCCTCTGGATTTACCTGAAAATAAATGGGAAGAATTTCAGGCTTTTGTACAGGTGAGTTTGATTCATGAAATGAAGACTTAACCCTTTTCAGAATGGTTTGGAAAGCCAGGGATATTGAGTATGTAGCATGTCTGTAATTGCAGAAGGTCATATTCTCCTGCATGCAGTAGCTGTGGAGAAAAAAAAATTTACACCTTATTGAAAGAAAATTCGTGTTTTAAAGTATATTTGCCTATTAACACTCTTAGAAATTAAATGTTATATATGTCATTCTTTAATGTATATAGTTGTACATTTGAAACTGATGAATGAAAGGCCTACTGATATTGCAGGATTGTTAGATCTCACACAGGGTACTAACTGGATAAGGTTAGAGCTCTGCTTTAAAGGAGGGTGTTGGAACAAGTTCTGCTCCTAAGTATTTATCAGAAATACATAGTGGGAGGTCCTGTCTACGATTTAGAAAAAAAAAAAAAAGGTGATGATTCAGGAGGAGGAAAGAATAATACTGAAAAAGACCAGATACAGTTATCTCAGGATTCACAGCCTAAACACCATAGGAAGATGCAAGGCTGATTATTTTAGAGTGAATTTTGACTAGCAACTGCCTGGTGTAAATCAGTTTTGAAGAGATGTGTTTGCTGAGGTGTTCAGAGCCTTCAAGCAGGTGGAAAACTAATAGAAAAGCAAAAAGAAAGATATGAGCCCTTTCTTGTGTCTTTTTAAGGACCATTGTGAGTTGTGCATTGCTACTTAAGCTACAGACTTTTGCTGGTACTTAACTTGCTCCCAAGTGTACATCTGCTCTCAGATTTATACTAGTATATAAATACAGTGGAAAATATTGCAATTGATTTTAAGACTCCAGCCTGCTTTCATCTTATTTGCATACAACCATGCAGTGAGGTCTTACAGCTAAAATCTTTCGCAATTACAAAAATGTTTTTTTCTGCGTTTCCAGCACATAGAAATTGAGCTGCTGAAGAGTTGGAGAAGAATAAGAGTTTAGGCAGCAAGTACCAGACCAATATGTGGACCAGAGAAATTGCTCATCCATTTTTAAAATAGAAGCCTATTTCAGAATTTAGTTTCAGAAATTTCAGAAGTAGCCCTGTTAATAAATCTTAAGGTGAGTTTGAGGCAGTCAGTTCTTTTGGTTTCTCAGCCTAAATCTTAGGTGACAGAGACAGAAGTAAAATCTATATTGGCTGAATATTAGGATGGTTTTGTTATACATTTAACTCTTTGCCTGGTAAGGGGTTATTTTTTCCACAGAAGGTATAAAGGAGTTTGAAAGACATTATTGTCTTTTTTTAACAGTACTTTGTTTTGTAAAATATATTACTCAGGTGGCTCATGAAAACTTGATGGAAAATGGCAGCCGGGAGCTGCACATTTTAACTACGCTTACACAAGAAAAGGGTGTGTGGAAGAACCCAGTATTGTGTGGTATTCTTTCCCAGGAACAGTTGGACCCAGATAAAGGTAAAATTTAAAATTATGGTTGTGATAAAATATGCCTCATTTTTATAATACATTGAAATATTATTATGATACATGGGAGTTTTTTATTTCATGTAGTTTGTGATAGTTTATAAGCTATGTAAAATACATGTAGCATTGCCTGAATTATTAAGACAGTATGCTCATAGGAATATACAAATAATGTTCATATTTTGCATAAAACATAATCATACCTTGAGATTTCTTGCCATTTTCTTTATAAGTTGTGTGAAGGGAGTTTACATACAGGCTAATTTGGTTGTACTAGTATACAAAAATTACTTGACATGAACCAAAAAAATTAAAAATTGCATATATATATATATATAATGAGAATGACATTTACTCAGTTATGAAGTGCCAAGAGGGCCATTACCGAAGTTTCATTTAGACCTGAGTTCTAAGAATGGCTAATGGCAGTTGCACAGGGAAGAGTATATGATCAGCAGAGGCTGATACTGTCCTGATATATTTTTTCCATTGTTGATGATTGCAATTCAGAAGTGGTATCCTTGTGTTGAAAAGTCTTAGCTGTTTTTTTGATTCTTTGCCTGATTGGTTTTAAAATCTGTATGAAGTGTCACACCTAAGCATTTGTGACAGAGCTGCACAGTTCTTACATCAAGTAAACTCATTGCTTTTGCTGTCTGCTTCCGTTCAGCCTTGTGCCTGCTTATTTATTAACAAGTGAACTCTTCTTGTGTCTTTTAATGAATGCATCATAAGACATGATTCATTAAACTGCTACCATATCTCATCTTCTCTCTGCTGTAGTGTCTGTTCCATACCATCCTCTAGCTTTACTGTCCCTTTCTTCATATGGGGAGCCAAAGGTTTATTCAGCAGTCAGTATGTAGGTGTACTGATTCTCTGCTTCCTTCTGCATTCCTTTCATAATATCTCCTAACATTGCACTTGCTTCTTGACTGAGCAGTGAACAAATGTTTTCTTAAACTGGGACTAAACCAGACGTTTTTCTTCCTTGAGGACTCGTAGGCATTTCATTGTTAGGATTTTCTCCAACACAGTGCGTATTTTTCTGTATATACAGTTAGGACATTTTTTCTCCCGTGAAAATATTTTTGGTGTTTTTATCAACATTGTAATTTTGTCTGTTATGCCACATGATGGATTATCGACATGTTTTTACTACCCTGCTTTTGTTAGCATATTTTGTCACCTTGTTCTCTACTGCCCTTTTCCAAATGTTTATAAAACTGCTGCATGTGGGCAGAGGTCCCTGGCACAGATTCTTAGGAAACTCACTAAAGTTTCTTTGGGTTTTTTTTCTTCTTCTGTGAACTGATAATTTATCTGTACAAGCATCTTCTTTTTACTACCAAGAGAGATTGCTATGTTTAGCGATTTGAGGGACTTCTTTTATTGCAGTTAGAAAATTATTTAGATCTTCTTTTATTCATATTACCACAGCTCCCTTGGATAAGTCCAGTAAATGTATAATCTGGTTTTTGTTTGTTTGGGGTTTTTTTTACAAAAGCACGCTTACTCTTTCACAAGATTTGCATTCTGACGCTTCTTTTAATTATTTATTATGCATCCAAATTGTGGATTTGTATGCAGTTTTCAGTCCCCAAGAGTATTCCTTTACTAGCTTCCTATCAACCACCCTCTAGCCATCATAACAGTAAGGTACTTGTAAGAGAGAGGTTTAATGAATATTTAACTTGCCTTATAGTTGAGGCTTTTTAAGAACTCCCTCATGAGTTCAGCATTGGGTGAGGAGCACAGAGGACAGCAAGATTGTAAGCATGGACTTCAGGAGACCTAACCTTAGAATCTTTAGGGATTTTCTTGGAAGAATCCCATGGGGACAGGTCCTTAGGGAAAAGGGGTCCAATAGAGCTGGTTGATATTCAAGGGTCATCTCTTTCAGGCTCAAGAATGATGCATCCCAATGAGCAAGAAATCAAGCACAGGGGGCAAGAGACCTGCATGGATGAATAAAAAACTCCTGTCATTACTCAAGCGTAAGCGGGAAATACACAGGAGATTGAAGCAGGGTCAGGCCACTTGGAATGAATATAGAGAGGTTATCAGAATAAGTCAAAATGAGACAAGGAAGGCCAAGGCCCATCTGGAATTAAATCTGTCCAAGAATGTCAAGGACAAGAAGGGCTTTTTCAAATACATCAAAACCAAAAGGAAAACAAAGGATAATGTGGGCCCATTACTAAGTGGAGGGAGGACCGGGTTAACGGTTACTGAACACCTTCTTTGCATTGGTCTTCACTGGCAAGGCCAGCCCTCAGGAGTCTCCAGCACAAGAGACCAGTAGAGTGCCTTCTCAGCAAGTTCACTGGTGACACAAAGCTGGGAGGAATGGCCAAGACCCCAGAGTGCTGTGCTGTCCTTAGAAGGACCTCAATAGCTGAAAAAGTGATCAGAGAACTGTCTGAAATTCATCAAAGGCAAAGGCAGGGTCCTGCATCTGGAGAGTAATAATCCCAGGCACCAGTCCAGGCTGGGGGCTGACCTGCTGGAATGTAGCTCAGCAGAGAAGGACCTGGGAGGTCCCGGTGGGCAGTAAGCTGTCCATAAGCCAGCAGTGTGCCCTTTTGGCCAAGAAGGACAATGGTATCCTGGGGTGCTTTAGAAAGAACATTGCCAGCAGGATAAGAGAGGTAATCCTGCCCCTCTATTCAGCCCTGGTGAGGCCACATCTTGAGTACTGTGTCCAGCTCTGGACCCCTCAGTACAAGAAAGACATGGAGTTCCTGGAGCAGGTCCAGTGGAGTGCCACAAAAAAGGATTAAGGGACTGGAGCATCTCTCTTACGAGGAAAGACTGAGGGCGCTGGGCCTTTTCAGCCTTGAGAAGAGACATTTGAGTCGGGACCTCACCAATGTCTCTAAGTATCTGAAGGGAGGGCAGCAAGAGGATGGAGCCAGGCTCTTCTCAGTGGTGCTGAGCAATAGAACAAGTGGCAACAGGCAGATACTGATGGACAGGAAGTTCCTCTTGAATATGAGGAAGAACTCTTTACTGTGCAAGTGACCACACACTGGAACAGGTTGTGGAGTCTTCCTCACTGGAAATACTCAAGAAGTATCTGGATACAATCCTGTGTAATGTGCTTTGCGATGACCCTGCATGATCAGGGAGGTTGGACCAGAGGACCCACTGTGGTTCCTTCCAACCTTACCTATTCTGTGATTCTGTAGTGATGGGTTTTTTTGATGGGTATTGATTTTATCAGTGTTTTCCTGCAAGGTTTTTTACAGACATTTCAGGATTCCTTTTGCTTCTGAATGTTGTTTACTCAGGGATACTTCTGCCTTGGAGTTGATTGACTGACTCCTGTAACAGATATTACTTCTATCAGTGGCAAGATTGTTGTTATATATCCATATTTTTGTTTCACAGTTGACAAGCTATTTCCTAGCAATTGCCATCCTCCGTAATACTGTATTATTTTGTGCCATCTTCTTGCTAATTTGGAGGATATTTTAGTAATACCAAAACTCCATTGTCCAGAGAACTGTTTTCCTTGTCTGTAATCCAGCACTTCCACTGTTGTACTGCTTACCCTCTCTCAGGGGACAACTGTCTCTTAGCAGTCTTTAGCCTTAACTCCACTGTAACAGTCTTTAGATTGTTTATAAACTTTGCTTACAGGACTTTGGTTTTTTCTTAGTTTTGCCTTTACCGCTTGCTATTTCAGAAGTTTCTGAGTATTTAAGCAGTCAGCTTGTTACACTGGGATGTTGTCATTTGGCAGATTTTATTAACTTGATCTTTGTGTAATGGGTAGCATAAACATTTGTCTGTTGGAGGTGAAATGATTAGTTCAGATTGGAGGTGTTATTCTGATCATCTTCTTAAGCTTTTGCTTCCTCTATTTGTTTTGGTTATTCCTTCGTGGTTTGATTTTTTTTTTTTATTTTATTCCAGTCTTAGTAGTCTCAGTTATGACCTGTGCAGAATCCTTGACATAACTGAGTTTTAGGTCAGTGATTCTCTCTTCTCGAAGGCTTCTGTTGTTGACTCCTGAAGGACAGTTTGCCTCCTTACATCTCCTGTAGGAAGCACAACTAGGTGTCTGTTTCATGTCAGAGACAGATTCTTTTGAATTCCTTTATTTCCAAATTGTACTGAGGACATAGTGTTAGATAAGTTCATGTTCTTTGACCACACACCACAGCTTTTTCATTCTGATTACAGACAAGGAAATGCAGGCTTGTCTGAACTGTGTTGTTCTCTTGCTTTCCTAGTTTTAAGAATGTTCTATTGCCTGGGTTCCACCTAAATATGAGCAGGAAAGACTGACTTCCTGACTGTTCCCTGAGTGCCATGTCATTAAAAAATTGCCTTACTCCTGACTGCACTGGACACAGCTCAGTTTTCTGATGTTTTCTGTAGGGATTTGCCCTAAGGAGCTCAAAAGAAGTAGAGGATGGATACTCAGTTGTTTGAAGCAGTGTTGAGAACAGCATGCCTGTCACTGGTTTCCTTGCTGATGGGTATTGCTGCATTACTACAAGATGTTGATACAGTGCTATGGCATAAAATAAGTAAAATCTGTCTTGACCTGTACTGCAGGAACTACATGCATGCAGGAGACACAGGTTTGTGTTTATGTGCACACATAAGATCTTTTCACATTGGAAATACTCTGCAGACACTTGGTTTGCGACCTTCTTGGGTGACAAACATTGGCATGGCCCTGGATTTTCAGTATATCTCTGATCACAAAAGTTGGAAAACATGGCTTAAGTTGCCAGATTCTGTGCAGTAAGTAAAAGGGAATCTTCTCTTGGGAACTGTTTTATGCTGATACCGCTCTTGAGTTATTTCTGAAGAAAATTCATCTCTTCCTCTGCAAGTGAAAGATGAACATTGTCATTTGTGACTGTACTTGTTCCCATAATGCTATTCTCTATTGTGTGGAAGACTAGCGTGGAAATGAGTATTTGGATCCCTAATGAGCTGAGGAATATATTTTTTCTTATTGACTGGTGACTCCAAAGAGAATTTATTTGCAGCAACTGAATTGCCAGCAAGGTCTTTGCTTATCATCTGTAGGCTTTCTGAGTGAACATCTGTAGTTGATAACATTACTTGTGACTGCCATCTGAGAGATTTCCTGAGAAACTCCTTTTGAGCTTCCTGAATCTGTTTGGCACTGTGTGATGGATCAATCTAGGTTAACTTAAGAGTACCCAGGAAGTCTTCCACTTATGCAGTTCAGTGCTGAAAGGACAGATCCTTTACCCAGTTTCTTGTTTCTTGTTTTCTGCTTCTGTCCCTTGCCCTATGTCTTTACCCAACAGGACCCACAACAAGATGTGACTAAGCCTGCAACTTCCTGATTGAAATTCTGGTTCCTCAGCAGTATTACCTCTTAAAAGTGTGCTCAGGATCTGTAAACCACTTGTTTGTTCATGTGAATTTCCTTTTTTCGTTGCCTGAACCTGTCTCCTGTGCCTTTAAAAAGTGTCTATCCGTTTTGGAGTTTTGTCCATGTAGCATCATAGACATTTTAGACTTGAAAGATCACCCAAAATGACATAATCCCATTGGGTCCCTAGGATAGCAAAGTACCCGTCTTCTCAAATAATATTTCAGAGATCCCTTGGTAACATTCTTTGCAGTAGAGCACTGCTCTACCACTTTCCATCAAACTCAGATAGGGAGAACAACTAGTCTCAGTACCAAAGCAGAAAGAAATCTGGAAAGATACCTTGGACATATGAAAAGAAAATCTCTTATGCACACCATTAAATCCAAGAAGGCAGTATTAGCTGTGATCACTGCCTAGTCTGAAAGTAAATGGTTCACCTGCTCTAGCACTCATCAGCTGTTTCCCTATTGCTGTCAGGCATTGCATTGCATTTGCATGCTGACTGGACCTGATACTACTTCAGGTTTCACCCACATGACTACTTTTTCCTTGACATTGCATATGATGAACAAGAAGTTCATGTATTTGGAGAGAGGAATTTTCCATGTTTCTCCATTTTGTTAATTGGTTAGAGAAGGAAACCTTACTAAGGTTGTCTTAATTCTTTATGTCATATTGGGTCTTTTGTCTTACTGGCCTCCTTCTGAACTACCAGAGGGCTTAATTTGAGACTAGGACTGATCATAATCTGGAATTGAAGCTGATTTGAATTCATTACAATCAGAAATTAAGTTTCCTCAAGTTGTGTGGCTGTCCAGCCTTATTTTTTAGTGTGCCATAGACTGAAAGTTGAAGTATGCCTAAGGGTTTGGGGTTATGCAATAGCCTATTCAATGTTAAAACACTCTGCTACTGCTCTTCCATCCTCAATTTCTGTAAGTGTGGCTTGTTCTCTTCAGCACAAACCTCTTCTTCCATCCTTGAGATTGTCGTTTTCTTGCAGTGGTGGTGTAACCCTTCTAAGCTGTCATTGGTGCCTCCTCAGCTGGTACTGTGGGTGAGTGGAGGAACTGTCTAGAGGAAAAGGATCTCGGATAACCCTACAAAAAGCCAGGCTACCACGTGCTTTTTTGATACCCGATTCTGACTATCCTTAGAGATTTAAACCTGGATGCCAAGAGTTAGGTTCTTTAATTTTTCATAAGTTTAAATGTAGTAGGGAGGCTTCTGCAGAATGTCCTACTGAAAAGAGGATCAAGGATACTACCATCACTATTTAGGGATTATCAGGGTGGATAACAGGCAGAATTTAACAGCCAGCATAGAACTATTTTCAGTAATCAGAACATTTATCACCAGAAGTTGAATAATACCAGCAGCAGCCTCACTTTTGAGAGAAACAACCCAGCGTTTTCATTCTGGGTATATTCAAAGCAGCCCTCTGGAACTTCTTTTACCATTTCACCAAACAGTATGCCATCATAGAAGCATCCAGGATTGGTGCTCCATTCACCAGAATTGTGCTGAGTTGTTGTTTGCATGAAGGATTCTGAATTCCAGCTCCTGGTAAATATGAAAGCGTTGAGTTCAGTTCAGAGTCACCCACAGTGTGAATGCACATGTGGACTAACACCCTGCAGATGACTGAAGAGGTTCCTGACTGGTAACTGAAGTTCTTTGAGATGGGTTGTCCACATGTACATTCACCTCCTGGTTTCATCCTCTTTGGCCAGAGCGAGGTTGAGAAGACATAAAGGTTTGTGGTAGATAAATCTATACCTACCCTACAACTGATGAAGGGTAGAGTAGTAGAATTATGAGTGCTTTACCAGGCAAATGTTCTTTGCTTTGTGTTCTACAAGTCCTCCAGTCAGCCAAAATGTGACATATGTAAGGACTGTCTACCACAGAGAATCTTTTACTGCACAACTGTGCTTGCAGGTTATTCCTGCTCTCATGTGTTGCTAATATATGGATTACTTCTCCTCTGTTTTAATCCACGTATAGTATAAGCATTATCTGTAATAAAAGTTCATAGTCGTTCTTGCAGATTTGGCATAGAATCACTTTGTAGTAGGACCTGACATACCAGCTATGAGAGATTCAAGGGAGTAAGAGGGGAACTGTGTCTAAAAGATTATGTTCCAGTATCTCCAAGTTAATTTGCTGAAGTTAGTAGATCATAGCACCACCTGTCAAATGTCATCTGCCTGTCTTTTTGCTTTCATGTTCTGTAATTTTATATGAATTTTGCATATGCCTTGCACAAACATGTTTGCAAATTTCAATGAATGAGGGAGCATTGCACAAACATTACATTTAATAATTTTTCCAAGAATCATTCCCATTAAATACTTCAGGATTTATGCTTGATTCAGTGTCTTGTGCTAGCAAAGCCCTTGTGCCTGAAAATGTTTTTGAGTGTACAATCGTTATGGTAAGCTAACAATTTGTTTACAACACCATTTGAAATTGAAGTTGCAAGATTAAACATATTTATAAAATGTTAAAAAAACAAACAAAACCCTCAAAATTTTATCCTTAAAATTGTTTCCCCACATAGACTTACTCCTCTAACCTCAGCACTGTTTTTTGTCTAAAAATGTCATCTGTAATTCAGTTATGAAATAAATATCATTAAAATTCATGTTTTGAATGAGGTTTCGAATATTAAACTTAATGGTTATAATCACTTGGATTAGAATAAAAGCTTAAGAGCTAATATGTAGCTTTAACCCTGAGGTCTTTCTATATCTTGTTGAGAAGATAACAGAAAATGTTCTGATGCTTATGCAACATAGGCTGGCTGAAGCAGTAAACACTAAAGGAGGGGGATTACTGAGTTCTAGCAGATAGAACATAGAGTCTAAAATATTAAATCCAGTAATTATAATAATAAATCAAAGTGAAACATCTTGGGTTACCAATATAGCTTAAAGTTTAAGGTCTTCCTGTATCGTGTTACAGAAATAAGGTAAAATGTTCCAATGTTATTCCAGTCAGACTATCTGGGACTAAATGTTATGGGTGAAAGGATTATTGGAACCTGGTGGAGGAAGAGCAAGGCTAAAACTATTGAATGTCATTAATCACTGAGTCATTTGTGGGTGTACAAGAGTATGAACATTTTTTATAAGGCATGGGTAATGACATTAAAGGAACATTTATCTGCTGCTTAAAAGGCAAATGTCCTTTAATTAATACAAAAAATGGCTACCATCTACCAATTATCTTTTAGCGCACTCTGGTTTTCTTTTGTTCCTACACAAATAAAAATCTGGTCATAGCTTCATCAGCATGGGGAGAGGAAAAAGGAACTCATATTTGATTTGAATATTCTTACACATCAGTTAGCTATTGCTGATCATTTGTA
Source organism: Dendrocincla tyrannina (assembly GCA_035047865.1). Lineage (NCBI taxonomy): Eukaryota > Metazoa > Chordata > Aves > Passeriformes > Dendrocolaptidae > Dendrocincla > Dendrocincla tyrannina. The sequence goes on along the minus strand of JAWWMP010000116.1, from coordinate 79,379,484 downwards.
AGAGGGCACAAGGATCCTGAAAAAATAACTGGGAAGTTGGTTGGAATGATAATTCAACTGTAAATCTGAAAAAGCATGAAAGATACTGATGGGGTCTAACAGGCCTGATTTCTTCAAAAGGCTGTATTTTCTGCCCTAAAATTTTGTGTGCTAAAATGATAAAGAACACAGTTGACCTAATTTCAGTTTCAAGATGGACTTTTAGCAATATTCTGTATAAGTAGCTAGAAGGAGAAATCATGAGATAAAAAGACAGCCTTGAATCAAAAACTAACTAGGATGGGAGGAAGCAAAGAATAAAATGAGATCATTCTTTTAGTAAACCTTATGTTTTGTATATGAAGACTCCACATACTAGACAGAGACAAATTTTTACATGCTGAAAATACTTTCATCAAGACTAAACAGGACTTTAAAATCAAGAGAACATAAATAAGCAGACAACATGATTTAAGTGAAATTCAGGGCAAGTAAATGAATATAATGAAGGTTTCTACCAAAATGTGTCAGAAAGTGAGCACCGCAGATGCCCAGAAGGTTTTGGGAAGGGGTGATGAAAATACTTGAAGGCTGGAAGAAAGCTCATTTAGAAAAAATAAACATTTTACCCTAATGCTGAAAGTAAATAATGAATCTGCTGTTTTTCACAAAAGAATGAAAATAAAAAACAGTAGAAAACTCCTGGTTTTAAAAAAATTTGAGAATGTCATGAAATTAAAATGTGGATAATTGAAAATCAAATTATTTTTTTATGCAGTGTATATGTGTCTCGTGGAAACAGTTGCCACAGGGAGGGGTTGATGTCAAAAGGATTAAACAAAACTGATCTACCTAGGCATCTACTTTTAATTGACTTTAAATATTTTGAAGGTAGTATACTAAACCTCATGCTTCAAAGCTAAAACAATTTTGGTCTTGAAGATCTGGATTAGACCTGAGATGTATATTTAGGAATGAGAATGTTAACCTGTTCTCCACATGTTTTGTAGGACTCTTATGCCTTCCCGTAAAGCACCTGGAGTTGAGTTGTTAGTGTAGACTAAAGAATGTAACTCTGGTAGGAGCATATCTGAAAAATACTGTTGAATACCTGTGTCTTTCAAGTTTTAAACTATGCACAGTTAAATGTATACTAGATGAGCCTCTTTTTGTAGGAAACTTATTAGTATTGAAAAACTTTTAAAGAAGTTTGACTGCATTCTGTGGATGTGTATACAAAACATGTAACACCAATAAAAAGCAGTTTGGATACTTCTACTCTTGTCACATATATCCTTTAATAGATCTTTAAAAGGCAACTGTTAGCAAAGGTGCAGCACAAATGTACAAAGGATGTGAGAGCAGTGGCTTGGTGTTGTCTTTCTGTAGAACTGTAATTAAGTGGTAGATAAATATTTTAATACTTATATGCTTTCTAAATCAGTTTTGTGTATGCTTTGCCAAGAAATTAGAATTAATTAAAACCTGCAAGTAGATAAAAGGCCTGTGACTGGGAATTGTTACAATAAAGAAGTACAGTTCACACAGAAGCCTTTTCTCATCTTTGCTTCATACCTTTTGTACCTGCTTTGATTTGTATAAATTTTAGGGGTCAACCATGAATGAGTAAATGCCATCTGTTAACTCTAACATGCGTATAATGTTTTGGCTTTTTTTTTTAAAGTGAATGAATTTTTAGTGTCTGAAGGCCCTGTCCTGCTGGATATGCGTATTAAGCACCTAATGAAAACAAAGCAATTAACGCAAGCTACTGCCCTGGCAAAACTCTGCTCTGACCATCCAGAAATCAGTGCAAAAGGCAATTTCAAACAAACCTACCTGGTCTGTCTTTGTTCAGGATCACCAAATGAAAAGCTAATGGAAGAAGTAAGTAAAAAAATGAAGAATTTTTTTAGGCTCGTTTCTTTAATGATAATACAGTCACTAATCATAGGCTTGTTTTCCGTAGAAGAGGTTTTTCTTTTAAAATATGATCTAAAATATTTTCAGTAGTTTGTTTTGTCATTTAAGTCACTTTTAAGCCGAGTAGTAATGACTCAGTTGAAACAGTTGTGAAAGGGTTACTGTTAGGTTGCTAATAGGCATTTCTCTGCCACAGCTTTGTTTGATTTTGCTTGAAGTATTTTAAAACTCTGCCCCAGATCCCATTAGTAAGGTGAAGATAATGGTTTTCCTACTATTTTGTCTATAGCTTTCTGTGTAACTAATACACAGAATGGAACCCTTTAGATGCTACTTGCAGTCCAGAGAATAAATGTAACCTCTTTTAACCCAAATGCCTGCGTGCAGTTAAAGGTGAAGTCAGATACTTGATCTGGTTTGTAATATAAAATCCTTCTGATTTAAATTCAAAAGTCAAAGAGGAGATGACAGCTTTGCTCTTTTGCTTTCTTTCAGGTGGTATCTTCATTTCTTATCCCACCCCCGAGTTTTAGCTGAGCTTTTTTCCTTCTTAAATGATAATTAACTGCAATTGTCACTTTTGTCTGTCTGTATCTCTACTGTCTTTTTGTTACTGCTATCTTTTTATGTTAATAATAAGTATTAAGCATATTGCAATTGATCCTAAAGAGATGAAAGCTATGCACTGATTTGGAGCTGAAAAAGTTTCCTACCTTAGATAGAGATTGAATTCTAAGATGACAGCTTCTCACTTGAGCATGTTCTTCAGATGCCCAGTAGGATTGGACCTGTCTTGCTCTCCCAGCTCTAACTGCTGCAAACCCTGCCAGAAGAGGCTCAGGAGGGGATGTGACAGGGCTGTGCAATCATGTCCTTGTTTGCTAAAGATACTCAGTGGAACTTGGAATTTATGCCCTTGCAAATACACTTCCTTCATTACTCAGCCCCACAGCACTCCCAAAGCAGAATGGGCTCGTTCAGTGAATGAACTGGACAAAATAACCTTGTTTGTTTGAATGCCATAATGTACATGAGGTCAAACTGGGTTATCACAGAGAACCTAATTCAGATATTTCCAAACTTCGGACTGCTTGGATTGCTTAGATTTGCAGCTTCAGCTGTAGCACTGTTTGCAGTATTGCTAACCATTTGGAGAAGATCATGTGTTACCAAGGCAAATATGCTTTAACATGTCAGGGTAGACTTATGAACTGAGAAGGACAGACATTTTCTAGTGGGAGAAAAAATGGTTTAAAAAATAAACTGTAAAAAAGTAGATTAGTGGTGTGGAAATTTTGATATCCATGAGGCAGAAAAGTAGCATTTGGGCTCATTTTCAGCTTGGACTAATCTAAGTTTGCTTCAATAATATAAAGAATTCAGATCTGCAGTATGTGAAATGCTAGATTGACAGGCTTGATGACTGGACTTATACAGACCTTTGTTGGAAACTGGGTCCCTTATAAAGTCTGAGAGGCTGGTAAAGCTTTTCATGAAAAAAAATTCCTTTATTCTAAGTTTAGTTTGCCATATTCTTCTCAAAGCTTTTAATTGATAATCCTTGTTTGAGATGGGGTACTGAGCAAAGTAGACCTTCAGTCTAAATAGCTATTAGGAGTTAGGCTGTTCTCTCTCAAGAAATGCAGTTTGCTGTAGAAGATGACTTTGAGGTTATTAAACTTCAAATGACATGCAGTGAAAGATTATTAGTATATTCCCAGTCACTTTAGAAGTAAAAATGGGTAGTTATGTTATTCAAAATTGCAGTTTTATTGCTGGAGCAGTAGCTGAACCACACAGTGCCCAACCGAGCTGTGCTGCCTTATCCAAAGTACTGAACCACCTGGGTGTTTGGGTGAGCGCATCTGGTTCTTGCTTTAGGTGGTCTGTGATTTCTCAAGATGGACTTCCCACAGTGCTGCTGTCTGGTCAATCAATTCTTCAGCTGCTGGTGTCAAAGAACAAATATCAGCATGTCCTGCCAGATGCACTAATTGATGTAATCAAACCAGTCTGCTGAGAATCAAATTAAACAGTAGTTGTTATAACAAGTGCACTGATTCAGAACTAATACAGCTGTCTGGTACTTCTGTGCAACTGTGGTTTTTCCTTTGATTTGCCATGAAACTAAGTACTTGAACGAATAAATCATATTCTAGAGACTGTAGTGTTCTTCTAGAAAAGCATTCCGTTGACATGCTTCTTACTGTACAGCTTTCCTTTTCTTCATATCTTTGATTTTTTTTAAAAATACCGAAACATTTGTGTTAAACTTCAGATTCATTAATCACTCAGCTGTTGTATTAAAGCACTAATAACATCAGTGACAAGTAAATTGAGTTACAATTTCAAGTACTTTTATTTCTCTGTTAAGCTGCAACTTAAAGTTAGAAATCTGCATATCACAATTATCATATTAATGTAATATATATGAATAGTTAATGTATTTTAAAATTCTTAGGTGACTGGGACAGTAGAGACAAGTAAGTCATATGTCTGAGAAACAAGTTTGTATTCACTTTAATAAAACACTTTTTCCGGTTGCATAGTCAGTTTTAACACTGTCTAGAAATGTACTGATTTGCTTTAAAGCTGATCTCTATCTCATTGCTAAATATTCAACAAGTTCTAAATTACTGTCTTTTTGTAAAGGCTCAGATGACTGTATGTCTGAAAATGAAACTGCTTTCTTAGTCTTGTTCTTTTCTTTCCTGCCTTCTAGATTGCAGAAGTAGATTGCAAAGATGCTCTGGAAATGATCTGTAACCTGGAATCTGATGGAGATGAAAAAAGTGCTCTAATTTTATGTGCAGCATTTTTATCTCGCCAGCTGCAGCAAGGGGAGATGTACTGTGCCTGGTGAGTTGGAATCTTGTTTTTGTCTAGTGGAATAACAATGTAGTCCGGGGAAGTTAAAGCTGATAGATAAGTCATAAGTAAACTTTCTTCAGCTGATAAACAGGAAGGATATAAGGCTCTTGGAAACCTAGAAAAGAAAAAAGGATTTTGCAAGATTAGCTTCCATTATGAGAATTTGAAGGCTGAACATGTGATGAGGCAAATACCAATAGCTGGTTAATAATTTTTCTGTAGAAATAAGAAATTTAATATCTGCAGGCAACTAGTTGGCGTTATGTCAACATTTAATGGATAAGTACTCTTTCCATCTGTCCTTGTGTAATAACACAGTGTTTCTTTTTCTAACACTTCTAAGAAAGAAGGAGCTCTTTCCTACTATAACCACAATAATAAGCTAGATGAAGGTATTTATTGTTTCAGGCTTGCTTTCTTTAATGCGGGAACAGATAACTGGTCTTTGGCAGTTATTTGTGCTTTTAGAGTCTGAATTTTCATCTGCTAAGTTGCAAGCCTGTACAATCCCTGAAGAATTAGCTTTGTGTATCTCCTTTTTGTGAGAAGCAGGAGGAGAAAACTGCTAGTACAGGATTTTGCTTTAAGAGATTCTGCTAAAGTTTTGTGGGGGTTACACCATTCCACAAGGTACTAGGTAGTCTTGAAATAGGAAGAATGAAGTAGTGAGGTAATGTAGATAGTAATTACTGTTTGGCATTGGGGGCTAATTTCTCACTAAATCACAGTCAGATTCAGCTCTCAAAGCAGAGCAGAGCACCTTGAGAAAAAAAATGTATCTACCACAGAGAAAAGGCAATTTTCTATCGTAGTTAATAATTACGAAGAGTTCAGAAGGGTACAATCCCAGTCAGAGTAAACTACTGTGCAAGGCTTTTTTTTTTTTAATTTTATTTTTTTTTAAGACCTTATCATGAGTCTGTAAATCATGTAGCATAAATTGTGGTAATACTGGTTTTATTCTGAACTGACCTTCTGGAATTGAGTCATTATCATAATTCTGAAATTTAGATAGCGCGGGTATTTTAATTTAAGCTTTTCCCTCTAAGATAAGGTGTGAATAAATTCAGATCTTTTCCTTTCCCAAAGACAAAATGGAAACTGTTCTCAGCCTTGCATTTCTTGTGATCAGATCAGTGGTTACGTTGCTGGCCCTGAAATATTGTTCTCTTGTTTTAGGGAACTGACTCTTTTCTGGAGTAAACTGCAGCAAAGGGTAGAGCCTTCTATTCAAGTGTATCTAGAGAGATGTCGTCAGCTGTCTGTGTTAACTAAGACTGTTTATCACATTTTCTTCCTGATTAAAGTAATTAATTCAGAGGTAAGGATACTCCTGAAAGAATATTTTTGGCACTTTTAATGGAATTGTAATCAGGAAAATTTATGAAAGCTGCATGGATGTCCTGTCTTTCTTTGTAGCATCAACTTTGGCTTTAGGAAAGGCCGTAGCAACTTCCTTCTGCAGGTACATTATAAGTTGATTCATTTTGAATTATTAAAGCTTCCTTGTTTCTTTGGAAAAAAGCATGGATGGGGGGCAGGGGCAGTAAACAGAAAAGCTGGATACCAACAACTGAGATGAAGGAAACACTGAAGGTGAAGCTGTAGCCTCTGCTGTTGCCTGTGTCCTCTACAGGATGTATTTTCTGTAAGCAGGCCCTGACATTCCGTGTTATTACTTTCTGTATTTTAAATATTACAGAAAATGGAGAGGAAAAACTTAGGAGGAAAGGAAATGAAGGGTGTATATTAATAGATAAGAAAAATAAAGTTACAGAAAGCTTAAAAAGAAAAAAGAAACCACAGAAAACCCCTCTTTTGAATTGCCACTTTAAGAATGCATTTTATTTTAACAAGTTAAATACTTACTGTTTGTGGACTTAGATCCAGTGTTGTATTAAAACTGTTCATCCATCTCAGCTAACGTCATTCATCTGATTTTCTTAATTTCCTTAGTAGTTGCAATATTTAGTGTTGATAGCTAAACTGAGCTTACAAAGCTTTTTAGTTGGGAGATTTCTGTAAGTTGGGATACTAATTCTAAGAATAAAAATTCCAGTTTCCCTTCTGCAGTGTTCTGGTATGGCTAGTCATGGTCTTCTAATCTTAGAGATTGTCTTTTTCCAAAGATCTGAAATAAACTAGAATTAAAGAGGGGGAAGGAAAGTAACTTTCCCAGAGTCTTGTGATGTTAAGAGCTCTGTCTGCTCCATGCCATATTGATTTTTTTTTTTCCCAGTGAGCAGTGGATCATTTAATTGATGGCAGAAATTGGACATCATTTATGTAGTAGACTTGTGCGTTCATAAATTCACTGGACTTTATTCTCATGTATGCCACAGCCTCTCTGTGCAGCCCTGGCAGCATAAAGAGCTTGTAAAGTGGAGGTAAATGTAAATTATGTTGCCTGAAGGTATGAATGAGAGAAGACCACATGACCTTTGGAACATTCAAATGATGGAATATTTAACTATACTTAACTGTACTTAATGCTTTCAGTTGGACTGAAGCCATGTTTTCATGGTCAGTTGACTTTGAAGTGGCATAATCTTTAAAAATAAAAATAAACCTTTTGACCTTAAGTAATATCCAAATTATAGATCTTTCTGATGATCACGTATTTTTCTTTAACTGTAGCACTTTATACCATTTAAATTCCACCCAGTGTTAAGTTAACGCTCCATAAAAGCTCATCTACAATAACTGTGACATAACTGACAGGCCTTGTTTCATGGAAAAGGCTCAGTGTTGCTCTCATGTAAACTGAACATCTCCAACATACAGTCCTAAGTCGTCAAGCAGGACAGAACATACAATTAATTTGTCTTTTAGTTGTATGTAAACTTCCTCATTTTTGTCGTAGCCTGAAGACAAATTATGCAACCTAAGGAATAGCATCCAGAGACAAACCATTATGTTTCTTAGAGCAGAAAGTATTGCTGTGAACTCCAGGTGCATTTTTTCTGACACTTAGGGTTGAATAATGACATCTTTTACTTACAAGTATAGAAAGGGTTATGATAAGCTGACTTACTAAAATTAATCTTGCTTTACAGATCGATGGTGCTGGACTTGCAACCTGCATTGAACTGTGTGTGAAAGCATTGCGCTTGGAATCCAGTGAAAATGCAGATGTCAAGATATCTATTTGCAAGACTATCTCCTGCTTGCTTCCAGATGATTTGGAGGTTAAACGTGCTTGTCAGCTGAGTGAATTTCTTCTCGAACCCACTGTGGATGCATATTATGCTGTTGAAATGCTATATAATCAGCCTGACCAGAAGTATGATGAAGAGAATCTTCCAATACCAAATTCCTTGCGCTGTGAGCTCTTGCTTGTACTGAAAACTCAGTGGCCTTTTGATCCAGAGTTTTGGGACTGGAAAACTCTAAAGCGTCAGTGTCTGGCACTAATGGGAGAGGAGGCATCCATCGTGTCCTCAATAGATGAACTAAATGATAGTGAAGTTTATGAGAAGGTTGAGGATTGCCAAGAAGAGACTAAAGAAACTTCTCTGAATGGTCTTGCTGGCCTTGATGAAGCTACAAGCCTTCTTAAGGGTATCAGAGATGAAAAGCAGAAAAAGAGAGAAATCAAAAAACTCAGAGAGAGGGGGTTCATATCAGCTAGATTTAGGAACTGGCAAGCTTATATGCAGTATTGTGTGTTATGCGACAAAGAATTCCTAGGTCACAGAATAGTTAGACATGCACAAAAACATTATAAAGATGGAATTTACAGTTGCCCTATTTGTGCCCAAAATTTTAATTCTAAAGAAAACTTTGTTCCCCATGTAACTTTGCATGTTAAAAAATCGAGCAAGGAGAGACTGGCTGCTATGAAACCACTGAGAAGATTGGGAAGACCTCCTAAAATAGCAACTGCCAATGAGAATCAGAAAACTAATTCTGTATCTAAACAGGACCAGCGACCCATTAAGAAGAACAGTCTCTATTCAACAGACTTCATTGTGTTTAATGATAATGATGGCTCAGATGATGAAAATGATGACAAAGATAAACCTTATGTACCAGAGATAGTGCCAGTTCAAAAGCCACTCCCTGTTAATGAATTCACCTGCCCTGTAACATTTTGTAAAAAAGGCTTTAAATATTTTAAAAATCTAATAGCACATGCAAAGGGGCATAAAGATAATGAAGAAGCTAAACGTTTTCTTGAAATGCAAAGCAAAAAAGTGATTTGCCAGTACTGTAGACGACATTTTGTGAGTGTTACTCACCTGAATGATCATTTACAAATGCACTGTGGCAGCAAGCCTTATATCTGCATACAGATGAAATGTAAGGCTGGTTTTAATAGTTATGCTGAGCTCCTGACACACAGAAGAGAGCATCAAGTCTTCAGAGCTAAGTGTATGTTTCCTAAATGTGGCAGAGTGTTTTCTGAAGCCTATTTACTCTATGATCATGAAGCACAACACTATAATACCTATACCTGCAAATTCACAGGCTGTGGAAAGGTTTACCGTTCACAGAATGAACTGGAAAAGCATGTTGAGGATCACAGCAAGCAGCCTGAAAAAGAGCAGGAGCCTGAAAACCAAACTAATCAGCCCGATCTTAGTCAACCTTCTAAAGCTAATGAAAATACCAATGGAGTTGCTGTTAAAGAGGAAATGACATCTCCTCCAGCTGACAACCGAAGTAGTTCCACTGAAGGAGAAAATGTTATCTGGAACCAAATCAAAGCAGAGCCAGTAGGGAATGAAAGTGTAAATGCATCGGCGAGTATTCTGCAACAAGGTGATTCTTTGCCTAATGCTGGTTCAGAACAGTCTCCTATGGGTTCAGTGAAAACAGAAGTGACACTTCCAGCAGGCAGCATGAAGCTGTCTGTTGTTAACCAGAAGATCCGAGATAATTGTGCAAAAAGAGGTAAATTTGCTGCAACTGCCAGTAAAGTAGATACCACTAAACCTGGAGTCCAGCCGTTGTGCCCATCAGTTGACTCTTGTCTTCCAGTTTTCCAAGAGAGAAAGGAGGAAGACCGTCTCAGTCAGGCTCAGAATATTCAAACTGTTTCTCTGACCTCAGACACACTAAAACCAGAAACCCTTGAATCAAAAAGCTTGGAAAGACAAGTAAGCATTGTAAATCCATTCAGCATGCAGAATCAGACAGGATATCGAAACAGTGTACCCATATCCAAACTTGAAATTGAAGACAGTATTAAAGCCGCAGCTAATCTATATAACCTGCCTTTAAAAACTTTAGAAAGTATTACGTTTATTCCATCACAGCCTAACATAAATACCTCTCTAGTTCCAGCTGTGTTACCAGCAACCCCCATTCAGAAATTTAATTGTCAGGTTGAGGGGTGTACTCGAACGTATAACTCGTCACAGAGCATTGGCAAACATATGAAGGCAGCACACCCTGATGAATATGCAGCTTTTAAAATGCAGCGTAAAAATAAGAAACCACGAAAATCCAGCAATCTGCAAAACGTGCCGAATGATGAAAAGATTGTGTATCTTATGCCATCACAAGTGGGCAATTCCAGTGGTGCTGCTTTTACTGCACAGAGCAAATCAAATTTGAATCCTGCCTGTTCCAGTCAAGTGCAACACGTTGCAAGTCCTCTTTTCCCAACCCACCTAGAAAGTTTGGCCAATCCTATGTTGCCTGTAGTGGAAAATGTCATAAATCCAAGTTTGTCTACTCGTATTAAAAGTGAGCCTGAGAGTGTTTTATGTTCACCAATGGAAAATCTCTCTGGTGCAACCTTACCTTCCCAATTGGATGATCTGGCAAAAACAGTTATGCCTCTGAATATTGATGGTAGTTCAGATCCTTTTCTTCCTTTGCCTGCAGAAAATGGTCCAATGTCTCTCTTTCCTTCGTCAGCAGAGAATCCTCCAAATTCAGTCTTCTCACAACTGGAAAATAACACAAATAGCTTTTCATTGCAGCTAGAAGGAAACACTAGTTCTGCTTTCCCAAAAGAGGAAAGTGTTGATCAAATATTTCCATCACGACTGAGTAATGAAAATTTCAGTGAAACTGGTCCTCAACCTCCGGCTTCAGAAAAGGACAAAAAAGATCGTGGCCGGGGCCCAAATGGGAAAGAAAGGAAGCCAAAACATAACAAACGGGCAAAGTGGCCAGCAATAATTAGAGATGGCAAATTTATCTGTAGCCGGTGCTTCAGAGTTTTCACTAATCCTAGATCACTTGGGGGTCACTTATCTAAGAGGTCGTATTGCAAGCCCCTTGAAGGATCAGAAATTTCTCCAGAAGCCCTGCAGGCTAATGGACAATCTTTGCTTGCCAGTATGATTCTTTCTTCCAATTCATTAAACTTGCAGCAACCACAGGAGTCTGCCTTCAATCCAGAGACATGTTTTAAAGATCCATCATTCCTCCAGTTACTTGCAGCTGAAAATCGTTCCACAGCCTTACTGCAGACTGTGTTTCCCCGAGCCAGCGTTACTAACTTTAATACTGGTGGGAATGAGGAAGGAAATCAAATTATAAAACAAGCCTTGGAAACTGCAGGCATCCCAAGTACCTTTGATAACACAGAAGTACTTCCACGTGTAGTCACAACAAGTTGTGTCTCTGGTACGACTCAAATAAATGCAGCTGTTCTCCCCAACTCGTCCGCATCCCCTCTGCTGCAGACAGTCTGTAACCCCAGTACCCTGCTAACAGACCAAAACAGGACCCTCAGTGCCAAAATCCCTCCACTAAACGAATGCAAGAGCTTGCCTGTTTTTGCAACAGAGGACTTAATGCTAAAGACCATTGAAAGTGGCTTGTGTCCTAGCTCATTTTCTAACACTGTTGCAGCAGCACAAAACTTCGCAGGGAACAGTTCACGAGTTTCAGTTATAAGTAGTCCCAAGAATTCCGGATCAAGCAACTTGAATAAGAAGGGAACCAGCTCGTCAAAGAGGAAGAGAAAAACAGCTATGCCTCTGCTTGTGCCAAATGCATCACAGAAAGTAGCAGTAAATAATGCAACAGTGATGGGACTTCTAACCAAAAGCACTGAAGGAAACATGCAAATACAGGGAGAAAGTTTTCAGTCGAACTTGCTTGCCAGTTGTGGCTCTCAAGCAGTGGTAGAAAATCTTGCACAGAAACTCAATAATGTTGACAATCAGTTATTCATGGCCAGTATCAAAGAGAATTTCAAGACAAATCTCGAGGCTCATACAGCACTGCCCCCTTTAACAGTAAAAACTGAAAATGGGGATTCCCAAATGATGGCTGTAAATTCTTGTGTACGAGCAAATTCAGAGGAACAGATTTCAGAAGACAGTGTTATGCAGAACTTTGAAAAAACCCTGGAAATAATCAAAACTGCTATGAATTCACAAATACTTGAGGTGAAAACTGAAATTCAGGATACCGTTGGCACTTCAGGACAGAATTCACACGTAAATAATGCACAGGCTTCTTCAGAAAATTCTGTGCCCGGTGTAAAACTACCCACTCCTACACAGTTTTCTGTGCATTCAGGGAATGTCACTGCTGCAAAGGGTAGCTCTGCTCAGTCCGAGACATCCCAAAAGGATGATACTCAAATGTTGGAAATCTTGGAGGGCTTGCAAAAACTGAAGCTAGAAGATGACTCTCTCATTCGCATCTCTGAGACTGTGTCCCAGTGTCCTCCAGCAGATACACTAGGATCAGCAATTCCAGTTGTAGCAATTGAAAGTAAGCCCCTCATTCAGATATCTCCAGAGGCAGGTAACATTCAGTTTAGTGATAGAGTTAATAAACCTTTTGTATGTCAGAATCCTGGCTGCAATTACAGTGCTATGACAAAAGATGCGTTATTTAAACACTATGGCAAGATTCATCAGTACACTGCAGAAATGATACTAGAAATCAAGAAACATCAGCTGAAGTATGCCCCGTTCAAATGTGTTGTACCTACCTGTCCAAAAACATTCACAAGAAACTCTAACCTCCGAGCACACTGTCAGCTTGTACATCATTTTACGACAGAGGAGATGGTAAAATTAAAAATTAAAAGGCCTTATGGCAGAAGATCTCAAAATGAAACTGTAAACACAGCCCCACAACCTGTTGAAATAAAAACTGTGCAGACATTAGTAATAGAAAACAAAACTGTAGCTCCCTTGGTCAAAGAAGCTCAGATAAAGGAAGTTGTAGAGCCTGTAAAAGTCTTAGAAAAACTCCTACCAGAAAATAATCCTGAAAGACTGGAAAAACCTCCCCAGGTGGTTTCTGTTCCACTGGAGCAGCATAATGCAGCCTCTTTTGGTAGTACAGAGGCAGAATCCAAAGCACGCAAGGTTAGGAAGTACAGGAAGGAGAAAGAGGAGAGAAATGGTAGGAAGCCCGTCACAAAATCTCTGGAGTTTCCCACTCGATACAGCCCTTATAGACCATACCGGTGTGTCCATCAGGGCTGCTTTGCAGCTTTTACGATACAACAAAACCTAATCCTTCATTACCAAGCTGTGCACAAGTCAGACCTTCCTGCCTTTGCTGCTGAGGTAGAGGAGGAGAATGAGCAAGGCAAAGAGGAACGAGAGGAGGTGGAAACCAAACCTGCCATCAGAGAGTTCAGGTGTGAGGTGAGTGACTGCTCTCGCATCTTCCAGGAAGTTACCAGCTTGATACAACACTATGTGAAGCTTCACAACATGACCCCAGAGCAAATTGGAAACATGAAATCAGCCCCAGAGGTTGGAAGGTTTTTTTGTGACCAGTCTCAGTGTAAGTCTTCGTTTACAGCTTATCTTAACTACGTTGTGCATCTTGAGACAGATCACAGCGTGAAGATAAGACCAAACAAAGTGGAAGATGACGGCGTATTCAAGTGTGACTGTGAAGGCTGTGACCGTATTTATGCTACTAGGTCTAACCTCTTGAGGCATATTTTTAACAAACATAATGACAGGCACAAAGATCATCTAATAAGACCCAGGAGACTGACACCGGGTCAGGAAAACATTTCAAGCAAAGCAAATCAGGAGAAACCATTAAAGTCTAAACAGAAGAGTCTAAAAAACAGATCGGGAAAAGAAAGTAACAGGCTGTCAAAACGAAAGAAAAATGTGAACTTGGAAAATAAAAACTCAAAAGGAATACAAGTTCAAGAAAATAAGGCTTATTCGCTGAAACGCGGCAAGTACGTGTATTCAATAAAGGCTAGAAGCGATGCCTTATCAGAATGTACAAGCAGGTTCATAACTCAGTATCCATGTATGATCAAGGGGTGTTCATCTGTAGTCACGAGTGAAAGTAACATAATAAGGCATTATAAATGTCACAAGCTGTCCAAAGCATTTACTTCCCAACACAGAAATCTTCTTATTGTATCTAAAAAGCACTCTGTCTCACAAGTAAAGGAAGCCTCTTGTGAGCAAGAGGAGAGTGATAAAAAACCTGATGTGAAAGAGCCTGAACCGAGTTTGATAGTGAGCAATAATGATTCAAGCACACCTACCTTACCACAAAAGGAAACTGAAAAAGGTGAGAAGGATGAAGTGGATGAACTGACAGAACTATTCATTACTAAACTAATCAATGAGGATTGTTCAGCTGCTGAAAGTCAAGCAAAAATCTCCACCAGTGTAAATAGTGACTTGCAGGAGACCAGCTCCTGCTCCTCAGAGAAGCAAAAATCAAACAACCTGAAAAGAGCAAATAAAGAAAAAAATGTATCTCAGAATAAGAGAAAGAGAGCTGAAAAAACTGAGGAAGCACTGCCTGTTGGCATGAGTAGCGTGCACAGGGAGGAAGAGACTGCTGTCGCCATTCAAACGGCAGAGGAGCAACCTGCGGCTTTTGACTGGAGCTCGTTTAAGCCGATGGGGTTTGAAGTGTCATTTCTCAAGTTTCTTGAAGAGTCTGCTGTGAAACAAAAGAAAAACACTGAAAGAGACTACCATAGTGGCGGAACCAAAAAAGGATCCCATTCGAACTCACGGAAATCCAATGAAAAGACCCCCGTAGCAATTGATAATGTCACTTGGTCATGTTCTGAAACTGAAACCTTTGTACTGTTTGCCAACCCATCTCAGCTTCCATGTGGTGACAATGTAAAGATAGTTTTAGACAAGACTCTTAAAGACTGCACTGAGCGTGTTTTGAAGCAACTTCAGGAAATGAAACCTGTCGTCAGTTTGAGAAAGCTCGAAGGACGTTGGGAGGATAATCCAGAGGTTATAGCTGCAAAAGTAATTGTTTTGAGTACTGTGGAAGGGGAATCAAAATACTGAAAACCTAGTGTGTTTAACCGTGACCTGTAATAGAATTTATTTTGAATAGGAAGCCATCAAGCATGCTAGTAACTGTGGAGCTCTTTTATTTTGAAGTGAATTAATATAGCAAAAAACATGACTTAAGTCATGTAAATGTCTTATTTGTTTTTATCCCTATGGGACTTGAAGAACAGAGTAATTGCTTCAGTTTTGTAAATACTTGATCAAGACCTCAACTTTCTATCAGATTGTCCTTTCCATAAACTAAATCTTTGTGAGTTGTCTGTGATTGGTATCTTTCACCAGGTTACTTCTCATGTATAACAGTTCTCTTTATTTGTAGATACATTTTTTTGTATATATTTATTATTGTAAATCATTTGCTGCCACCAGCAGTCTGTAAGTCTAAACTATTAAATGACACATTTATATTCGGAATTTTAATTTGTAACTAAGTGAACAAGTTTTTAAAACTGTCCTTCAATCATTTTAAATTAAGAACTTTTGAACTAAAGCTAGCTAAGTCTGCCATATCCAGTTTATTTTGCATAAAGCATTTATTTACAGAAGAGGAGCTGGATAAGATCACATTTCATAGATTAAACATACTGACACACTCATTTTTGTAAATTTTAACATCCAGTATCTATGGATGATATTCATATGTAGTTAACACATAAATATAATAGTTTTCTGATAGCTACATTTTTCATTGCTTTTAATTGGATACAAAGCATTTATGATTCCATAATAAAAATGGAAATGTGAATAAAAATAGTTTGCTACATTGGAGATTTAAAACAATATTTGGTATTAAAGAATCCATTGTGAATGTGATAGAAAATTAGTAGTGTGGAGCAGTGTATATATTTGAGGTGGTGATTTGTGAAGTAGCCCAGTATTGCCTTAAATAAAAACACATTTCATTTCTTGTTTTATACATGTGATCTTATAAAGGTTATTTTTGTTTCTGTAACTTAGATTGGTGTATAGTTTAATTTTTGTTAAAAAAACCAAAACAAAACAAAAAAACTTCAGAAACCGTTTTTGTAAATAGTGGGTTTATAAAACAGATGGTTTATTTTGATAATACCGGTTTGGTATCTATCTATAAAATACACGAGTCCTTATGCCATACCATTAAAAGCTAAATAAACAAGGCACTTTCTGAAAGGGAAGTGAGATTGTGATCTTACAGATAAACTCAGTGGTTGTGCTCTATTGATGGCATGGGCTCCCTTTGCGCTCTTCTGCCTCTTGCTGACTGTACCTGGCACCACTCTCACAACCTCTCTTTTCCACACTGGAACGAGCCTCAGAAGCGGTGCTGCTTGTAGTGCCCAGGACTGGAACAATTCCTCTGTATGCTGCTAACTGAAATGACAGGTATCCAGTTTGAGTAACCAAAAGTGTGAATGCGCTGGTGGGAGCTGTCGGTACCCAGGAGTCTTCTGTGTTGGTTTTCACTTGTGATTATGCTTGACTCAGATGGGACAAGCCAGCTGGATTGTGTGGTACCAAAAATTTTTCTTGGATTATTCTCATTACTGGATGTAACCTACCTTCAGTAATATAAAATAGTCTTTAACTTGGGCGAGATTGGCTTGATTTTTATTTTTTTTCCTATAAACTTGTCTTGCCATGTGAAGCTTTGTATTAAATGCTACACTTGATTGCTCCTAAGCTATTCACCTGGAATCTTTGACAGTTTTCCTGAATATCAGTCCAGAGGGCACATTCCTACAACCAAATGAAGTGACTTGTTGCGAGAGTGAGGATTATGTATGAATCAGCAGAAAGGCAGCGGCAGTTCAACTTGGGCATAGCCCTTGCTTTGCTTCCTGGTGCTAAATTGCCTACATTCGCAGAAAGCCTGTGCTTCCATTTGAACAGAGCCCATTGGCTCCTCTCGCTGTTGATCCCTCCCAGGTGACTAAACTGAATTCTGCCAAGTTAGTAAATCAAAGGTGTTGTCTGAGAATGATAAAACCAAAACAAATCCTTGCATTTTAACTCTAGGAGAAATCACGGTAATTGTTACAAGCACACAGTGCCATGTTCTACCTACCAGAGGCCACGTGGTTCCCCTGGATGAAGCTGCTGTTGGATACCAGCCATGGTGATTGTAGAGGGAACTTCTGCAGAGGAGAAGAGGGCAGAGATCCTCTCGAGAGGATCCACAAAGATTGTCTGAAATTGTTTTCAGCTGTACCTAGCCACTGCAGTCACTGTCAACAGACCTTGCAATTGTTAGTCTTTAGAAGAATTCTGTGATGTGTGAGTTGAATAGTTTCAGCATTGACATTCCTGATGATAAATTCTGCATCATTTGCAGTTCTTGGACTGAATAGCATACAACTATTTAGCTACACAGTGCTGTACTAGAATGCCATTTGAAAAAGAGAAAAGGGGGAAAATTCCAGTGTTATAAATATCCAGAAAGTAATTTCTGATTTGGATCAGAATGTGGGGTCTGAATTTCTGAGAATGAAATATTTAATACCGTCTCGTCCCAATCCAATTAAAGTATGTGCTGTACCAGTATAGTCAGTGCCTTCCATGGCACACTCCCTTTTAGGTGGGTACTGACACAGGTAAGCCAGCATGGGGTTTGTTTTTTCCTATTTAAAAAGAAAGTATTTTGAACTTAAAGTGGGGACCAAAGGCAGGGTCTGATTTAAGATGTCACAGACTGCAGAGGGCACTCGGGTTTGGTAATGCCACCTACAAAGGCTCCCGAGGAAATAAAAACAGTGTTTGCATTTGGGTGTTTACCTTGGGTGATGTAGAAAACCTCCCGCTCCAGCAGCGGCAGGATGCCTGAACAGATGGCTTCTCCAGGGCCTGGAGCTACCCCTGCCCTTTGGGCTGCTGGGTGGGAAGGGGCCCCAGGGTAGCCAAGCCCAGCTCTGCCAGCAGCACCTCAGCCTGCAGGGTGCCCCGGCACCCAGAGTGGCTGCTGGCCCCACCGCTCAGCCCCTCTCTGTCTTCTGCCTTGCCTTTTTCCTCACTCTGTGTCTCTGCCTTCCAGACTTGTCACCTGTGAACTGTGGGGCATTCAAGCAAAGGCACTTTCTTTTAACCCCTCGTTGCCATCCGGAATGTGCTGGCTAAAACTGCAGTTGCTGCTGATGGGGAAGCAACCAAATCGAGGAGTCTGGCTGGATGCAGAGAACAGACTATTCTGTGGTTGAAAGTCACAGTCAGCCTTTCTTGTGGTTAACTGTAAGAAATCTGTTGTCTGAGCCCTAATTCAGTGTAAATAACAATATTAGGGTTTCCCTTGTATGTTTCAGGGCGGTCCTGAGCAGGACGGGGGGATACTGTGGGTTATAGTGGGATGTCAAGTCTATGGCTGTTGGATAGCAAGCAAGCAATGCTTGCAAAAGTAACACTGGAAGCAGTCGTTGGATCAGGTGAGGAAAAGTGTTTGGCTAATTGTTGCAATTAGTTTCTATGCCAAAGAGTTGGTTGGGGCTCCCACCTGTGCGGGCAGGGACACACTACCCAGAGGTTTAGGTCCCCTGAGCTGGAGAAGCTGCTGCTCAGCCCTGGCTAGAGCCTTGGTATGGAGAAGGTGATACTATTAAAGGGGTGGGAAACAGGGCCAGTGGTACTGGAGAAGGAAGTGGAGGGAAGAAACTATCAGCAAATAGGGAAATGTTTTTCTGTGTCTTCTTCAAACCTCTTCTGCCCCAAGGCAAGGATTTTAAAGAAAATGAGAGTCTTATGTAAGATGTGGATCTTCTGATGTTTGCAGGGATGTTTTGAAATATGAATGAGGTAAATATTTTTGTATGAATGTGCATGGAGTGATCATGTTATTGCTCCATTCAGCTTCCTATCAATTGCTTATATCCTTGCAGAACATAGCACTTGAATTAAATTTTTTAAAATGTCTGTTTGAGTGACTCAGAAGTTTAGGGACCAAGCCTGTAAACTCATTTGAACCAAAAATGTAACAGCAAACGCCTTCAGGGATGCATGGATGAGTGAAACTTAATCTGGAGAACAAAGGTGTGTACAGGTGGGGAAAGGGCTGTGGAAGGGAAGGAGCCAGTAAAAGACCAAATGGTGGCCACAAGCAAGGGTTCAGAAAGCAGATGAGTTTGTTTCTGTTCTCTCAGGTTAAGTAAAATCTAACAGAGCTGCCTTGTGTGATGCTCACTTCCTTTTCATCAGTGCTCTGTCAAAGACTCAAATTCTGCAGCACATGATGTGAAGGCTACTTGGCGGTTTGCTGTGAGTGAGTCAGGGGTTACACAGACTTGGTCCATAATAATTTTTCAGAATACTTCTCATGTAAGGTACTGGCTTTGTCAAAACTGAAGTATCCTCCAAGACTCAAAATGTTGATTTTGGAATTTATTTATCATTTCATGGCTGTTGGAAGATAGAATTTAAAATAAAACTTTGAATATACATTCCAAAGAATTAGAGTCCTTGTTTCATGGAAAAATTATTGGTCTAAGTGGGAATCTGACCAGACACAGAGCTTTAGGGGATGCTCAAAAACCCTTCAAGCCCTGACTCGATATACATTTTTATTAGAGAGCAGCTAATGCCAAAATTTTATCAGAAACCTGTGTTGGCTAAACTGTGTTTGCTTCTCTTCATTTTCTCTCAAATAAACCTTAGTTTAAAAACAATAAATCTTTTTTCATTAAACTGGTGTCTTAAAATCTGTCCTCAATAATTAAATGCAGACATTTTAGAAATGCTTTTTTTCCTTTGATAGTGTTGCCCTTGTCTTAACACAACGATGCACGAGGGTACAAAAGAGCCAAAACAATCTTGGGTTCTCAGTTATCAAACTGTGGCAGTCGCAGTTTCATAGGGCTCATGGGCAATGGCATTTTCTTTTGCAGCTGCAAAAGACTTTCTAACTGGATTTCTGTCATGAGTCACATCCTATGTATGTAGAGATTTAACAGGATACGTTCTGAATTGTGTAAAGTGCCTTGTCTCGATATGGGCACTGATTCAGCATCACTCGAGATGTAAAACTGCAACTGGCCACCAGCTGGCAAGCTGGTATGTGAGGGACTGCTGTCACTGCTAATTCATAAGCAGCAAACATTCTTCCATATCTTATAAAAGTAGTTTTATTTTAGAGAAAACAAAAAAACAAGCCAACTTGAAAATTACAGTCAAAAGCACATAGGTTATTCATTAGTTCTTTAATTCTGTAACTGCTACCCCAGTACTCGTAATGCTAAAGGGTGCATTTTGATCAGGCTCAGTACTGATGTCTGTCCAAAGGTCTTTCATTCCAGCAGAAGAAGGAGACCACCACCCTGAAATAAGTGGTTTAAGGCACTGGTTTCTGTTACCCTAGACGTCTAGGTTCAACAGAAGACACATCTTAGCTGATTTTTATTCCTTTCCTGTTGCCCCAAATGATACACTTAACACAGAGCAGAAGTGTGTGGTATTTAAGAGATACTTGGAAATGTGGGGTAAGGGACTAGGTGATTCTTTTTCACATTGTTTCTGCTGGAGGCTTTTCATATTTTTTGATTTCACGTGTTCTTCTACAGCAGAGAAATCTACTGAAGGAGATAATACTATTTTCAGCCTTACTAAAGGGACCAGATTGCAGGCTACTCAATAATGGCTACTGTTCTGCCATATTGTGTGGTCTGCATTTCACTACTCATTCCTAGGGAACTGGGAATTATCTTTTAAATGCCACAGCCACAGAGCAGAAGACAAGTCTAATGACTTGGGAGCTGCTTGGTGCAGGTGACCAGGAGTTAACTCCATACACTGATATATGCTGCTTGCACAAGTCTGAGCAAGTGCCTTTCCTCACAGCTTGCATTCTGATGATTAATGCCCTAAAAACTGTAAAGGGCTCAGATACTTCCAGAAGGAGGTGCTCCATCAACAGCTAAATAACTGAGTCTGTCTTTATCACCATGAGCTGAACTGGATATGTCTACCTCTTCTTAGTGGTTTTTTTTCCTTTTTTGAGATAGTTTATAGTCCAGTGCAATGGGCTTGTGACTATCCAGCTCATTTCAAGGCACCAGCAATCCCTCTTTGCCAGCACTTTCCCATTGCTATTTCAACAGTCATCAGATCCACCCACCTGGCAAATGCAGTACAGCTTCTTAATCAGTCCCAGGTACTCCCACCTCTGCATATAAAAAGCCTCTTTTTGCTTGTATCAAAGCAATTCTGTGTAATATTATTCAATACACAACTGTGAACAATTGCTTCAGCATGATTTACCATAAGCGTCTGTGTTTATATTAAAACTTATCAAACTTCTACACTTCTTGTTCCAACATAAAAAGATCTCAATGATTCTACGTATGACATAATATAACTGAATTTATCAGCTCAAGTAATGGGGAACTAATAGAGAAACTATTCCTGTGTAACTGTCCTTTCAGTTCTGTAAAGCACTGATTGGAAAAGCAATTTGCCAAGCTCAGCTTGTGTAATGGAAGGGTGGTGTCCAGCCTTCTTTCAAGTCAGCAGGGAACGTTTTTCATGTTCATCTTGTATATTTACAGGCAAAAATGAAGAACTGTTGGGGAATTGTCCTGCAGCCACTGCTCTATTGTAAGTGGTGATTTCTGATTTGCAACAATCGGTTTTGGTGCCTTGCTGTTTTTTCATGTATTCCTTCAGATAACATTTTGTGGAGTGTTTGAAAATGAGATAACTCAATTCACTTAGATTTAATATGATGCACAGACAGGAAGTTGCCACCAGAAAATAGAGGAAAATCATCTTCTCTGTAGGTTTGGAAATATAGCAGTCTACAGTATTTGGACATGGTCTAATGTCACATTTCACAAGACGTGGTATTTTGAATCCATTGTACAGTTTATAAAACAGAACAAGAAAAACTATTTCAAATCCTGTTTTTAAAATGAGGCTGATTAGATAAGTGCACAGCAACCCACCATCTATCTTTCCTGGATTTCTATAAGGTTTCTGGTTGTGTCTCTCTCTGTTCTCCCTGTAAGCAACATGAAAAACAACCAAGAGTGAAGGGGTGGAGACAATGATTAATTGCAAAGCCCAAAGTCTGATGTGGGAAACAGGGAAAAAATGGTCAAAGCAGACATTTTCACAACCAGGCTGCTTGATATTGCATTCAAATTCATCATGTTCATATTTCCAGATATTTTCTGCAGCTGCAACATAAACCAGTAAGCGGAACATGAACACAATGGCCACCCAAATTCTTCCAATTCCTGTTGAGTATTTATTCACTCCACTCAGCAGATCACGTAGGAATCCCCAGCTCATTTTTCTCTTCAAGGAAAGATGGAAATGCTGTATCAAAGAGACACAACATCAGAGAGATGCTTCCTCTTGGGTGAAGAAAAATGAGACATTAATTTATCATGAAATGTAACCAGTAGCTGAAACAATTTAAAATTATTAGGCATTTGAAAAGGAAAACAAGCCGATCTTATTTCTGATAATTTCTGATAATTCTGATAGATTTCTGATAACGTTATTTCAGATAATGTTCTGAGGCTATTAGACAAAATTTATTTGCTGTTTAAATACATCTTTCAATTAGGCTAACTGTCCTCTGTGAGAAATGTGCCTGTTCTCCCCAGCGGTCTCCTGACTCTCAGATAGAGCTTTGTCTGGAAAGTTCAGGCTCACACTCTACCACTGAGATACGCTTAACTTAGCCCTGTCATTTATGCAAATGCTAAGCACAGTCAAATCAGATTTCACTTTCAAATGTATGTATAGGAGCCATGTGTCCTAGAATAAGTTGACTACAAAAGTGCAAATTTCTTTCTTTTTATCTGAGGTCTAACTTCTGGGTAAACTTGTGCAACATTTTAAGTCCTGCTTCATTGGATTTTATTTGTTGTATTTTGTATCCTTACTCCAAAAATGTGTGTGTGCACACGTGTGTGTGTGTGTGCACATGTGTGTGTGTGTGTGTGTGTGTGTGTGTGTATGTATGTGTGTATTACAGTTCCTTACCCACACAAGTCTTCCTCTGTCCTAAATCTGAACCCCTCTTTTGGAAGAGCTGCATAAGGAGCCACTGGCAGTGAGACTCTTGTCAAAGTCAAAACCAGACCTGAGATAACCACCAAGAATACAGAGTCACCTTTCCACCTGGTCTTATGTCCAGGTCTGAGAGAGTCTTTGTGGATATCAAGCTCCTTTGTTTTGTAAGAGCAAAAAGTAAACATATTCCCAGAACACAGAATGTCTGGGAGATATGAGGAGGGAAATCAGAAGTTTCCAGATCTTTGTGTTCTTTTAAGGCCCTTATCCCATCTACTGCTGCTGCAAGCTCTGCCTAGCAGGAGAGAAAATGTACCCCTCTGTGGCTGCAGTGACACATAAAAATCCTGCTGCTGTAGCTGCAGTTACTGCTGATATATGAGCAAGTTCATCAACTGGCAAGTTTGAGTACCAGTAGTAATCAGGCCACAGCATCACAAAGCTTCACAGAAAAGGTTCTCAGGCATTGGAACAGGCTGCCCAGGAAGGTGGTGGGGTCACCATCACTGGAAGTCTTCAAGAAATGACTGGACGTGGCACTTAGTGCCATGGTCTAGTTGACAAGGATGTGATCAGTCAAAGGTTGGACTTGATGATGACAATCTTGAAGGTCTGTCCTAGTCCAGCAGGAGGGACCAGTTATCACTGTGTGGGGGTGACCAAAGCTATGTATTCTACCCCCTCTATTCATTTCCCAAGGACAATGGACCATTTGCAGCAGCTGTCCAGGCAGTCGTTAGCACCTTCACACCCAGCCTGAGGGGGTGTGGCTGCTAATGGGCCATCAACGGTTCAACAATAC